>JASCZW010005551.1:0-170660 GCA_034211315.2 Aedes japonicus
TTTGCAAATTTCAATTTCAATTAAACGTTTGTTACGCACTAGAGCCTGTTCCTGTTAGATGTCCGAGATCTTTTCTTTCAGTGTAGATACTGAATTATTTCATGGATCGCTGAAACGTTTCAATTGTATGACAGCTGAAACTCTCCACTTTATTTCGTTGTTTACACTTATGTTTCGTACACCACTTTATGTTTATGTTTCGTAGTTAAAACGTGTCAACATTCTTGTTACATTCAGTAAAATGGCGTCGAATCAATTGGAAGTGCGCAAACGCATTTTGTACGAATGAAATCGGTACTAAAACTACCGAAAAGTACCGTCTTTGTGTTAGCTAGTTTCTTTGACCAGCGCTTGACTGTGGATCGGAAGGTTGGAAGTAGAACTAATCGAAAAGTATGCTCCCGACAAACGGACAAGAATGTGGTAGCCATTTTTGAGAAAAATTCCAATCTTTCTGTGCGAAATGTAGCTCGCAAAGTTGGGAAGTCAAAATCATACGTACAAAAAGTAAAACAGAGGCAAGTACTGAAGGCGTACAAAGTGAAAAAGCAGCCCAACCGTGATGGCAAGCAAAATTTCACTGCAAAGAGTTTTGCCAAGGCGCTTTACACCAATTCTTTGCAAAAATTTTCTTGTATCATAATGGACAACGATACATACGTACTCGAAGACTTTAAACAGCTTCCGGGTCTGGCTTATCGCAATGCAAATGTGTCCAAATTCCCGAAGAAGTATTTGATTTGACAGCCCATAGGCAGTTGTGGTCGAAAATCTAAAAGTTTGGTCTCTACTGGGACTATCAATAAGGATGTGTACGAGAAAGAATGTCTACAAAAGCGGCTAACGTTTATCAGAGGCCACGACGTTTCAGCTCTTTTTTGTCACTCTGCGAAATCCGTCCTGGAATGGTATAAGGTCCCACCAAACTGTCCTGAACTTCACCCTATAGAGAAGTACTGGGCTCTAGTTAAGCGGAAAATTCTTCGAAACTAAGAACGGAGCAAATGGTACCGATGATTTTAAGAGAAGATGGAGAATCGTCACGGCGGGCGTATCTGAGGATACCATACGTAGCCTGATGACGGGTGGGCAATAGAAAGTTCAAGAATTTTATAGAAAGATGGATTATCGACTTAATCAACTGTTTCTAATTTAGATATAATTCTCTCATTGTGAAATAAACGATCGGTTTTATTGAATTATGTGTACATTTATTTTGCTGCTATTATTTTGTGTCCGAAATTGAACGTGGAAAGGCTTTACCTAATAATGCTGAAATTTTAAGTAAAAAATTAAAAGCTATTAAACCTATACCTACATAATCTAAATAAATTTGCAGTTTATAGCTGCACTGATTTGCGAACTGGTTTATAAGTTCCTTAAAATCCAGTGCCCGAAACACTATTTTTTATCTGCTCACCTAAACGTAGTGTTAAGTCAGTGTTATCAAAAAACAATGAAATAATGACTTAACGGAGCTAACGCAATTTTTGGGAACATCCGTCTCGCGTTAGGAATTATCGCGTCTGCGTCCATATGGCGCCATGCGTCCAAGAATTCGAGTGGCCAATTGATGAATATTGTGGTTTGGATGTAATTGTAATGGATCCTTTAGAGTCCGCGCTTGGATACACATGCTGATGTGTGGAATAGTCTATTATCTTCACACTGATTGGCACAACTTGTGGAACTTCTCTCGGCTGCGATGGCATTCCCTGACCAACTTGAGGTCCATGAGGATACGGGTATGGGTAGCCTAGTCCGGGAGGGAACGGATAGGCAAACGGGTACGGAGATCCGTTGAAGGGTCCGAAGTTTTGGTTTGTATTAGAAACTGCTAGGGAAGCCCCATATGAAAAACTGCCATGTCCGGAACCATGGCCTGCTTGGCTTACGCTAGAAGCAGGATTAGCGAATCCATTGGTGCCATACAGGTGGCTGGCCGGCGATCGACTGTCTTGTCGCATATCAGCATCTTCTTCGCTGTTGACTGGATCTTCATAATCTGAGGCGGAACAATAACAGCAACAGCAACAATTACAAGCGACATTTCGAACAATTTCGAAAAGTACAATCATAAACGAAACGAGGATTGAGCACCGCATGATGCGATTGATTGTGGGGCACTAAACCGAATGCCACGGTTTATTCTTCATAACGCCATATGCAAATCACACTAGTTGAGAGTAGTCCATCAATCAGCGGTAATTATCCAGCTGGATACGGTCGTTACGACCATTTGCTGATGAATTACGCTATATAACAACAATTTTATCGCCAAGCCAGACCTAGTGTATCGACGCGGGTTTAGGATGCGCGTGGAATTTACGGTTATTTTCGTTTACTGTTTCGTCGTAGATTTAGTTCTGGCGCGAAGTTGCTGCTGCATTCCGTGTAGTTGTGATTGTTCTACCCATGTCGGTCAAACTTTTCGGGATGTTGACGATGGCGAAGGCCCCACGATGGGAGCTCGCTCTGCCATGCCAGGCTTGAAGGAGAAGTATATCGGCGAGGGGGAAGGAGCAGGCGCAAAGGGAGATTATGATGATGATGATGATGATGATGATGATGATGGTGATGAAAAGAGCGAGTCTCAGCCCACTACAGGGAAACCGTCAGTATCAGGTTGTTATTTTCCGAAATTCATTACTAAAGTCGATTATTCAAATTTTAGGCAGCAGCCGTCGGATTCTAGTGTGGTTCCGGTAGCAGTGACGACTAGTAGACCATCGGTGTTCGCAGATCCTGACTTCAGCTCCAATAGTGGACATCCATTTGATATATTATCTCCGATATTGTCTTTCGGAGCCAATGTTGCAAGTAGTCTTTGGCGGCACTTTTGGGGTTAATTTGTTAGGAAACCGATAGTGAAGGATCGAATTAGACATGATGAAAAATGCGGATCAAAATGAGAAATATCAAATCATGTAACAGATGGGAATAAGTTTCAGTTGTATGTCAGAATTTTATGATACATGTTCATTTCCTTTATCACAATCAACTGTAACTCTCAAGAACCAAAGGGCTATCATTTTTCATATTTCATATAACTTCAAAAACAAAGGACGATCTCTATCATATTTTCCGGTTCATTACACAATTTGACGACTTCATTTTTACACCATTTGATCAGGAAAACTTACAAATGTTTTTGATTAAATTTTCAATTAAGTGTTATTAGTATAAAAAGTTAAACTTCTAACTTAAAAATGACCTACTTTTGCTCCCATAAAAATCTGTTTGAACATATGGTTTTCCCTTTCCGGAACTTCAAAAACGGGTGACAAATAGTTCAAACTGTCTTAATCTATTCATTTTGTTAGGTTTCATTCCATGTTTTATACAGCCATAGCCCCCTCTCAGCTCATAAGTTCATAAATGATAAGCCTTGTCTTGAAAAGTATATTAACTCCTTCAGGCCTACACACCTAGAAAATTTTACTGTATTCGGTATTTTTTTACCGAACTTTCAACAGCGGAGCGTTTGGTAATCCGGATTTCGGTGAAATTTTACTGTATTCCGGTAAAAAAATTACCGGAACTTGTCAAATTTTACCGAAATCCGTTAAAATGGATTACCGTACGTTAAGCTGTTGAAAGTTTGGTAAAAAATTACAGAATACTGTAAAACTTTCTAAGTGTGTAAGGGTTCGTTTATGACCTCATTAGGAAAATGGCTGTATACAATCACAGACTGGATAAAAGTGTACATTGTCTGGGGTAAATTTATTTCACATGAATTTTTCTATCTAAGTTATATTTAAAAAAAATGATTTTGAAGACTAATTGACGATCTAGGAACATCCTGGATATGAAAAAGTTCATGAAAAAAAAAATGAATGCCTTATTAATAGTATGAGGCGTTGTTTTAGAACATGCTACATATGCATAAGTATTATTAAATTGTTGGTGTTAAACGTTAAATATTTTTGTATCTTTCTGGGATGTTCTACATTATCCAAAATACACTTGAGTTCAGAACTTCATTTCTACATTTGTAACAGTAACTTTGAGGGCTATACATAAGTTGATGATATGTATATGAAAATTCATGACATGTATTGAAACATATTGAATGAACCTTTTGGAAGGTCAACAGTCATTATTTGATAATTTTGTGATGCTCTAGGTCATCAAAACTGCCTTGAGTTCAGAACTAAGACTTCAGTAACTATAGCTTTTTGGGCTATACAAAGTAACGCTACATATTCAACTATATTCAGTGAATATTTTAGAACGAAAACACACATTGCGCGATAAACTGGGATGATCGGGATCATCCAAACGGTCCTTGCGTTCAGAACTTAAGATCTACAGTTGTAACAGTTGGATTTTGGAGTATGCATACGAATAATATTCATTCAACAATATTCATTGAATAGTGTAGAAGGTCAACATACATAATGCGACAATCTTGGGATATTCTAGGTAATCCAAACTGTCTTTAAGTTCAAAACATAAGATCTATAGTTGTAACAGTAGCTTTTTGGGCTATATAAGGTGCAAACATACTCAATGAATTTTTTCGAAGGTCAACCGTCAATATTTTATAACTTTCTGATACTACATGTCATCCAAACTATGCTGTCGCTCATAACTTAGGATTTACAAATGTTACAGTAATTTTTAGGCAATGCAAAGTTACAATAAATATTCAAATATATTCAATAAATATGATAGAAGGTCAATAAACGCTATAAAGTGATATAACATTAACTGGGTCATCCAAACTATTCTTGAGATCAGAACATAGGACCTACAGTTGCTTTCTGGGTTATGCAAAGCTACGCTGTGTTTTGAAACATATTCACCGAGTATCTTGGAAGACCAACAGACATTACGATATAATCTTCTAGGTTATCCAATCTATCCTTGAATTCAAAACTGAAAATCTTCAGCGGTAACTGTAGTGTTCTGAACCAAATAAAGTAACAATATGTGTTAGACTAATTTAAGTAAGGTGGACAGGTGGAACGTAATGAGATATCTTGGGATGTTCCACTTAAGTACTGTATTCCAGGACAGTTTGGATGACCTAACACTTCTCCTCTGGACATTCTACATTCTCGCCTTAATTGCTCCGGACTTATGAATAGTGGTCACGAAACTCGACGTTGATGGTTCGATTCCAGGTTGATCAACTTATTTATATTTTGTAGCATCTTTGAATGGGAAATTAATGAAATTCATACTGATTTCTTGCGGTACTGTTTAATAGTAAGTGATCAAAACAAAAGTAGAAAGACATAATTCAACCAACGTAAAAGCTATTGGCGATGGTTCATAAGAGAGGTTATCTTTACAAATAAACAAATTACATTTTGAATTAGAAATTGAGTTTGAAATTTTCATCCAGTATCCCTGACACCTACTCAGTGTTAACAGACAGTTTTATCTGTCAGGTCAACTGCAAAACGTCTTGCCTGTGACTTTTTATAACCCCCTCCACCCTCCCCCTTGTCACGTTTTTTGTATGGACTTTCAAATTTTTTTATATGGATCGTCACGTTTTCCCAATTTACTGCGTGATGTAATTAATGGACCTTCCCTAACGTTGATTGTAAACATAAAGACTGTATTCGATGAAATTTGGACACACGCTATTGTTCGTAACTTTTTAGCGTGTGGGTAAAAATTATTGAAATTTGAACTGAATGTATTTCATTGTGTCAATTGTGTAATGAGTTTCGTGAAAATCGGTCGAGTGATTTCAGTGATGGCTTCGGGCTTCGAATGAAGAAATAGTGCGCCAACAAATTTTGGGCACTCACTTCGAAAACCCAACCCTAATAGCACACTTGTTGCCATTCGGTTGAGATAACATAAATATAACTTGCTAAGTCATAATCAAGTTACTAAAACTAACTATGATTGTAGTGTGCTTGGGAAACGCTTCTCATCGATGGATCGGAAAACAGCTCGGAATCGCACATTCAACCGTATCTCATGTAATCAAAACGGTCAAGGACCGTAAGACAACCAAGCGAAAAAATGTTTTCCGGGACATGGAACCCCTCCCCTAGGCTTATCAAATTGTAGTTATTGTAGTTAGGTAGGTGATCAAATGTATAAAATTAAACCAACCAATCTGCATCAGGGATAAATTTTAATTAGCATATTAAATTAACGAAACAAAGCTCTAAACAAACGTTAAAATAACAAAGATGTAGAGCTTTTCAGGCTTAACAATTAGAAATGTAAAAAAAATGTTAGAAATTGATTGTGGTGGTGTACCTTATCGGATACCTTCCCCTACAAGGTTGGATGGACCCGCTAAGATCGCACTCTTCAGGAGGGTCAATGACACCCTACGAAACGAGAAGTTCTGCTGATGCTGTTGTCTATATTCGACTTACTCGGACTGATCAGTTCTTTCCTCATGCTCTTGAAAGTGCTGCTACAACAGGTGTGAAGTTCTGGTGTGCAGTGGGATGATGATACATTCGCAAAATGGCGACAGTGGACGAAATTACTGCCCCAAGTCGAACAAGTCCAAGTTTCCTGATGCATTCATCGATGCTAGCTAAAACGGAATAGCGGCTGTTGCATTCCTGCGGTTCTACAGAGGTGACACCGTCGAATCAACAATCAATATGCAGGTAGCTGACGTGCCGCCATGTTTTCGAAGCCAACATCTCAGCTGATAATAATGTTTATGACCTTTTAACTCCGTCCGGGTATGTTCAAGACAGTTCCTCAGCACAGATTTCCACTTTAAAAATGGAAAAAGAGTGCTGAATAAGATTGCAACACCTTTAATTTTTGGAAGTTTCAATCTGGATAGAGCTGGAAGGTTTGTTTACATATTTTAGCTGAATTCATCAGCTTGTCGTGGAACCCGATTATTCTGGGCCCGCCGCGATGGTTAGCTCTTTCAGAACAAAGGCAGTAAGATAGGGGTGCCAGCTACCTGTCAATATGTAACTGCGATTTGAAATTGGTTCACTGCTGTAGAGCCCTAGGTCCGCACCTTGCAATAATTCTTGCGCTTTTCGGTACCTTCCGGTACTAGTATCTTGGTTGTTGTTTTGATTCGCTTGTTATTTGACACAATATTTGAGAGTGTTGGTGTGAGCTACGTTATTAGGGGCAAATCATTAAGCTTGGGATCGATGTGCCGGTACTTCCTGAGCCAAAAAATCGATTCGTTTTCCTCAGGACTATCCACCCGCTTGTCGAATGCTCAAGCGTTGCTGCAAAAACCAAAGTTGCGCATCTAAAGCTCGTGTCAATCCCCCGCGGAGATTTTACTGGACCGACACTAGAGATGTACTCTGTTGGCCGAACTCCGATCATCGACGCTATACTGCTGACACGTTGCGGACTAGAACCTTCTGACGGACAGTTAATAGTGGTGCTGAAGGTACAATCTAAGATGAATATTACGGATGGCGGTACTGGAGCTCCAACCCTACACCCGAGCTGCAGATGGTTTCAAGGTCGTGATTTTCTGCGGCACCGCTGCAGTAGATTGAGCTCTCTGCCGCTTTCTTTTTCTGGCTCTTTTGATGAGAAACTTCGCGCCGATACTGTAGATCTATAATCAACTCCAGCCAACTTGTCTAGCTGAAAGCGCTTGCTGGACGTCATCGCTACTTGTTTTCCGCTTCCTGCCAACTCGTCGGCGGAAAATCGGTAGAGAACCAACAACCATGGGATCACCAAATGCTGAAACAAAGCCTAACTTCTGCTGAAGCATACTTTCACACGAACTGCTCAATGCGGCGGCTTATCCCGGAGGGCAGTCACCACCCAAAGACTACAACATTCAAGCAGATCGTGGATCTGCACCAGAAGCACAGCAGTTCTGTTCCAGCCCAGCGCCATCGGATAGATAGCAGAGGAATCCGGAGGATGAGAACGAGAATTTCAGCCTGCCAACAATTTCGCACTATTACCGACGAGTTCACACCTCCAGAGCCGCGAGTCTGCGATCAACGGACCGCGCCAGAGATTTAATATCCCATTCGATGCGTGCTGTCTACGCTAAATTGAGAAAGAACTGGCCAAAAGATGTGAAAATGATCACGCCACTCCCACGTCGGCCGATTATGGCTGATCCCCATACGCTGTTCTGTCTCGCAGTACGAATCCACCCTGCCGCGCTCACAGGCCTCGACTACTTCGGACCGTTTGCGGTCTCCGCAGGAAGGCGAACAGCAAGAAAAACGATGGGGGATAGCTTGTTACGTTGCGCCTACGAGTCCGGACAATTCGCCGTTGAAGTGGTGCACACCCTTAACACCTGACCCAACTGGGCAGCGCGCGCCCTTTTAAATATGCGGCACTGCCAGCCAATGACGTCTATAAGGATACTGGCGCAGATAGTCGCAACAATGTTGGTGAAATGAGTAAAACTCGCTCCATGACACTAATACCAATGCACCTCGCGCTCGCTTCTGCGAAAGCTCGCAAAGTGCTACGTCTTTCTATCTGGTACTGGTTCGTTCGCTCCGTGATTGTTTATTATGCGCTCTAAAACCTAATTTTCAACCGATTCCAGTCTACCGATGATGGAAAATTGGCTCTATATCACTACTCTGATTGTCAAGTCTCAGCGTTTGAAAGAGGTTGTTGAAATTTAGATCGCGGATGTTGTTAAAACTAACTGAATTCTAACAAAAGATCCTCTAGAGGTAACAAAATTATAGCATACTATAATATACATATTACGTAATCAAAACAAACTTTGTAACAGTTTTGTTACAATGTAGCAAAATCATATTAGCTAGTGTAAAAAATTGATTTATTTCTTCACGCAGCTTGTGCCTTCCAGGGCAATATATCATACTTTGTTATAAGTACTGTCCATAATTGTCCAGATAAAAATGTTTTAAACAAATTTGTATCATAATCAGCTAGTCGTAACAAGGTTTGTTATAATTTTGTAATTTTTATGTTATTCGTTTCTGGTCGGGAAGCTTATCAGATATTTCAACTTATTCCATATGTAAACCTAAAACTAAAACTAAAATAGTGCTTAAAAGCTACCGATCAAATTTATAGTATAATAGTTGTGCTTAACCTCCATTCGACAATCCTTTGATACCGGTAAGAGAAAGTTATAACTATAACTTTATTACAATATAAACAGCTGTAGTAATTAAACGTAAGTGTTAGTTTCTTATATACACCTAAATCATAGAGAACAGACGTTCATCTTCGATCTGCTACTTGTTGAAAACTTTAAACCGACATTTCAATTGTATTTCTTTATGCTCCTGGTAGGCGGCGCTGCAGTGATGCGATAACTGTCATGTCAATTTTTATCAATAAAAAGCCTAGTACATAAGCTGAAAAGTTTTGTTTGTTTTTTTCCACACTTACTTTTCATACCGGTTGCCCAATAGCCTGGATCAAAATTCAAGTTTAAGTTCTCTTTTGGTTTTTGGAAGCTTTTTCCTATGATAACAGTACAAAATTTCAGCTCGATCGGCGAGAGCAGATGGTTGCGCACCGAAGTTTAAATTTTGCATAGGATTTTATAACGGGAAAACTTACTTTTACTTAGAATAAAAATGCAAAGTCGGTTTTCCCGCCTCCGTCTATGTAAGTGAACCGCGAACTGGTTCCGCTGCGATCAACTGAAATTTGCGCAATCTCAAAAAAAAAGACCCAAAAGGCTCATAAAAAAATATGAGGAGCGAATATTTTTTTCTACCATATATCCGTGTCCCATGCTATTACCCACGAAAAAGACTCATTATAAAACTAGGGTACGAACTAACTGATTTAGGATGCCTGGATGTTGTCACCCTGGATAATTGTATGTCTGTACAATTCATTTTAACACTAGCTGATATGGTTTTTGTTATATCATAACAAAGCAGTTATCGAAGTTTTGTTTTGTTTTATGTTATACCTATATCTCATAGATTAGCTATAATTTGGTTTACTCTGCAAGGATTTTTCTAAAACAATTTCTGTTTATTTTGTAGCATCACGCGATCTAAATTCCTGCACCAACCTCATGTGCCAAAAAAAACAGCGTAACTGAATAACAACTCGTAAACCATTTTTGTTTGTTTTCCTTTAAGGTCAGGAGTGCGAGCCAAGGACAATATATCTTACTTTGTTTTATAAGTATGTTATACAACAATCAAGATGTAAGCGATCTTGTAAACAAATGTATATCATAATGATTAGTTGTATCAAGGTTTGTATTATAAATTTTGTTATTATTCTCGTTCTTACCGCTTCTGGTCAGGTATATATGGACATCAATGTCTGTTCTCTCTACCTGAATGACAACAAGCTAGGAGCAACCTGCAACTTCTTATGCTATTTGTGCCTACTGATTACGCTTCTTAAGCCTAGATTTATGCTTTGAATTGCCATGCAAACTTAAATAAGTAAACCTAAAGCTGTTGTTTATTATCTCAAGCGAAATTTATTAATTTCCTATAACAAAGAGCTGTAGATCATCGCTTCTCTGGAGGTTAACTGGTTGGAAGAATCCCCGTATACAGTCGGTCAACGCGAAAGCAAACTGACATTGATTGAATTAAATAAAGAAACCACTAGAAGCAAACGATCAGCTCCGTCCAATTAAATAAATTATGTTTTCAGTGTCTGTTTAAATAAAATTTCGTAAATTTACTACCTTAACTCATACAACTGCTTCATCCGCTGTCAATGTGAACTGTTCTATCATTAAATGAAGAACATAATTTAAAAATATCTTTACTCAGCAGGAAGCTGACTCGTTTACCTCTATGCTCAACATCCTTGATTGTCCTTTCTTTATTGCCCTAGCAGACGCGACTCTTTGTTGCCCAAGCTGTTAACCCCCCGCTGTGTTGCTAGGAAGAAAATATTCGTAACATGAATATGAGATCCAAGACTCAGAATCTCAGGTGTATCTATAAATTTCTCACTAATCGAAATGCTTGAACATCTTTATTAAAGCCCAACTCGCTGAGGTAGTCTGTTAAAACGAAATACTCTCTCGAAAAAGAACGCACCGGATAAAGTCTGAATGGCGGCTCAACCAAGCACGAAGGAGCAGACAGGCGGCGTTGAGAATTCCAATCCCGTTCGTCCGCACTCAGGCTAGATTACCAACAGCCAGTAAAATGCGCGGAAAATTCTCATCCTAACCATGTAGCGGAATGTTGCAAGTGTGTTTGTTCGTGCCTGTGGAAGATTGGACCGGGGAGCGCATTCCCCGTTCCGAAAGCATTCCGAAATGAGGGGGAGTCTCGGCGGAAGTGCGTGTTTTTGTTCTTCTTATCGCGCCGCCTGCCGCTGAAGATGGTAATTATATGTCACGACGGAATTTGAGATTTCCGTTCCGTTTTCGTCGGTTGGTATCTTACCATCGGTTGCGGCCCATGCTTAGGGAGTGATTTGTGTATTCATGGTGGCTGTTCCTACGTAGTTATTGAAGATTTAAAAGGAGTGCACACGGCCGGAGCACGTTTAGTGCAAAAGTTTTCGGATAGACCTGGAATTTAATTAAGTCGAAGCGAAGGGCTTTCAATTGACAAGGGCATTCAATGGGATTTAATTGCAGGCCTGCTTTGTGACCGAAATCCTCAGCGATAGCCTACTTTGGGTCGCATCTATTGATGATCATTTTGTTTCAAATTTCCATTCAAGGCAGCAATTGCTGAGCTCGGCTTACGATGTCCTCAAATCCGAGCATTACCGTCATCACCAGAGACGGTAATGCAACTTGCATTCGTTTATGCCAAGCTAAGCTATAACCGTTCGATGTGCTTGCAGCTTTGCATGCATGTATTGCATCCACGAAAAAGAAGGAAAAGATTATCCTCATATCACATCGCCATCATCATCAGTAGCAGCCCCGAAAAACCGGCTTCGTCGTCAGTCTAATCCTCGTTCCGTTGGATACTTGAGCTGCTCGCATGCCAGCAGCACACGGATTATGGTTATCTTCCGACAAGATCCTTAGCCCGAGGTTGTTTGGATTGTACAGTTTGAAGAGAGCAGCAGCGCGATTTGAAGGACATTGAGAATACCGTAAAACGAGGCGTGTTTGATAATGGGGGAAACATTTTTTTTTGTAAATTGCTTTTACAATCAAATCGTTGTCATAACCGAAAACACCCCTTTTCTGCGGTACACAGAAAACGATGTTCAATGCAAGAATGTACCAAAAAGAGGAGGAATGCTCGGGGGATTTCAAGATGAGAAAAAATGACATTGCTTTATGCTCAACCTCAGAGTTAGGATCTTGGTGTTACTATATGTATACGTGTATTTACTCATGACATGAATGTGTAAAAACAGCCCACTTGCATATGTTTGGACCATACCGAAAAGTATTTTTTCGTTTTTTTCGGAAAATCGGATTATTTATGTGAGCGACGGGAGTGACACTTTATTTCCACCATCGGCCCCCTTCGTCTCCTGTTGCGAACCGTTGTTCCGTGTCGTTTTTGAAAGATAAGCTATCTTACACACCCACTTGGAATGTCATGAATAAGCATGGCATGTACATACGAAGTGTTCGCACATGGCCGAAAAGACGTGGTTGGTGATTGATTTCGCCATGAAGGATCGGCTCCTGCATCAAGCCTCTTCCATATAACATGAATGGACGAAGCTGGCTTCGTTGCTGAGGTTGGTCGGTAGAATTGTAGATCTTGTTTTGTAAAAGAAAAAAAACTATTGGGTTGGTCGGAATGATGTCCTACGTCATCCTACGCAAATAAATGAAAGCCATTCAGATTGTACACTACAATATACTTTGAATTCACTCTTTTAGGTCTGAAATTTTCCAAGAGTTATTATTCAAGCAATTCGGTGTATTCTGATTAAATTTGTGCTCAATAACATAGAAATGATTGAAAATAGTAGGATTTTTTTTTTTTGAGATGCGCTAGGTCGTCCAAACTGTCCGGAAGTTCAGAACTTAAGTTCGACAGTTGTAACAGTAGCTTTATCCGTTTTACAATTTTATCATATAAAGATTGGGCTCGGAAAAAATGCGACACTTTGTTTTGGGTGTAACTTTATATCGCGTGGGTAAAAATTAATGAAATTTTGGGTAATACTAGTTTGGAGTGTTTATGTGTGCTAAATTTTATCGCGATCTGTCAAGTTCATTCAAGATGCATTCGAAACAAGAAGAGCTACGCCAGCAAATCTTGGGCAGTCGCACAGATGGATCGGCAAAAGGCTTGGAATCCACAATTTCACCGTGTCCCGCGTTGTGAAGATGTTCCAGGAGATGAAGACTATCGAGCGGCGTGTTGGAAGCGGCCGAAAACCGAAAACGGAATACCCAGAGAAGGCGCGGAAGATAAGGCAATACTTTAAGAATAACCCGGACCTTTCCACCGGAGACGTGGCCAAAAAGGTCAATTCGTCGAAATTGTTCGTCCAGCAGACCATGAAGCGGGCTGGGCTACGTGTTTTGAAGGTCAGGGAGGCGCCAAACCGGATTGAAAAGTGCGCGGAAGCTGTACCGTTAGTGGCTGATCAAGCCAGGCTGTCTCGTGATGGACGATGAGACATATACCAAGGCGGACACCAAACAAATCCCCGACCTCGAGGTTTTTGTCAGTACGTCCCGCATGGAGGTTCCGGAAGAGAAAGATGGACAAATTCGCGAAGAAGTACCTGTTGTGGCAGGCGATCTGCGAGTGCGGACGGTACAGCAAGCCGTTCGTTACAACCGGCACCATAAACGGGCAGATTTATCAAGAGGAATGCTTGCAGAAGTGCTTGCTGCCCTTCCTCCGCTCTCACCGTGGTCCCACGCTGTCCTGGCCGGATCTCGCTTCGTGTCATTACGCCAAGCCTGTAATGTATTGGTACGATGCGAAGGGCGTTAATATGGTCCTGAAGGAGGCGAACCCGCTTAATCCACCAGAACTTCGTCCGATCGAAAAGTTTTGGGAGATAATGAAAACATTCAAACCGATGAAGCTTTGAAGAAAAACTGGGAGAAATTGTGTAAGGAAGATGGACAAAGCCTCGCCCAAGATCTCATGAGCAGTGTTAAGAGAAATGTACGAGCATTCAGCTTGGGGGAGGTAATTCAATAAATAAATTTTGCCAAAACATAGCTAATATATAGTTAGTTATAGTTTAATCCCTGAAAACTTAGAAAAGAAGTATCCGATTTAAAATGAATTTTTGTTGATCATTCTTGTGTGTCTCATTTTTCCAGTCTTTATAGTCACACATATTCAATTAATGGTATTTATTGAAAAACCAATGTTTTTGCTTAGCTCAAAAGGCTGCGGTTACTATGGTATATCTTAAGTTCTGATTTTAAGACAGTTTTATGTACTTGTACATGATAATGACTGTTGACCTTACAGAAGATTCACTGAAAGTGCTTGAATGCATATCGTCTCCCTACATAGGATATTAAGCCAATGGTACTACTGTAAATCTGTATGTTTTGATCTCAAGAATAGTTTAGATGACCCAGTAAATGTCATATTGCTTTATAATGTTCGTTGACTTTTAAGAATATTAATTGAATATATCTGAATATTAAATGTAACTTTGTATTGCCTAAAAGTTACTGTTAAAACTGTCAATCTTAAGTTCTGAATGCCTGGACAGTTTGGACTTAGTGGATCAGAAAGTTATAAAATATTGACTGTTAACTTTTGAAAAGATTTATTGGGTCTGTTTGAATAGATATAGTCACTTTTTATAGCCCAGAAAGTTACTGTTACAACTATAGATCTCATGTTTACAACTTATGGACAGTTTGCATGACCTTGGAATATCCCAAGATTGCCGCATTATGTCTTTTGACCTTCTACACTATTAAATGAATATTGTTAAATACTACTGTTACAACTGTAGATCTTAAGTTCTGAACTCAAGGACAGTTTGGATGACCCCGATCATCTCAGTTTATCTCGTAATGTTTGTTTGTTTGTTTGTGAAATTTGTTTTTCATTTGCATAGGAGCCTCCTTTTGTAGAAGCGGGAGGGGTCTCAAACCACCATTAACACCTTTCTCGCCTTCAAAAACCTCCACAAGTCAAATTTGGTTCCATTTGCATAATTGGCTCTTGACTTGTGAAAGAAATTTGTGTTTCATTTGTATGGGATCCCCCCCCCCGCTCCCTCAAATCACCATTGAAACATTTTTCTCCTTCAAAAACCGCCACATGCTAAATTTGGCTCCATTTGCTTGATAAGTTCTCGAGTTATCCAGAAATTTGTGTTTCACTTGTATGAGAGCCCCCCTTTTCTGAATGGGGAGGTGCCTCAAACTAACATTGGAACATTTCTTGCTTTCGAATACTTCCACATGCCAAATTCGGTTTCATTTTCTTGATTATTTGAAGAAATTGGTGTTTCATTTGCATGTGAGCCCCCCCTTCACAGATATGGAAACTATAATAAGCACCTTTTCCGGCCCCAAAAACCCCTGCATATAAAACTTCACGCCGATCGGTTCAGTAGTTTTTGATTCTATAAGGTTCAGACAGACAGAAATTCATTTTTATATAAATAGATAGATAGATAGATAGAAGATATTTCAATATGGCGATTGGAAGAAATCACAGTTTTGCCAAAAAGCCAATTTATCTTTGCAATGGCTACTATAAAGCTGTTTGGTCATTTGGTGACGTTCCAATATGCCGTTTATGCCTGACCAACTGACCATATCTTATCTCATTATCTCTTTTATCTCATAAATTATCGTATATTTGAATGAGTCCTAAAACGGCATTCCAAAACAGCATTTTACGAGTTCATAAAGCCAAAATAAAACGTTTATAGGAGTAAAAAGAACTTTAGAATACAAGGTTTCGAGATAGTTATAAAGAAACTGTGTGAGCTAAAGTTCCTTGACATTTAGAACCTCGCACTTGACAATGTCTGGATAGACCTAATTTTTTGTATGGATCGTACGCCAATCCCCTCCTACTGCTGACATAATTAATGAACCTTCCCTTACTGCCATTATAAAACCAAATTGGTTTCTTGTGGCTTTAATAAAACTTTAATAAAACTCAACACAGCTGGATGGTTTAGGCAATGTTACTTGGGAAGGGTGCTCGACTTATATGATAAACTACACAGAAAAAAATAATTAATTTTAAGAAGCGCGTAAAATATTCCCTCGTCTAATTCCAAGCCAAAGGAGACGTAAACAACGCAATTGGTTGTAGTCTTTGATGAGCCATACAACACTGTTTGCAATCTTTCATACAACAGGCATGATTCACGCGTTATCTGGCTTAAATTCACATAAAATATCCCATTATTTTCTGCCAAATCTAGCATTCCCTTTATTCGCAGAAAATTCAATGTTTCTTTTTATCTGTGTATAAGCCAACGAATAGAGGTCGCACTTTAAAAGAAAGTAATGACTACTGACCACAGTCAAAGACCTCCATGCGGCCTGTAAAAGGGAAAAAAGCGAGAATATGGAATTAGAGGGAATGGGGAGCGCGCTATTGCACTCAGGTGCTTGCGGTCCTGATGCGGTCTCTAATGAACTAAAACGTTTAGAGCAGACGTACAGTTTGAAGAGACGTTAATATAATGAATGAAGGAATCTACGAAATATTGCCGAACACCGCAGTAGAGCTTCATTTGGCCAAGATAGACTACAGCGCCACCGTTTCGACACAATGTGGAATTAATCTGATGATGCCAAATGAATGCATTTAACGTAATAAACACAATGAAACTAATTTGATTATGTAAAATTACTGCATAAACTGAACTGAAAAACGTTTCAACAACCCAATGCAACTGCAACTCTCTAGAGTTTCATTTGGCAAAAATAGATTGCAGCCCAATCTTGGTGTCACATTCTGGACCTAATCTATTAATGTCAAATGACTGCGTTTAACCTGCTAAAAAACTTTTTCCAAAACGGCAACTCTCTAGAGCCTCATTTGGCAAAGATAGACTGCAGCGCCATCTCTGCGGTACGATCTGGATCTAATCTAAATTCAACATTCCCAACAACTTTACCGAAGACGGCAACTTTCTAAAGCTTCCTTTGACAAAAATATACTGCAGTGCCATCTCTGCGGTACGATCTGGGACTAATGTGATTATTCCAAATGTCTTCATTTGATATTTTCAACAACTTTGCTCAAGATGGCAACTCTCTAGAGCCTCATTTGACAAAGACAGACTGGAAATAATCTGATAATGTCAAGTGACTGCATTTTACATTCTCAACAACTTTATCGAAGAAGACAACTCTCTAAATCTTGTGCCATCTCTGCGGCGCAATTTGGAGCTAATTTGACAATGTCAAGTAACTACATTTTACATTCTCAACACCTTATCGAACAAAGCAACTTTCTAAAGCTTCAATAAACAAAGATAGACTGCAGTGCCATCTCTGCGGTACGATCTGGAACTAATGTGATTATTTCAAATGTCTTCATTTTTTATTCTCAACAACTTTGCTCAAGATGGCAACTCTCTGAAACTTCATTTAACAAAGATAGATTGCAGCGTCATCTCTGCGGTACGGTCTGGAACTAATGTGATTATTTCAAATGTCTTCATTTTTTATTCTCAACAACTTTGCTCAAAATGACAACTGACTGAAGTGCCATCTCTGCGGCTTAATTTGAAACTAATCTGACAATGACAAGTGACTACATTTCACATTCTCAACAACTTTACCTTAGAAGGCAACTCTCTAAAGCTTCACTTAACAAAGATACACTGCAGCGTCATCTCTGTGGCAAGATTTGAAACTGACCTAATAATGTCAAATTACAACATCATATATTCCAAACATCTTTGCGCAAGACGGCAACTTTCTAGAGCTTCATTTGGCAAATATCGACGGCAGCACCATCTCTGCAGGACGATTTGGAACTAATATGATAATATCAAAAGAAGTTTCGTTACACACTGAGAAACTTTGCTCAAGACGCCAATTCTTTACAACGAGTCTGAAATGTTTTATTTGCATTTCGGTAAACACAGCCAAACTAAAACTTCCTGCCCTTTGTAGCAGATTCCCAGGAGACAATGTTACCGGAATAGTTTTATTTTATCCAATGCACTTTTGAGACCGGAATCCTTCAAATGATGCCTAAACATTGGCGCTAAGTTAAAATTTCGAAATTCTACGAAGGGTTGAAATCTGGGTCAATAACTGATTTAAAAAAAAGTTTTTATGGAAAAATGAAGAATTCCGTAAAATATGAAAAGTCAGAAAATTTTAGCACGATTGGCTTAAAATTAAAAAAAGATATCGAACATTGAAGTTGCGCCATGGGTTAGAATTGACCCCAATAGCTTAGAAAGGTTAAATTGCAGACAGACGTTAAAGCTCGAACAAAATAATTCAAATTTGTTGGGTAAAATTTCAAATCGTTACGTTGAATACGTTGGAATCATCTTGCACAAAACCACTATCTAGTCAACAAATTGCTACATTAAATCAGACTTTTTAACTGGCAACCCATTCTTCCCTTAGGGCATCTTCAGCGGTGGTCCAACTTTGCCTTCCCGGTACCGGTGTGGCATTTCTTGTTGTTAAACCCATCAATACCTGTCATCCCGTCAATTATGCAACATCAGAGATCAGATTTTTTTTCAGATATCGCAGATTTTTCACAAAAGTTTTGCCATGGATTGGTTTGACCAAATATGTTTTACTAACAGTAGTGCGTCGTTAGCAGACGAAGCGGAATACTTGCTCTTCGTATGGCTGAAGGTGAATGAAGGTGAATGCTGTTTTGTAATTTGGCAGCGGATAAACAAGAGTCAAAACAAAGAGGATTGCATCTTTGAAGGCACCAGAAATTCATAATTCAGAAAACGTCCCAGAAATTATGGAAACTTCTAAACATTTTTGGAGCATTCTTAAAAATTTAGGAAAAAATCAAAGGATTTTTCCATAAATTAAAGGAGCTTCCTAGGAATTCAGGGATCTTCCAAGGAGCTCGAGAAACTTTCCAATAGATCAGGGAACATCCCAGAGGCTCACGGTACTTTGGTTTTAAGAAAAACTTAAACTTCTTACTACTCGATAATTTTTCGTACCAATCCTAAACGAGTATCAATTTCTCGTAAATTAAAAAATATTTGTGATATTCTGCTTTTTATCATGAAAGATGTACCGACTAGAAGACTACCAAGCGCTCGATTCATGGGGACCACCAATGCGCCTTGGAGCAGAATAACTAAATATAAATTTTGGTTTCTCATTTGAATACTCTTACTTTTATGATCCTAATATTAGTAAAAGTGATGAGCTTTTGAAATTAATCTTAGAGCTTTGATTTTTTTTCTACAGTACTTCTAAATGCATCATTTTAGTACATTTACTCTAGGGATTTGAAAACTCGAGTTAAGTGGTTTAACATTAGTTCTTGAAGTATAGAAATAAACTACCAAACATTTAAGCCACATCCTAGAAAGTTCATAAGCAGACTTCCCAGAGTTTCAGGAAGATACTTCAGAAAAAAACTTCTCCAAAGGTCTGGCAGACTCTTTTCAGAAGCATAAGGAGCACATCTCAGTGATTCAAGCAAGAATATTCCAAAAAAAACTGGACCAAACATCTCAGAAGTTCAAGTTCAGTTCAGAACAAATTCCTCGAAAATCAGGAGAGAAGGTCTCAGAGCTTCTGGAAGCAACTTAGGGAAGAGGACTTCTAAGAACTTTGGAAATTTTCAGAGGTTCTGGATTTCTTCCTAGAGATTCAAGATGGAAATTCCCAGAAGTTTAGCAAAAAGCTGCTATGAATTTCAAGAATACCAATAATATCTCAAAAAATCAGGAACACACTTCCACAAAGTTCAACGTGGCTGGGTAGCTCAGTGGTTACCCGTTCTGCTTACTGAGCAGATGGTCGGGAGTTCAATCCCAGGCCCGTCCCCTTCCTTGCTATTTGTCACTTGCCTCTTTCTATCACCACTAGATTAAAAATACAAAGCAGTCTACTGCGCTTTCATTGATCGCATCACTTACCACAGTGAATCCATGATCTAAAAATAACCTGCCTCACTAACACAACTATCCTTCCCATGGCAATTGTAGAGATGCAGTGGTGATCAAGGTCTCTAATAACAACGATTGTCAAACTAATCATCCTTCCCCCCTCCCCAAAGACCGTGAGGACGTGGCCGGCGCCGGTACTGATCTATAAATGGAATTAGTGAACTTGTACATTGAAGATGTAAAGCTACTCCCAAGCTCCATCTATGTGGTTCTCTGTGTAATTACACTAGTTCTGATCAGTAAAGGAGTAGCAACTACGATGTTGCACGGTCTTTTTCAAAAAAAAAAAAAACACACTTCCACAAAGTTCAAGACGATACGTCTTAGAAGTTCTGGAGAGAACTTCTCTGGAGTTTAGGAAATGACTTCCCAGAAATTCCAGACGAAACATCCCAAAAGATTAGTTGGAACTTCCGGGAAGTGCTAGAGAGTTTAGCAGAGAAAATTTCAGAATTTTGGAAACAGAATTTCTCGAAGATCTGAAACGAACCTCTCCAATGAGGGAAGGTCCATTAATTATGTTACGCAGTAAAGGGGGAGGAGGGTTTGGGAAAACGTGACAACCCATACAAAAAAAATTGAAGGTGCATTCAAAAAATGTGACAAAGCCCCCCCCCCCTTATAAAAGTTATAAAAAATCTCTTTTTGCGTGACATAATTGATGGACGTTCCATGAAGAAACTTTCCAGAAGCATTGGAGGTACTTTTAGGAAGTTTGAGCAGGAAATTTTCAGAAGTTCTGGAACAAACTTCTCCGAAGTTAAGAAGAAAATTTTCCAAAGTTTAGACGAAGACTTCTCAAAAGTTTATGAAAAAACTTCCAACAAATTTAAGGGTATTTTCATAGAGATTCTCGAGTGGACTTTCCTTATGTTTCAATACAGTTTTTCTCGGAGTTCAAATGGGACTTATCAGAAGTTTTGAAAGAATAAACTCAGAAAAAAACTTCCCAGAGAGGGAAAAAACTTTTCTTAAATTCAGGAACATCTTCCCCAAAGTTCACAAGTAAACTTCCTTTAAGGTCAGAAGACGACTTCTCAGAAGTCCAAAATATTTAAGAAGATTTTCCAAAAAAATCTGGAGAGAACTTTACCAAAGTTTCGAACAAATTTTCCTCACAGTTCAGGATGGGACTAATTAGAAGTTAAGAAAGTTATTAAGTTCAAAGAAAAACTTATCAAATGTTTCTGGAACGTTAGGTTGGGTTGTTAGATGTGAATTTCCAAGAAAATCAGGAGTAACTGTCGAAAAGTTCATGAGGAAACTTTCCAGAATTTCAGCTAAGTGTTTGTCAGAAAATCAGGAGAGAGCTTCCCCGAAATCCAAGAGACGAACCGATGAAGGAGTCTATAGAAAAATCATTCATATTACTTATGATATTTATTGCTCATGGCATCAAAAATATGGTAACTCACATCTTCATAACCGTTCGCATCGTACTATGAGCTAGGACACAAACACAAATTACAATTCCTTGATTAACATCTCACCTCGTTTAAGAGATTCTATCAGTACGAAATTTTCGTAAAAGGTTTCGAGAAGTCCAAATAATCCTCAAAAAATTAAAGTCAATCTTTGTTTCTGAAAAATTTCCTTTAAAGACTTTTAGAAGCTAAGGAAACAGTTCGACTGATTTACCAGAAGGTCAGAGAACGACGAGCTAAAATCGTTGAAGCAACCTAAAAATGTTAAAAGCTTAAAAATATTGCTGAAAATAAGTCAGATGATGATAAATAGATAATAACTCGTCTTCTGTGCATCATTAAAATTAATATCGACACTTGTCCGCATATAAAATAATACAGTCCTCGGAAAAAACTTCAAGTACAGGGTGCGGCAGAAAATAATGCGAAAAAGTACAAACTTGAGTATTGGGTTAATTCGTGTGGCTAGTGACTAATTTCTGTCGAAAGTGTATTTGTTTATGTCTACTTTCAAGTACTGCATCCAAATATTCTATTTGTTTTATTGCAAATTCGTCAAAATGTTCGCGAAAGAAGTGATCACCAGTTTGTTGCTCGCCCAGAAGAAGCCGAAAGAGATTGCCAAAGTGGTAGGGTGCCATTTGGCAACAGTTTACCTCATAAAAAAGTCCCTGCAGGATGGTCCTAAGCAGCGAAAGCCGGGAAACGGATGTCCGCGCTTTGCACGCACGCTGAACGTGATCAAATCGGGCCGTGCAAAAATTGCTCGCACCCCGGTGCGTTCCATAAGAAAACTTGCAAAGGAAGCCAATATTTTCGAGAAATCCATGCGGAGAATCATCAAAGAAGACCTGCATGCATCTTCCAGAGCCAGAATGAAACGCCACTTGATTACGGACTGGGTCAAGGAACTACGAGTGACTCGTTCCAAGAGATTGCTTTCCTTGTTGAAGAAGGAAACAATGATAATCCTGTTCTCCGACGAAAAGCTTTTCAGCATCGAAGCTGTGACCATCAGCCGCACGGACCGGTTCATTTCACCGAAGAAAATGGAGAACGTTTCGGAAAAAGTGAAATTCAAATTTCAAACCAAACATCCGGCTGGTGTCATGATGTTTGGCTTGGTGGCGTCCAACGGTTTGAAAATGCCACCTGTTATTCATTGATGCTGGAGTTAAAATCAATACCGAAGTGTATATCGGTATTTTAAAGGACGAAGTGCTTCCCTGGGTGAAGGCTAACTTCTCCGAGGACCAAAACGTTGTTCTACAGCAGGATGGAGCGCCGTGTTACACGTCCAATCGAACCCAACAAAGGTTGAACGATAACATGAAGTTTTGGCCGAAGGATTTGTGGCCCCCTAGCAGTCCAGATTTTAATCCGTTGGATTATTCGATTTGGGCATATTTTGAAGGACGAGCCTGCAAAACATCACACCCTAGTGTGAAAACCCTGAAGTCAACCATAACACGCACATGGCAATCAATGTCGGAGGACTGCGTCCAAAAGGCATGCTCTGGCTTCCGGCGTCGGCTCGACGATGTTATTAATAAAAATGAAGGACACATTGAATAAATTTGTTTAAAAGAACTTTATAAGATAACTGCACTCGAATATGTTGATATTATTGCTTGAATTAGTTGAAAATGGGATTTGAAACAAATTTTCGCATTATTTTCTGCCGCACCCTGTAAATTAAGCTTATTACACTTATCTGGAAGTGTGGTAGTGCGTTTTGAAGGAAAAACATAACGAACAGCTGTCAAACAGATTCAAAATGGTAGGCGAACTAAAAGTTCGATTATCAATAAACTAACAAATTTTCACAGCGATAGACACGACGATGGTGTGCGTGCGTTAAACGTCACTTTGCTTAATAAATAACCGAGCTATGTCGGCACCCTAATTGAAGCCATCAAAGTAAGCAACGATATTTTCTTTCGTGACAGATCAAATTGCAAGGAGAAAACAAGAACATTTTCTGACGTGGTTTGCGTTGACACGTGAACAACGGAGCCTTGATGTAGACTAAAAGGTACATCCTGAAAGACATTAACATTTACTTGACGTTACATCTCAATATGCCAGAACCTTTATGTGCTCCCGATGGACACAACATTTTCTCCTCCGTAATGTAGCCTTATCATCTTTCCAACCATCATCGCTTGAATGTCACATCAATTTTCGTTACAATGCAGCCGTGGGCATCAGGCGATCGTTGCTTCCACTACATCAACCACTTTAGAACACCACCGACCGACCGACCGACCGACCGACCGACCGACAATGGCGTCCGCCCCTGCCGTTCAAGTGCCCCGATGAGAGCAGACTTACCAACAACACGCCTCGGTTGGTTTGCTGGAAACACCAAAGTATCCACCGAGAAAATGTTCCTGCCTGACATGGTTGGCCTCGCCTTGCCTCGTTTGATATTCCGAACCCGGCGGGAACACACGATGCTGGAATATATCCCATACATTCTGGAAATTTTCCGCATCATTATGCTCTTTCCGAGGAAGCGAGCTGACGACGTGGGCGGAACATATGGCATGAAATGACGGGCGAGAGAACTGCACGTCTTAAGTGATGGCATGAAATGCGATCACGTATCTGTTTACGTACAGAAGAAATAGTTCGATTGGGCTGGTCAGCGATGAAAAACATTCCTCCTCAGAATTGGGACACGGAAGAACAATATCCAGTTAACATCCTGCACTCATGCAATGTTTCACTGCCGTTGACTTGAATGCTTCATTGTTTAGCGAATCGTATAAACAATTTTCCCGACAGCCTTGGCTCGGACGGATGGTTTAATGGTTTCAATTTACTACAACTGTAAAGGTTAGTTAACAACACAACTCACAAAAAACCACAATCCACAACCGAATAGTGTCACACTGCAGCGACATTTGTCCCATTTCGGAGCAATCCCACCGGAAATGGCTTGTCAAGTGCATGTTGCTTCCCACCCTCGTCTGCCAGTAGCCCGAGGGAGTCGAATTTTGACTCGCCCTGGAGTGATTCACCCGATTGTAAATGTTGATAATCGCTTTTCATCTTCCCAAGTGCCCTGGGAATTTTCTACTTTTCGGTGCACGAAGCCATTCCCAGGAGTCACATATCGAGAGATGGACAGTCGGAATGGAGATTTATGGACACGTATTTACTTTTATTGTGGAAAAGCTCCATTTGGCAGTTTCGCATTCCCGGAACAGGAAGTGCTATCGAAGCAGAGCGACATGGTTTCTACTAACAATCGAATGATTTATGAGGCGATAGGGCCATTTTTTCTCTGTCCGGGTGGTTCCAGGGGAGGAAGATGGGAATTGAGGGTGCAGTGATGAAGTGTTGCGGAAGTGTTTGCGGTTCGGGAGACTCAAGATGGAGGCACCAACCAAAGAATGGATTAGGATTTCAATTGTAGAGGAAATTGGTGCGACCTACTTCCATTGTGCAGCGAAGATGGATGATGGGAATGTGCATTTGGTTGTAAATTTGACGGCTGGAAATGATGACATCTGGAATAGAAAAAAAATGCTACTGGACTTACCTGTTGGTGGAATAAAGGCAAAGATGATCTTCCAGAATAGTGTGAGGAAATGCATGATGTAGTCGGAACAGCTTGGGGACGGTGCTTCTCTCCTTCGTTGTCGCCATCGTCGTCCCTCGGAAGGAGAAAAATTCGAGGATTATAGACTGTTCCAGAAAGTATAAGCACACTTTCAAAATAACAAAAAAGTTTTAATAATTTTATTTGGAAAATCATGTACGTATTTGTGTTTTATATGGTACTAGCTGAACCCGGTGCGAGCCTTGCTACGCATGCAACAAAATAAATGAAAATTTAATAGAACCTGCTCATTTAAGTTGTTTTTGTGAATGCATCTGGTTAAAATATTTTCGTTTACTAATGTAGTTTCTGAAAAAAAACAAAGATTTATGTTTTTAATTAAACTTTCGGATCGGTAGTTTCTATAGGTCTTTCTTTCTGCGTAGAAGCATTTCATTGACAAAAAAATGTATCATCAAACGAAGCCGTATCCTGTCAGTTTGAATGTAATTTTCGCTTGCATAACCTTTGATCAACTTCTTGTGCATAATGTAGCACTGAGAGTAACTCAAACATCCCCCATTCTTGGCTAAGCAGGGGTCAAACTTCTATCAGTACATGCTTCTTACCCTAGAAATACACATTTTGAGTTTAAGTTGCATGGAAAATTCTCATGTTTGGTTCCAATTTCTGTTCCGTTTGTTTGAGAGGCCACCCCCCCCCCCCTTCCCACCAGAGAGATGAGGTCTCAAACCACCTTAGAACCTCTTGTCTAAAACTCCCCACATGCCAAATTTGGTTCCATTTGCTTGATTGGTTTTCGAGTGATGTGGCAATTTGTGTTTCATTGGTGTGGGAGCACCCCTTCCAGATGAGGGAGGAGTCTCTGAATCATCATAAGGACCTTCACCGACTCCAAAAATCCCAGCATAAAAATCCCGGACATACTGCATACAATTTTTCCGGCCATACTGCATACAAATTTGCATAGCAGTAGGCATAGTTCTCATGTTTGTTTGAAATTTGTGTTTCATTTGTATGAGGACCCCCGCTTTTCAGAGAGGAGGGGCTTCAAACTACAATAAAAACATTTATTGCCTTCAAAAACTCGCCTATACCAAATTTGGTTCCATTTGCATGATTAGTTCTCGAGTTATGCAGAAATTTGTTTTTCATTTGCATGGAGCCCCCTTTTCTAGAGGCAGGAGAGGTCTCGAACTATCATAGGATACTTTTCCAAACCATAAACCCCTGCATACAAATTTCCATGGCAGTAGGGATAGTTCTCATGTTTGGTTGAAATTTGTGTTTCATTTGTATGGGAGCCCCCCTTTCCAGAGGGTGGCGGGGTCTCAAGAAACCATAGAAACATATCTTGTCTCCAAAAACTCCCACATGCTAAATTTGGTTTCCTTTGCTTGGTTAGTTCTCGAGTTATGCAGAAATGTGTGTTTCATTTGTATGGGAGCCCCCCCCCGCCTTCCAGATATGGGAGGGGTTCCAGACTATCATAAGAACCTTCTACGACCCCAAAAACCCCTCCACGCAAAATTTCACGCTGATCGGTTCAGTAGTTTTCGATTCTATAAGGTTCAGACAGACAGAAATCCATTTTTATATATATTGATAGCTGCTTCCGGTGCGTGCGCTAATACGCTTGCAACTAAATGAAGGGAAATTTAATATAACTGGCATCTTTATGGTTTTTTTTTACCTTCAAAACCCCCCACATGCCAAATTTGATTCGATTTGCTTGTTTAGTTCTCGAGTTATGAAGTAATTTGTGTCTCATTTGTATGAGAGCCTCCCTTCCTGAGAGAGTAGAGGTCTTAAACAATCATAAGAACCTTCTACAGCCCCAAAAACCACTTCATATACATTTTCACGTTGGTCGGTTCAGAACTTTCCGAGTCTATAAGGGTCTGACAAACAAACAGACAGACAGAAATTCATTTTTATGCATATAGAAATCTAGCCTCCAAAAACCTCCATATGCTAAAAGTGGTTTGATTTACTTGATTAGTTCTCCAGTTATGCAGAAATTTGCTTTTTATTTGTATGCGAGCCCCCCCACCCTTTCAAAATGGGGAGGGGGTATTGAACTTCCATAGAAATATTTCTTGCCTCCAAAAACCTCAAGATGCCAAATTTTGTTTCATTTGCATCATTGGCTCTCAAGTTATGCTAAAAATTATGTTTCATTTTTATGGAAGTCTCTCCTTTCAGAAGGGGGAGGGGTCTCAAACCACCTTAGAAACATTTGTTTCCTTCAAAAACCTCCATTTGCCAAATTTGGTTCCATTTGCTTGATTTGTTCTTGAGTTATGCAAAAATTCGTGTTTCATATATATTAGAGACCCCTCTTTCAGTGAGCGGAGGAGTCTCAAACCACAATAGAAACATTTATTGCCTTCGAAAAACTCCACACGCCAAGTTTGGTTCCATTAACTTGATAAGTTCTCGAGTTATTCAGAAATTTGTGTTTCATTTGTATGGAAGCCCCCAAACCCCCCCATTCCCCCCTTTGGCCCATTCCAGATGGCAGAGGAGTCTCAAACCTCTATAGATACATTTCGCTCCTCCAAAAACCTTCAGATGTCAAATTTGGTTCCATATGCTTGATTAGTTCTCGAGTTATGCATCAAAAATCTCTATATGCCAAATTTGGTTCCATTTGATTAGTTCTCGAGATATATAAACACTTTTGTTTGATTTATATGACACCCCCCCCCCCTCTTAGAGAGAGAGAGGAGGGGTCTCATACTATCGTAGAAACAATCATTGCCTTTAAAATCCCCGCATGCCAAATTTGGTTCCATTTGCTTTATTAGATCTAGAGTTATGGAGAAATTTTAGTTTCATTTGTATGACAGCACCCCTGCTAGGTGAGGGGAGGGGTCTCAAACCACCATAGAAAAAAAATTGTCTCCAGAAAACCCCACATGCAAAATTTGGTTCCATTTGCTTGATTAGTTCTTGAGATATGCAGAAAATTCTGTTTCATTTGTATGGGAGCCTCCCTTTTTAGAGAGGGGAGGGGTCTCTGACTGCCATACAAACATTTTTTGCCTCCAAAAACTTCCGCATGCTTAATTTGGGTTCCTTTGCTTGATCAGTTCTCGAGTTATGCAGAAATTTGTGCTTCATTTGTATGGGAGCCCCCCTTTCCAGAGAAGGGAGGGGTCTCAAACCATCATAAGAACCTTCTTCGGTCCCAAAACCTTTTTCATACAAAATTTCACGCTGATCGGTTCAGTAGTTTTCGAGCCTATTAGGTTCAGACAGACAGACAGACAGACAGACAGACAGACAGACAGACAGACAGACAGAAATCCATTTTTATATATATGGTATTTCACTCTCGTTTAATCAAAATATTTAATCATAGCCAAAACTTTTCCTCGAACATGACCCATTAGCTTCTGCACAGTGGTACTTCCCACCATTTTGACCATTTTTTGTTCCAACAGGATAATGCCGCCATTTTTCTGAATTTTCGAAGCTTTGCTTTGGTTAAAGACTAAAAAGTCTCGATTGGCCGTACCTCCGGGTAGTTCGGCGGATTCATATCTTTCGGCTCAAAACATACATTTTGACTTTTGTACCATTCTAAAGTGTCCTTTGCGTAATGACATGACGCCAAATCAGGCCAAAACACTACTTGACCTTTTGCGCTGCCTGATCATCGGCAATAAGCGCTTCTGGAGACATTCCTTAAAAGTTTTGACAACACGGTCGAACGCAGCATACATCTGTTTTAAGCTCTTTATTTTTACGATAATTCTATACCGTTCCTACGACAAAAAATCATCCGTATCGGTTTATGTGAAGCGTAAACAGTGTCTTCATCTCGATTCAATGTTATCCGTTCAGTGCTTGGTGGCGTGAAATTGTTTAGAAGCATTGTTCAGGTGGCGTAAAATTGTTTGTGGACATTGTTGTGAAGTGCTTACGTCGACATTGTTGTGGCTTAGTTTAGACACGAATTGCACCTACCAGCAAAAAAGTAAAGCTGCTCGTTATTTTGCAGAACTTTCAAATTTACAAAGTTGCATACCCGTAGGCGATTAAAAAATCATATTCTGAACCGTAACATTGCGGCGCATTGTAACACTTGGTAAAATACCGAGAAAATACCTATTATTGAATCATGCTAAATTTGTTCAAACACCGTGGATTCTGGAAGAGCAGTCGCCTGTAGTGGATCATGTGGTTTGAGTTTTCATTTCACCTGCACAGGGATGAGCAAATCACATTATTCGACTTGGACGCCGAAAGTTGGACTGCTCTGGTTCTGCGAATTTTGTCGCTTGAATTTCGATCCAGCTGTCTACGACCGTGAAAAGACGATGATGAAACCGATTCAATGGACACTCGACTTGGAAACTATGGCGAAAACCTTTGCAAGGTCAATAAGACACTCCATGGATCTCATCCGAATTCCAAGTCAGCGAATTCTTCCGATCAAACCAATTTTCATCAAAGCATCGACGAGCTAACTCTGAACGATACCGTGGACGATCCAATTAACCGATCTAGGTCCTGCGAAGAGATTTCTTTTTTCGAAGTCTCGGACGAAATCAACAGTGATATTGCCCATATTCCGGACAAATTTGTTGTTGAATCCAACAAACGTGTGCATATCATCTCCAGTCGTTCAGCTGGCTCTGAAAGATCAAGAATAGCAACACCACGAATCGACCTCTCGACACCAGCTGTTTCTACACGCCCCTCAAACACTCCGAACAGTGGCATCAGGGCGGTGTCACCGCGTATCAATGGAAATGTTACCAGTGGCACCAACATCAACTTTGAAACCGAACGTCCACCACTGAGAGTAGCTAACGGTTCACAGCCCTCTAACGACGTTGAGTCTTTCTACGTCACCCCGTTTGAGCCAGATCAAAATGAAGATGGAATTAAGAAGCATGTCTAACGCACACCCAGCCCTGGTTAAAGTTACTAAACTCGTTCCTCGCGGAAAGCAGGTCGAAGATCTTTCGTTCGTGTCGTTCAAAATAACCGTATACAAAACTGTATCGAGTGTGGTTGGTGACCCATGGTACTGGCCTTCAGGGATTTCCGTACGACTGTTCGAGCCAAACCAAAAAAACGGATCAGCTGTACGTCTTCCGAACTCGCAGTAAAACATCACGTTCCTTCTCTACACCCGGGACGCACAGAACTCAGCACTATGGAAGCCCCGAAGTCCCCCATCACAGTCCAGTCCATCAAGCCTGCGCTCATCAGTCATCCCGTTCCTTTGTTTGGGTCTGGTGAAAGGGGCTTCCGACCTGCGCTCTCCGGCAAGTACAAGCAAATTAAGAACATTATTCGCTCTGACAGATCAAGGAATGTTATCGACAATTGCATCACATCATTCACTCAACATCTACATCAAGCTTCGTAGTCATCGGAATCCTTCGTTCAGCACCCGGGATGCACGCCTGCTAGTCACACGGAAGCCCCTAATCCCCTCATCTCAGTCGTGCCATTCCTGCCAGCGTTCAACAGTCATCCCGGTCCCGGGGCCATTTGTTTTGCTGTTTGATGAGAGCAATGACGATTTAGTTTCAACGAATGAGTCAGACGACAATCTCTATTATGATTTCCATTCGTGCGATTTTGACCAGCTGAAAATGGTGTTGGATGCTATCGACTGGGACGGTTTATCAACTGGACCACTGGATGAAACAATATCAATGTTCTACGAAAAGGTTTACGCGGCGCTTAACAACTGCGTTACTCGAAAAAGACGTTACAGTCACATTCTTATAACCCTTGGTGGACCTTTGAGCTACGACACCTTCGGAACGTCCTTAGAAAAGCCATTTAGCTCTTACTCCTTGCCACAGACATTTCGCTCTCACCTGACTTGGTTTAGCTCCCATCCTCAACGTTATCGAGATGAGTACACTCTGTCCATTTTCAATAAGACCAGATAATTTTTGACTGCCACCTCTCAGGAAGAAAACACATCACTTCAATTTGTACCATGCCATGTTTGTGTGAGTGAAACCTATCCAATGCATGGTTATATGCGTGAGTGTGAACGCAGCAAGCAGTAACAACTATTTTTGCGATTTACCGTGTCCATTTTGTATTAGGACCATTGGCAGATTCGCGTGTTTTCATTTTGCTGCATCAAAATGCCCAAGGGATAAGTGCTCACGGAGAAGGAAAAGGAATAATCGAGGCATTTCACCAAGAAAAAGTGTCAATAAGGGAAATTGGACGGCGGATTTGCCGGTCCCATCAAGTTGTGCGCAATTATCTCGCTAATCCTGAAGGATACGAAAAAAACAAAAGAGCTCCACGAAAATCAAAGCTAACCGATCGCGAGAAGAGGGAGATAGTTAAAACAGCTTCGCACTCGACTAAATCCTGGATGCAAATCAAGTAAACTATGAATTTTAAGGTTTGCCCGGAGACAGTTCGTCAGGTTTTGGTGAAAAGCCCTCATATTAAAAGGGCTAAAAAGGTTAAAGCTCCTTACCTTACAGCTTCTCCTGTTGAGAAACGACTGAGTTTTGCAAAAGCTCACATGAATTGACAGTGGGATTTGGTAAGCTTTGGTTGTATATTATTTTTCGGAACGTTTAATATTCCACTATGGGTCTTGAACCGGTAAAATTATTCTTGATTTTTTTAACATGTTTAGACAATCTTCAGCGACGAAAAGAAGTTCAAACTGGATGGTCCGGACGACTTCAATGGATACTGGCGCGATTTAAGAAAGGAGGAACAATATTTTTCAACTCGGAACTTCGGGGGGTGGCTCATGCATGGTTTGGACAGGCTTTTGCGCAACCGGGAAGCTGACGATAGCGTTCACGTCCTTCAAAATGAATAGTAAGGACTACATCAGTATTCTTGAATGACATCTTCTGCCTTTTTTTGCGCAAATATCGTCGGAAGAAGTTTACGTTCCAACAGGATAATGCCGCTATTCATAGCAGCAAGAAACGAAGCAATGGCTCAGGACCCAAAAACTCGTAATCGAGATGAGTAGTTCCTAACGGCGGAACGACCCTACTCCAACGGAGGATGCCTTTATTACCCTCCTGTGGATCCCGAATGCGAACGACGATGAGCCATTTAGCTCCCACATACTGACGGAATCGACTCCAGTAATCTACCATACAAAATCACCGAGATCGACCGCTACTCCACCAAACCACTCGCTTCTTGATTTTCCAGCCATTTCTTCCGCCTGTAGAGCCAACATTTTTTGCGTAATGGCGCACTTTCGTTATGACAAAATCTATAGACGACGTTAACTGTCCGCCTACTCCGGACAGAAGGGTGCCGCTGTGTGTCCGAATCGATGCAAGTACTGCCTGAAACAACCCCGGCCTAGACAGAAACAGCGTAAGGTAGAAGTATACCTCTCCGTGCTTCCTCTTCATCCAGATCGACTGATCCGGTATGAGCAGGTGCGTCCATCGTCCGTTCTCACCCGTGTCCCAATCTCGTTGCCATTTCGCCACCGACTCCGCTCCCACCAGCTTCCGAACTCCACTCATTGTCCTCCACGAGAATGATGCATACTGCATGGCCATGAGCCTGAACGTACTGCTCAACTTCGCCCGGTTTCGCTTGATTTTCAGGACTGCGACCCAGGGTGGACATTCGTATCTCAGTATCGATGATGACTAGCCAGTAGACGCCACTTATTACTTCTAGGTCCGTAGCTATTCGGCATGATTCTGGCTACCGCATTGATAGCCTTCGCCGCCTTCCCACAGGTATAATCTAGGTGGCTGTTGAAATTTAGCCGGTCGTCGATCATCACACCCAGATACTTCAGCACGCGCTTCAAGGCTATGGCAAGCACTCTGATGACGATTTCTGCTCGCTGTACCGCTTTGCAGTTGCTGACCATCAGCACCTCCGTTTTGTGGTGGGCTATCTGCAGCTCCGACCCCTGCATCTAGTTTTCATTTATGCCGATTGGTTCGGACGCCAGCATTTCCGCTTCATCCAGTGTTTCGCCTTTCACTGCACTATGGTCCAGATCACGAATTTACGAGGAAACATGCTCCCAGCGCCTAAACTTGAAACTTTACAGCAAAGTAATGTTCTACAATATGGTTTGTATTATCAGGTCCATTTTTGATGTTAATTAAATTAGGTGGTCCCAATTTCACGGAAATACAAAAACTAACTCTTATTTGCAGAAAAGACGTTTACATCCTTTGGCAAATTGTATGCAAAAATTTCATGGAATTTTGATATGCAAATCTTTTGTACCTTAAAATTGACCGATTTAGAGCAATTTTTCTCATCAACTAGGTGTACCTATGAAAATTGATTTTTTGCCCTTACTTTTATTTCAATTCCCACCGTAAAGTTGTGTTTGGACGAAAGTTGTGTAATTTTATTCAACATAAAAAAATAGGAATACGTTTTTATTTCAAGTTTCACCACCATTTTTTTTTAAGGTTAATAAATGACCGATTTAGAGCAACTTTTCCCTCGTCAACTTAGGGTGAGCCATAAAAAAAAGTTTTTCTGTCCTAACCTTTTTATTTCAATTTTCATCGTTAAGTTGTTTTGGGACGAGTTGTAGAACTTTTAAAGGCGCGTATTTTGATATATTAACTTTGCCACTAACTTTAACCAATCAATAGTTATAGAAGTTTTTCTTCTTAAACCATCCCAGATTAGAATGTAATTTTCTCAAGATACAGAAATAACATATCTCTAGTTTTCACATATGTTGAACAATATAAATTGTCCTTCGAAATGACGTCTTTAATTTTTTTTTGTATTTGCCCCAATCATGAAAATCAACATTTAAAAAGGGCGTATTTTTTAATGAAAAACTTCAATAAATATTGATTTATTGAAGCTAGCGGCAAAATTTGTATACCAAAGTACGCGTCTTAAAAAGTTCTAAAACTCGTCCAAACGCAACTTTACGGTGGGAATTGAAATAAAAAGTAAGGGCAAAAATCAACTTTTTATGGTACACCCTAAGTTGATGAGAAAAAATTGCTCTAAATCGGTCAATTTTTAGGTACAAAAAAATTTTCATATCAAAATTCCATGAATTTTTTGCGCTACATTTTGCCAAAGGATGTAAACGTCTATTTCTGTAAATAAAAAGTTAGTTTTGTATTTCCGTGAAAATGGGGACCACCTAATTTTAATTAACATCAAAAAATGGACCTTGATAATAAAAACCATATTGTAGAACATTACTTTGCTGTAAAGTTTCAAGTTTAGGCGCTGGGAGCATGTTTCCTCGTAAATTCGTGATCTGGACCGTAGTGCACTGATAATACGATGTCATCCGCAAATCCAACAATCACGATGCCTTCGGGAAGCTCCAGTGCCCCAAACAAAGAGTTCCTTGTTGAAGACCTTGTCTTGCGCTTCCACACGTGACTATTTGTCCTTCGTATTGCGACAGGGTTTCGCTGGCCGATGATATACCGGATAGCCAGATGGTTGCTATGGGTATACTCCTCACACACTCTTCAGTTCATATTTGTCATCAGCGACGAACAACAGAAGGTAACGTCGATGACGGATTCACGACCATCCCTGCGAAAAGCGCTGATAGTGTAACTTCCAGTTTTGCCAGAGCTCACGAACCCTTCGCATGAATTGGACACTACTTCCTGGATGGGAAATCTGCCCATCAGCCAACACCGCTCTATCTGCTACCTAGTTTCCGTTTTCGGGAGGAACACGATCCGGTTCCGCGATGATTGCAACGCCACACCTTGTTTCTGTTGTTGACTGCCAAGAGAGTTGCTATGCTATATCGCAATGATTTGGGTTACCTCTATTACTCCCGACCTGCGGTCGCCTTTTTATATACAGGGAACTTGTAGCTCCCCGTCATGTGGTCGTTTCCGTCCGCTTTTTGGCAAAGCACGCATCTCGGTTGCTTTGTGCAGTCTCTTTCAAAATGATCCTTCTCCCCGCATTTCCTGCGTAGATCAGATCTGTAAGGACCTTCGCAGTTCCTAGTCTGGTGACCGAAACTCATGCACGTAAGTAAAACATCTCTCCAATTCCTTTGAAACTCGAGGGACGACTCTCAGTGAGCACACCGACCACCCAACTTTTACTCGACCCGACTCCAACAGCTTGTTGGTTGTAGATGTCATCAGACGCATCGCCGCCGTCTGTGTGCCACCGTACGCCTTCCTCAGCAGGATTGTCATTGGTGCATCTCCATGATCACAGTGCCCCTTCAGCGTCCCCCTCGGCTCGTCTTCTGTTGTGATCTCGTCAAGAACCTTGCACCCAATCACAGTCTCCTGTGAGAGAGCTCTAACTATCGCCTGCTCACCAAGAAACGTTACGACCAGCGTCTCGAAAGCTGTGCTCTTCATGGCAGGATCTTTCTTCAGCTCAAAGAGCATCTCATCTTTCCGGATGCGCCTGGTTTTCACCACTTTCTTCCCTAGTTCCTACAACTTCGGGTCAGCTCTCTCTTTTCGGAGGAATTCAGCGTACGTTGTTCCACTTTTTACCTCAACAATTAGTGCGTCGCCCTTACTTCGCTCCCGACGAGGCCTAGATATCCGCTTCTTCTTCTCTCCTGACGTTTTCATTTGCTGCTGATTTCTCCTGGTGTGTCCCTTTTGCTCTCCTACGAGCGTGGATTATGGGGTTCCTTTGGCGTCTGCAAAGCATCAACCGTTGCCTTTTGGCTGTCCTCAAGAGCCTTTTCGGCAGTCTCATCCTCAGTGCGTCCTGTTCGAGTTCGGCAACAATCACGGCCGATTTGACACGCGTCACCATATCTTTGATTTCCTTGTGGACGTTGTGCCTGTCCTTTACATAATCATGGAGTCCAACGATCCGGTTTCTGACTTCCTCCATCGCGTCTTTCTTCCTAACACTGTCCTCTAGAATTGTGCTACTGCTGCTTTGCGGGGTGAACAGCTGGGTCAGGAACCCCTGTGACTTGCTGCTGGTACTTGCAGTGGCTTCCAAGTTTGGCATTGATGACCTCTGTAGCTTTCCGCTCCTTGCGAACACTATCGTACTTCCGTCTCCGTTGTCTGGCGTTATGCCATCATCGTTTAGTTTGTTTGTTTTCTTTTTCTTTTTCGTCTTGTTTGGTTTTTCCTCCGATGTCCTCCATTTTGTTGGATCTCCCATCCTAATCGCTATCTCCACACGTTGTCGTGATCCCAAGGTTATCTTTGATTCTGAGAGGCCATGTTAGGGTTAACACGGTTCTTCGTGGGGACCTTGTTCAGAGTCGGATCGGCGTATGTCAGGAGTGTCACATTTGAGCCTACTACCCACCACATAATGTGCAAACTTCGAACGTATCCGGAGACCTGCCAAGGTTTTTCTGGAACGGGGGCAACCACACCAGTAGCCAACTTGCCATTTCTGGAAGGTGTCACTCTTTTATACTCAGGAAGCAGAATAGCCCGACTACCAGCCCTGTGCGTCAATTCCAATCCATCCATGTCCATGTCCATCCAATCCGATCCATGTCGTATCCTTATTCGATGCTATGACCAGTATGTCGTAATTTAGGATGTCATTGGCTTTGATCCTAATGTACCGGTTGGCGATCCTGAGTGGGATCCCAAGAAACAATTTTAGTTTTATTCCAACCGTATAGCACTTCTCCAAGCTTTGTTAATAAAACTACATTCAAAGCTGTTCTGTCCACCAACACCTCCTCTATGCATCTACAAAGCCAAAATATGTAAAAAGTGGGACAACACGGTTGTGAAAACAAGTTAGTAAAACCTTCCAAAGGCCATGGAGATTTTGAAAATGTTGTAGTGAAAGATGTTATGACCACTTGAGAACCTTCATAAAACCTATTGGCTGCCATCAAATCCAGCATAAGGGCAAATAGCCACAGCTGTCAATCTTCACGGTGATATTGTGGTTTGTTTTTGTTGTTCTGCGTTGTTTGATTCTCTGCTCTTCTGATTCATTTAAAGGTAAATAAAACCGAAGAAAAAAGTTCTCGTGTTGCGGGAAATTTAATTTGATGGCAAATTACCCAAAACAAAATAAGTTTTTCTTTATAGCTTTTCAAGCTCCAAATCATTGGCGCATTTAATTTTATGGAGCCGAAAATAAATAATCCTTGGAGATTAGGCGACTTTACATCAACAAAAACAAAATTGAAACCAATATATTCGATAAATTAAATTTGTTGGTTATCTGTTGGTTAAATTAAATTTGTTGGTTATCTAAAAGGATGCCAAAATCTTGGATCTACAGTTCATTTGTATTACATTTAAAATTAGGTGTATTTATTTTTCCACGTTTCAATTATTTCATATATTTCAATATGGTGATTAGAAGAAATCAAAGAGTTGCCAAAAAGCCAATTTATCTTCGCAATGGCTACTTTAAAACTATTTGGTCATTTGGTGACTTTTCTCATTGCCAATATGCCATTTAATGCATTTACTAAAAGCAAAATGGTTTTCAAATGCTTTTTCAACTGACCATAATAAGATAATATAAATGAGTCTTAAAACGGCTTTTCAAAACAGCATTTTAAGTGTTCATAAAGTCGCAATAAATCCTTTGATAGGAGTGCAAGGAATTTTAGGAAACAAGGTTTTAAGATCGCTGTGAACAAGCTGTGTAGGTTCCCATAAACCGGACTTAAATATGAAACCTATTGGCATCTCTTGGTACCATAATAAAACCAAATTGATTTCTAGTGGCTTTCATAAAACTTTAATAGAACTTAATAAAGCTGGATGGTTTTGGCAATGTTACTTGGGAAGTATTCTATTTTGCGAGTTGGAAGATAAGAAAACAACAAGATGCACAACTGGTTGAATCTTTCTAGCATGCATTAACCTATCAGCGTTACGATTTCAGTTCAGCTACTTCTGTCTAATGCGTTTTCTACTTGCCTACACTCTTAAAAACAATTCTCGGATATTATCGACGTCAGGACTGATCGCGGCGTCAACATCGATTCAGACCACTATCTGGTAATGGTCAAAATGCACCAAAGACTTTCCGTCGTCAACAACATACGATACCGGCGCCCGCCACGGTATAATCTGGAGCAATTGAAGCTACCCGAAGTCACAACTAATTACGCGCAAAGCCTTGAAGCAGCGTTGTGGGACGAGGGAGAGCTAATCGAAGCCCTTCTTGAAAACTGCTGGAGTACCGTCAAAGCAGCCATTGACAACGTAGTGGAAGGCGCCATAGGGTTTGTGGAAAGAAATCGACAGCAGGCAACTCGTCAAAATGCGGAGCTATACAGACAGAAATGAAATAAGCAAACACATCTCTTCCGGGATAAGAAGCGTCTCCTGGAGTGCGAAGAAATGGAGCAGCTGTATCGTTTTCAAGATACGCATAAATTCTACAAGAAGCTCAACGCATCCCGTAAAGGCTTCGTGCCGCGAGCCGAAATGTGTCGGGATAAAGATGGAAGTATCTTGACGGATGAACGTGAGCACAGGCGCAATACCACCTGACGGCTCGCGCGCAGACGGAGGAGCACCCACTCCGTTCGTCCGCAGATGGAGGACGTAGTACTTCGATAAGGAAGTATTTAAAGAGGCGCTAGAGCGGGAACAGGGAAGGAGTGCTACCCAATATCTTCGTGGGGATCAATTCGTATCAATTCTCACACGAGTGTGCGACACAACCATGCCCAGAAAGGTCAAACCTAGGGATGGAAGTCTGCCGGCTTACTGGTGGACAGAGAAGATCGCATACCTCCGGAGATCTTGCCACCAAGCTAGAAGGAGAATGCAATCGGACCTGGAAAGACTGAAGCGCTGCACGGTGTTAGCCACTGCTAAAGCCGCACTCAAGAAAATGATAAAGGCCAGCAGACGAGCCTGCTTTAAGGGTGGTAATGGCTAAAACTAAGGGCACGACAGCTCCAACCGAGCACTCACCAGAGCTACTATAGGTCATCATCGGGGGACTCTTTCCGAGTCACAACCAGAGTTCCTGCCCCCCCATGATGATGGCAGAATCTGCGGACGAAGGGGACGAAGCGACCGTCACGCTCGAGGAAATCACCGCGATAGGCAAATCGATAAAGCTAAACAAAGCGTCAGGACCTGACGGTATACCGAACCTGGCCATCAAGACGGCTATCTCACTGGCGCCCGGAATGTTCAGGGCAGTGATGCAAAGATGCCTGGACGAGGGCGTCTTCCCAGACGCCTGGAAAATCCAGACTCTAGTACTGCTACCAAAGGCAGGGAAGCCACCTGGGGACCCATCGGCATATAGGCCTATATGCCTATTAGAGTCAGCGGGTAAAGTGCTTGAAAGGGCTATCCTCAACAACCTGACAAGATTTTGGGAAGCTATTTCCAGAATCGCGTACTGGTATACAATACAGCGGCAGGCCAGAAATGTATTCAGATCACCGCAGTCGATCCGAACGGGGTGAAGATCGTCGGGTTTGCAGACGGCATCACCCTTGAGATATGTGGCGAATCCATCGAAAAGGAAGAACTAATGACCTCGCACTCCATTGGCATTGTAGAGGAATGGATGAGCTCCAGGAAACTGGAGCTAGCGCACCACAAGGCTGAGGTCACGGTCGTTAATAACCGAAAATTGGAGCAGCATGCGACGATTAGTGCTTCGAGCAGAGGGGCACAAGAGGAATCCGCAGGACCGCCAGAGTTACATCGATGACCAGGTGATAGAGGGAGTGGAATAACTCAACCAAAGGTCGGTGGACCCACCGACTAATTCCAGGAATATCTGGATGGGTCGAGCGGCGTCATGGGGAAGTAACCTTCCACTTGACACAGATACTGCCGGGCCACGGCTGCTTCAGACAGTATCTGCATAAGTACGGGCACACAAAAAACAGGCGCAATACCAAGACAGCAGGAGGAATGCCTCTCCAAAGGCCAACTCCAACGATGAGTGAAGTTAAGGATGCTAACAAGCAGCTTAAGAATAATAAGGCAGCTGGGAAGGATGGCATTGGAGCGGAAGCCCGGATAAGTTAGCGACTTATCTTCATCGACTGGTAGTTAGGATCTGGGATATAGAACAGCTATAGGAGGAGTGGAAAGAGGGGGTTTATGCCCAATATACAAAACGTGTAACAAGTTAGAATGTTTGAACTATCGAGCGATCACTATTTTCAACGCGGCCTACAAAGTGCTGTCCCGGTCGATCGACAACTGACCAAATCTATACAGATCCTCCAAAAGTGTCGCGAATATCACGTCCTTACACACAACCTATTCATCGACTACAAGGCCGCATACGATACTATTGATCGTGAAGAGCTATGGAAGATTATGGACGAGAACGTTTTTTTCCGGGAAACTTACCAGAATGATCAAGGCTACGATGGATGGTGTACAGTGTTACGTGAAGATATAGGGTGCGTTATCGGACTCGTTTGAAACACGCAAAAGACTTTGTCATGGCGATGGTCTTTCTTGCCTCCTGTTTAACATTGCGCTAGAAAGTTTTATGAAACGTGCGGACTTTGGCATGCGAAGCACGATTTTTAATAAATCCTGCCAGTTCATCTGTTTCGGTGACGACGTGGACATTGTCGGCAGAACGTTCCAGGTGGTAGCTGATCAGTACACCAAGCTGAAACGTGACGCGGAAAAGGTTGGATTGGAGGTGAATGCGTCGAAGACTAAGTAACGTTTGCATTAAAAAAAAGGACTTTTTTCGTATGGTGATAAAAAAAGGCTCAGACAGATAATTGCTTTTCATAAATTTCCCATGGAAGGTAATTATGCAAAAACATTCTACCTCCTTGCGAGCGGCATTCATGCGTGCAGGCATGTTTTTGAGTTCTTCCTTCGTTTTATTTATCTATTCCTCCTCAGTTTTTGCGGCAAAATTGTTGGAGTAGATCTTACGCTTTAGGTTGGCCCAGAAATTCTCGATGGGACTCAGCTGGGGGACGTTGGGCGGTTTCGCCAACTTGGGTACCACATCGATATTCAGCCGCTCTATCTCCTCCAGCGATCGCTTCGAGTAGTGGGCCGAAGCCAGTATATCTTGATGAACGACGCAACTTCCGGCAGGCATTTCGTTCAATAAATTTCCCCGTTCACGGCCAGTCCGTAGCAAAAGAAGAGCGGCTTTGACATCCCCTTCTCACTGATTGTCAGCCACAGCAGCATCTTCTTGGGGAACTTGTCGTCCATCACCACGTCGCGATTCACCGGGAAAATCAAGTTGATCATCTTATTCAGTCGCTGCCGCTGCGTCATTGCCTGCAGCTCCGTAACCAGTGGACGCGACTTCCGCTTCCTGACATGTATGTTCATGTTCGCCAGGTACTTTTTCACTGTTTGGCCGATTGAACCGACCCCCGGCCAAACGCACGCAGCGATGTAGCCGTTTTTCCCTCGGTCTTCCTCTTCAGCATCCTTTGGAGCATCTTGTCGCTTAGGGTTGTCGGCCGTCCGGAACCGGGCTTTCTTTCGATGCTCTGATACATAGTTGTCTAATAGTGCCAAGATGTTGTAGATACCGGAACGGGCGTATCCGGCGTCCACAAAGTGCCGCACGATGTCCGTTTTTCGACGCGACGGGGTGCCGTTATTTGAACGCGCACACTTCTGGACGGAGCTGCGTCACTGTTTTTGCCATCACGGTTGGAGTTCTACTGATAGAGCTGTCAAATTTTGTCTGCTAAGTCATGGGTTACTATGATTGATGCTGCATGGGTGGATGCGGGTGAAGGCACATGAAAAATCAGCAATTTTTGCCCATTTTTTTATGCAAACGTTGTAACGTACATGTGTATGAATATCCGTTTTGTAGAGAGAGAGAGAGAGAGAGAGAGAAAAACAGAGATCTACGTAGAATTTGTTAACCCACCTCCTCCCCCATCGCAGACAGGCGTAGACGTTTTCGAACCCCTTCCCCCCTGAATTGTGGTATGTGGTTTATGAACAGCCCCATACATCATTTGAGTCAGATGACAGGAGTGCTTCTTAATTTTCGATGCAGTCGTCAGTTAATTGGTGTTGTGCTAACTAAATTACACTCAATGCTTCTTTGTAAGCCGAGCCATTAAAATCAATTTCATCCCGTTAGCAATTTGCCCCGCTCCTAGACTGCTTGATTTATCTCTTCGAAAAAAAAAAGACGTCTGAAAATTCGTTCATATCAATTCTGTTTTAATCTGCAAGGTTTATGGTTCCAGCAGAGCATTCACAGACAGACATACCTTCCTTACCAAAGCTTAAATCAACCCGAAAAAAACAAACACTTACCGGCACTGACGGTGAGCGCTTCGACGAATTGCTCCTTCCACGATGAGGTTCCAATCAGGATGGAAGCATTTGCTCGCTGGACTAGCTTATCTACGGTGTTCTGAAAATAAACAAAGAGAGGAAATCGTATTTTAGTCAATCTCACCAAATTCTACTTCAGTCGGAGAGCCGAAAGAGCATCACATAAGTGAAACCGAAAACCTGTGAGCGGTAAGAAAGAGAAACCAAACCCGAACGAGAGCGTCTCGTTCGTGGTGGAGAAGGTGGCCTCAGTTGAGGCCCGGTCGCGAGTTGAAATGGGGTTCTTGATCGTGCTGTTTGCCACGCTGTTGGCGGCGGTAATTGCCCTGTTTGGCTATCTGAAATGGATCCAAGGCTACTGGAAGCGTCAGAATATTCCGGCCGCCCGGAATACGCACATCTTGTTCGGCAATGTAACCGGAATGGGAACCAAGATGCACATGGGTGTTGCGTTGCAGAAAATCTACCGTGAATTTAAGGAACGTGATTTGGCTTTCGGTGGGTTCAATAACTTTTTCGCCCCGTCTATTCTGGCCGTGGATCCGGAGTTTGTGAAGTTAGTGCTGGTGAAGGAGTTCAACGTATTTCACGCCCATGGATTCTACACGGATGCGGAGAAAGATCCGCTGAATTCCCATCTGTTCAATCTGGACGGTGCGCAGTGGCGCGTGATGCGTCAGAAACTTTCGCCGACGTTTACCTCCGGGAAGATGAAAATGATGTTCTTGACGGTGCTGTCGGTGGCGGAGGAGTTGAAAAAGTTTGTGGAATTGAACTACCACAGGGAGGATTTGGAGATTCGGGATCTTCTACAACGGTTCACCACGGATGTGATCGGGAATGTTGCGTTCGGTATAGAGTGTAACTCATTTAAGGACCCAGACTCGAAGTTGCGCATTATGGCGGGTAAGGTTTTCGAACTAACGCCTTCTGTGCTGCTGAAGACTTTCGTTGGAATCCAGTTCAAAGGACTGGCCAAGTGGATGAAGCTTAAGCTAACCGATGACGAGGTGGAGAAATTTTTCATGGAACTGGTTAAGAGCACGGTGGAAAATCGAGAGAAAAATGATGTGCAGAGGAATGACTTCATGAAGTTACTGCTGGAGATTAAGAACAATGGTAAATTGAGTGATTCTCCGGATTCCGGTGGCGATGGGCTGACCATGAACGAATTGGCTGCCCAGTGTTTTGTGTTTTTCGCGGCTGGTTTCGAAACGTCATCAACTACCATGAACTTCTGTCTGTATGAACTGGCATTGTCAGAAGACATCCAGGATCGTCTGCGGGAAGAAATCAACGAGGTGCTTGCAGAAAATGACGACCAACTCACGTACGATGCGTTGATGAAGATGGATTATCTGGACCGAGTACTAACCGGTGGGTTTATGCGAAATATCCGTCAATTACCAACTAATTCTCCCTTTGCACAATTTACAGAAACCCTCCGGAAGTATCCGCCGTTGGACAACACATTCCGAATGAGCAGCACGGACTACACCGTTCCTGGCACCAACCACACCATTCCGGCTGGAACGTTTGTCCAAATCCCGATGTATGCGCTTCAGCACGACCCCGATCACTTCCCGGACCCGGACCGTTTCGATCCGGATCGCTTCCTCCCGGAAGTGGTCAAGTCTCGTCATCCCTACGCGTACGTGCCTTTCGGTGAAGGGCCGCGGATTTGTATCGGAATGCGGTTCGGTGTGATGCAGGCCAAGATTGGTTTGGTTAGCCTACTGCAGAGTTTTAAATTCCGTGTCAATTCGCGCACTCCAATTCCGATGGAGTTTGAACCAGCTTCAGTGACTTTGAGTCCGAAAAATGGCATGTATCTACAGATTGAGCGTATCAAATAAAATCGAATACAAAGTCCAAGTTTAATGATTCACGGCTTAGGGGGGGTCTTATCTTAGACTGCAAAGAGAAACCAGCGCTAAGCGATAATTATTGTGCTATGATAAGAAGCTACCGAATTCGAAAACAATGGACTGTCGTTAGTCCGGGGTCAGTGTATCAGAGATGATTTCTGGTATGGTGTTGCTTTTGTTGGTACTGGCAGTTGTCCTGCTACTGGGGTTGTACTTTCACCGTGTTCTCAAGTCCAGAAGAGTGTATTGGCTCAGTCGGAGGATTCCATTCGTAGCATGGCCTCACTTGCTATTTGGGAATGTCCGAGGGCTTTGGAGTAGTGAGCATTCGTCAACGTTGCTGCAACGGATTTATAGAGATTTGAAGGAACGACGACTTGCCGCCGGGGGTTTCAATCTGTTCGTATCACCTTCGATTCTGGTCATCGATCCGGATCTGGTGCAACAGATTTTGGAGAAGGATACTGGAGTGTTTTGTGACCGGGGTTTGTATGTGGATTCGGCCCGAGACCCACTGAGTGATACATTGTTTGGATTGAGTGGAAAGCAGTGGCAGGATAAAAGAGTTCGGCTGGCACCGGTGTTCAGTGAGGAAACAGTTAAGCGTGTATTCGGCACGATTGCAAGTGTTGCCAACGAGTTACGTGTTGAGATTAGGAAGAACTATGACCGTTCGGAGGTAGACGTAAAGGAATGGGTGTCTCGGTATGTGACGCATGTTATGGGAACTAGCGTGTTTGGTATTCGGTGTCGAACCATTCAGCACTTCAATACGGAGTTTCGAGTCACGGGGGAAAAGGCAGTTGAATTCAGCTGGATTACGTTACTTAAGCATTGGATTGGAGTTTCGCTGCCAAGAGTAGCAAGGAAAGCGGGTCTACGGATTACGGATGCATCCATAGAGAACTTCTACGCAGGGTTGTGTAAGGCAACCGTACTTCACCGGAAGAGCTACGCCGTTTGGAAGGATGATATCCTCCAGATATTGATACGACTCAGAGAGGAGCAGAAGATTTCAATGGATGAATTGACCACTCAGTGTTACTCTTTCGTCAAATATGGCTTGGATACGTGCACTTCAGTGATGACCTTCTGTCTGTACGAGTTGGCCATAAACGAAAAAATCCAGAAGCGTTTGCGTGAAGAAATCAATCACTTTCTAGAGGACACAGACGGTCAATTAACGTACGATGTCATCGTGTCCATGCCGTATCTGGACCAGGTGCTGAATGGTGAGATTTAACACATACTTTTCAATAACCTTCTCAAGCCCACATTATGTGTCAACAGAAACGATGCGAATGTACCCTCCTATGGACTGGATCAACCGTCGATCGAAAACGACACACAGCAACATTCCGGAGGGGACACTTTTCGTAATCCCGGTTTACGCTCTGCATCACGATCCAGACTATTTCCCATCGCCGGAGAAATTCGATCCGGATCGGTTCGCTCCCGGAGGACGACAAAAGAGTCGACATCCCTACTGCTATCTTCCGTTCGGAGCTGGTCCCCGTGCCTGTGTAGGAGCTCACTTTGGTTCACTGGTAGTCAAGATTGGATTGGTCACGTTGTTGCGTAGTTTTAGTTTTGTTCTACCAGACGTCAACGAGGACGGAGGATTACGTACGGGAGAGATAAAGGTCAAGCCGAACGCACTGGGGCTTAGTCCAATTGAGGGTAGCCTGCGTCTGAGAGTGGAAAGAATTTAGATAACAGCGCGGCGATCGGTGAAGAATATGGAGATAAGAAATGGAGTGCTATCAGTTGGAATAAATATGGTGATATGGTGACTTGAGCAGTTGAGTGTTTGTTTTGATTGTGAATGTAGCTAAAAAATCAGTGACCAGTTGATAGAAGTTGAGATGGTACGAAGCAACATTGTTTCTTTTTCAAAACTTGGATCGAACGAAAAATTTGGTAGCGAATATTTGTCAGTGTGATTAAATCATTCAACCTTCTTCAAGTCATGAAAGTGGACTCCATGTCCTTTGGTTCTTTTAATCAATGTTATAGGGTACGGGACGGGTTTTGAGCAGTTCATTCAGCACTTGAGACACTTGATGAAGCTGTATGTAATCTATAATTAGAACTGCCAATATTTAGACATAAATCACTCTGCTTACTTTTGGTCTATCGGCACATACCTTCAGCAACGAGAATTAAACTCAGAAAATGTCATAGCCATGGAATAAGGTTCCCAATTGCAGGGACCTTTTAAAAGCATGCGGATTGATTTCAGCTCCATAATCTGTACATAAACTATCAATATTGTAGGAGTGCAATTACCTGGCTATGTGCGAAGGCAAAATGAAATAGGCCAGTTCACGAGTTGCTGCAAACGTCAATTCCTCCAACCCGCACTTTCGTTTTACCCTAGGACGTTTTACCCATCCGCTTTTGAAAACAATCAACCAAAACATGTCGATTGCTACGATCACAAACTCGTCTACTAGCAAATTATGACACAGACGTACACGACCGAACTCTTAGTTTATCATTGATCTTTAGATTAGCAATGTGAATTTCTTATTTCATTCACTCTCACGCAAATGTTAGCCAAAGTAATTGTGACGACTAACGGGATGCTTCGATTAAAAACAAACAAATGCAAGAGGAAGCAGACTTCACTATACAATAGAGATTGCTGACACCTCGCTTACCACTACAAACATAGCCGACGGTCGGTTTGTGATCATTCCAAAACTAAAACAGCGAAACAAAAACAAAAGAAATCAAACAAAAGAGACGTCTCTTACCATCATAGACATCTATACATAATACAATCGTTTTGCTGGTTGAAAATAAAAAACAAACCGTTGTCAACCTGAACATTTTGACAGTTGATCTCGTGGATGAAAACAATAAACAAATCGATCCTATACGTGTAAAGCAGCACGCTAGTGTTTGTGAGATCGCTCGGTGAAACCCTAATAACAATTATAATAACAAAGACAAATCGTGTAAACTAAGTCCGACGTAGCTTTTGTGATCATTCTAAAAAGTGACTGACCGACCAGAAAAAATATGACATCCTTGAATTTTGCACTTTTTTCACTGGTTGCAGCAACCTCTATACACGCTCAAATCTCCCTCTCTTTCTTTCGTATTACTATCCCTTTTTTTCACACGGAAAAGTTACTCAATTTTCATAAAAAGTGGATCTACTCAATTTTTGACTAGATCCACTTTTTACGAAAATTGAGTAACTTTTCCGTGTGAAAAAAAGGGATAGTAATCCGAAAGAAAGAGATGAAGTTTTGAGCGTGTAGATCATTGCACCGAATGTATCAACCTCACTTTTTTGACAGTTCAGGGAGCTTGCTTACAAGGTGTTAGAATTTGAACCGCTCAATCAAAACTTTTCATTTGCTTTTTCCGGATTCTGTACGATTAGATACAGGAAATGGTGTAATAATAATCACTGGAGTATGTTTTCCTGCAATTTTACTTCAATCGTAACAAATTTAGACTGCAAAATCTCAAACCAACCTAACGGAAAATATTCTAAGTCCACGTAAACAAGCTTCCTGAACTGTCAAAACTGCATTGATGACGCCATCGTGCAATGATCTATACCGGTGCGCTTTATCCATGGGTAACAAAGAAGAGAGGACACATGGACTCTCTCAAAAGCAACAGTGATGCCATCACTGCCGCTCAACTGCGAAACATTATTTATAGTTGGGTACTATTGGATAGCTCTGAAAAATATTTTTGTATTGCATATGATAGTGCCAGATGATGGACAATATAATCATAAGCATAGATGAATCTCTAATGGCTGGAACAAACATGAAATAAATGGTGATTTCAGATTGTCTAAATATGTAATAAATTTGACTCAATGTTCAACATCACATTCTGGCAACAAGCTTAGCTGTGAGAGAAAGCTGATGAAGACATGCTCTTCCGGTATACACAATTAAATGCAAAATACACAAAGGCAAAATTATAGCGAACTTCTTCAGCAGGTAGGGATCTGATGGTTTTCTATATAATATACTTTAAATCTTCAAATTGACAGTAATTAATTGGTAATCAATCATGGTTTACACATCGAATCGAGTTTTAGACCAATTTCCTCACAACTGATTAAAATAGTGACCCCTGATTAAGCCGTTCCCTACTCTATACGGTTTAATAAACTCTTGAGCAAAAATTAGCATTTTAATGTATTGTTTAAACATATCATCATATCACGTTTTAATATACTTGGAATTTTTATAATCCAGCGGAGAAATTCTTAGGTACAGTTTTTGCCAGAATTGTGGACTTGTCTGAAGGTTTATGAAGATCAAGGTTCTTAACAGCTTCGTTTGCTTTTCTTTTATGAGTGCCATAAAAGATTAACTTTAAGCTCTTTGGATTACCGAGGTTTAACCAATAAATAACGAACAAAGTCGAAATAGTCTACACAAAATTTATTTTATTTCTCGTCGACTTATCTTAATTGAAGTAATCGTTCTCTTTTATTTGTTTCTATTTTATTTCAAGCATATGGTTTGGCACAGTCAGCTGACCGGCATATTGTGCCTGATAAACTTCCAGATTCTTCTTATTATAGAGAGATTTTAATCCCAGAACCAATTTAGCCTTAAGTCTCGACAATAAAGCCAATAAATCATCAATTCAATTTTGCATTAGTATGTTTGGGTGATGTGTGATATGATATGTAGAATGCACAGTGGTCCCGACTGCAAATTTAGCTGGAAAGATATATTTTCAGCCTAAGTTTGATGTTTTGGAGCAACACCCAACAAACATCGGTGTTGAATTAGAGCTTTTTCAAACAAATTTGGAGAAGCTATTCAGCTATTCTAGAAGAAACAGCTGAATAGCTTCTCCAAATTTGCTTGAACAAGCTCTAATTCAACACCGATGTTTGTTGGGCATTGTCTTCTACAAAGTTGTTTTTAAAAACAAGGTGCTTCTTTTAGTTGGAATGAAAACTAGGGTGGTCCTCATATTCAGAGAAATTGAAAATCTTACTTTTTCATTTGCAGAAATAAAGGCATACATTATATGAAAAAAGTTGTAGAATAAATAATTTCATGTAACTTTGATGCAAATTTTTTATCTGCACCTTTTGATATGACCGAATTAGAGCATTTTCCTACCTAGCCTAGGGAGTCCCTATAAAAAACATTTACTTTGCTGTAACTTTTTTATTTCAAATTTTTCAGTGATTCCCAGTGATACTAGAACAATAAAATTTTGGTGTGCTGATATTGTCTCTATCGTATGTCAAACAAAAGTTATTATGGTTTTTAAACAAAAAAATATTTCTTAACCGCTTTTGCAGACATTCTTTTTCGTACACATCCATATTGATAGTGCCGGTAGAGACGAAACTTTTAGATTTTCGACCACAACTACATATTGCCTGCCAAATCAAATACTTCTTCCGGAATTTGGACACCTTTTTTGTCCGGAAATGCTCGGCTTCAGCGTTCCTATGCATTGCGGTATGAAAAACCAGACCTGGAAGCTATTAAATATCTTTGAGCTATTTCGTCGTCCATTATGATACAAGAAAATGTTTCCGGAAAATTGGTGTAAAGCCCCCTAGCACGACTTTTTGCAGTGAAATTTTGCTTATCATCACGGTTAGGCACCTTTTTCACTTTGTACGCCTCCAGCCCTTGCCTCTGCTTCACTTTTTGTACGTATAATTTTGACTTCCCAACTTTGCGAGCCACAGAAAGATTAGGATTTTTCTCAATAATTGCTACCACCTTCCTGTCCATCTGTCGGGAGCATAATTTTAGATTTGTTCCAATTACAACCTTCCGATCTACAGTCAAGCGTTGGTCAAATGATTTTCGAACATAAAACATGGGACTTTTGAGTAGTTTTCGTTTGTTGGCAAGATCGCGTACCAATAAATTAGGATTTTGCTGCCGTTCGCACAAAATGCGTTTGTGCACTTCCACTTGATTCGACGCCATTTTATTTAATGTTGCAAGAATTAAACATGCTGTACCACAAAATAAAGTGGAGAAGTTCAGCTGTCAAATAAGTGAAACGTTTCAGCGATCCGTGTAATAATTCAAAATCTACACTGAAAGAAAAGTGTCCGAAATTTAACGTGGACAGGCTTTAAGGTCAACCCTAACGAACCGGAGACAAATTATAATGGTTACAAACTGCTGGTTCAACTTCCACATCCATATATCTCCAAAATCCCAACCAAGACGTTCACCATTCATGGTATTCCTGAGGTGGACGAGATTGCTTTTACGTACATCTTTATTAACAACAATAAGGAACTTTTGTTGAGGTTGAATTGCGAATGTTAAATGCAAAAAAACGAAAAACGGTTCTTCAATAAGAATTGTTAGGCCTTGAATCGTTTAAATGATGATTTGAAGCAACGGGTGACAATCTTAGGAAACGAACTCAGTTAGTACCAACATAAAATACACAATAATTGTTTGTTTTCATCTCTCTTTCTCTGGTTTATTCTTTACCGAGGCAACTCAAAATCCGAAAAAATCCCCTAAAACACATACTTCCAGTGATCTTGTCAACAACTCGGAGTTTCAACGGTACCTCCGGGAGTACCCGTTCACCGACAGTCCTGGACAATTTTGAATCAGTGTGTATGATGCTTTTGATCGTAAGATCTGCTCATTTGCGCAATCTCAGCAAACTTCGATTCTCCAAAAATCCGAAGTGCACTTTCCAAAAGACATGAGACATCTACACCGTCTTCAACTCAGGGTGTATAGACTGAACATTGAACCTAGAGCAATTTAAAACGGTCGACCAAGGGGTAAGTCATTTAACCACCATGTGTTAACACCCTCATAAGCACAATCCGACACACTTCGAACACACACACCACCACTTGAAAGATATATCCAGCAATCAATATGCAACTGGCGATTTGAAATTGGATCACTGTTGTAGAACCTCTTGGTTCGAAGTACACCTTGAAGCCAGCACCTTGCTATACATATTTGCGCCTTTGTTTTGATTTGCTGTGTTATTTTGACAGGATATTTGAGAGTGTGTTCGTGTGAGTTCATTATGAGGGGTGCATTATTAAGCTTGGGACCGATGTGCTAGTACTGACTGAGCCAAAAAAAAATCGGCTTTTGATAGATGTTCGGGTATTCATCGGTTTCTCACTATTCAAGTAAGGCCCGTGATAAGTTGCATTCTGTCAAAAGTTAGTAAATAGGATAGGGTAATTTAATGATTTAAGCTGGTACATTATTCTCGTTTGATTTTAGCCCACGTGTTCATTTTACCCACAATCTCCCCATTCAGCATGCTACAAAATTGAGTTTTTCTAAACACAAACACAAACGATTTATGTATATTTTTTAATGATAAGTTGAGAGTGAAGTCAGTGTAAAACCTTTGATGATACCAACATCGTGAATCTTTCAATTTCTCTCGTGATAAAAATCAAGAAGGAGTAATTGTTGCGTGGTTGTTCAATAGCAAATCACATGTTTTGAAGCTTTTGTAATATTCATTGAAATGACATTGTACATCTTTCTCTAAGTCAACCCTGCATCCTCATATAATAAGCGAATTCTTTTACATCTTTTTTTAATAACTCCTTAGGCCTTCGAAAAAAAACGACAGTAAAAGTTAGCGTTGCAACCGCTTGACATACACAAAATGAAATGAATACCTCAGTTTTTGCCTTGTACAAGGCATAGCACAAATCTAGCTCGGGACAAATCTAGCTTCGTCGTCGGGAAATTCTCCGTCGTAGTAGGCTAGGTCCACTGCCGGGGACTAGTCTAACTAGATCGTGAAGAAGCACCGGCAATTGGTCGTCGGGGCGCCTGTGGACTGGAAATCATCCTCCAACCAGAACCGCAGGACCGACCTAGACATCCGCCCGGATTGCATCGGTTTCGGAAGAACTTCCACCGCCGGGGAACTCTTCGTCGGAGAAGGATGGATCCGCCGTCGGGGACTATTCTGAGTAGTCCGTAGCGAGTCACCGGCATGAGTCGTCGGGGCACCAGGGAACCGGAATCGCTGGACCGACCTCGACACTACCGGACAACATTGCAGCAAGCATATCGCGTTCATTAACGGTTTCGGGAGATATTCTTTCGCCGGGGAACCCTCCGCTGGAGTAGGCTATCTCCACCGTCGGGGACTATGCCGAGTAGCACCGATTGTGACAAACCGCCAGTTCAGGGTCGTCGGGCGCCAGTGAACCGGAAGTCACCCTCCAACCGGAATCGCTGGACCGACCCCGGCATCCAAGTGGTCAACAAGAAGAGTAGTACATCTACAACCGGAGTGCGTAGCAGCAGAAGTTTTATGGTGATTAGATCAGCGAAATAGCGTGACTAGCTAGGCCTGGCAACAAAAGAAGTGCATGAGCTCAGCCTCCTCCCGAAGTAGTCACTCCCAGCGGAATCCGGGGGATACAGGCAACGTCAGACTCTTGGTGGAGTTTAGAGGAGTAGGGTTCAGAGTCATCTTCTCTGTTCAGAGTCCCTCACTCTGGCACACGATCGACGAATTCGGTAGCTGGAGTCGGGCTACCGAACGTGTGCTGGGTCGGTGTAAAAGCTTTACCACCAAGTAAAAAAAAAAAAAGAAAAAACACACACATACGCGCAGCCCATTTTTGAATGTAGATTCGTTAAGTATGTTGCAGTAGAATACAACAACAACAAAACACCTCTTATCCGTATCTTATACAGGGAATAACTTTTTTCCCCCACTGTACATTATTTTAGTCTCATACCAACTTTTTCTTGTCTCAATGAGACCATTCAAATGAAGTATTATTCATTGATGTATATTCCAGGCCCACTCTCCATACATTTTTGCCCAATCTCCTTTGTGTTTTTGCACCTCCCCCCTTCTAAATAGGAGAAGGGTCTCGAACAACCATTAAAACATTTTATGCCTTCAAAAACTTGCTCATACCAAGTTTGGTTCCATTTGCATGATTAGTTCTCGAGTTATGCAGAAATTTGTTTCTCATTTGCATGGGAACCCCTCTTTCTATATCTAGAAAGGGTTTCGAACTATCATAAGGCTTTGTGCACAAATTACGTAACGCAGAAAAACGGGATTTTGCACCCCCTCTCCCCCCTATGTAACAATAAGTAACGCGTGATTAGACCCCCCCCCTTAATTACGTAACGCTCACGGACCCCCCCCCCCCCCCTACTTCTCAATTGTTATAAAGTCATCACAAAAACTGTAATTGTTGTGGTTTTAATGTTTAAATCTTATTTGGGTAACTTAAAATTAGTGAAGATTGCAAATATCAGTCAATTAATGTCATTTAAGTAACTTAAAGCTATTATAAAGATTACGAAAAACATTGCACTCATGGTACTGCATTTATTCAGGTTACTGGATGCTTGTAAAACTGTTACAAATATTAGTTCCACAAGTTTACTCAAATGTCTTTCAATTATTTAAAGTATCACAAAATAAAAACTTTTAGTCATATCACTTAAATCTAGTAAAAAGATTGCCACAGTATTTTATGCAATGCATTTTATTAACCTGTTGCAATTTTTATAATCTAATTATTATTGATTTCTTTTGATCCGTGCGGTGCATGAATTAGGGCTGTGTACGACTAATTCATAACAAAGAACAAAAGGGGCAGTTACAAGTGCATTTGATGTAAGTTACACGCAGAGGAATATTGGGTGATTGAACCAGGTAGCTGACGTGCCGCCATGTTTTCGAAGCCAACATCTCAAGCATCACAAATGTCACAAATGTTTGTTTTGATCGTTTTAATATCATCGCGTTCCAAGCAGTTTAACTGTTTTAAACGATTTTAACTAATTCAATTTTTAAAACTTTGTTTGGTTTGTAAAGTTCATTGTCATCGTCGCGGTTTGTCGGTTTTAGCTGAATTCAACAGCTATCAGTGGGGCCCATGATTCTGGGTCCTCCGCGATGTTAGCTCTTTTCAAGACAAAGCTTTGCAAAGGTGCCAGCTACCTGGATTTAACGCAATGATTAGAATCAACATTTTTTGTGTATTTATCAAACCACACATTGTTTTAGTATAATGCAATGATATATCATCACAAATTTCTTATCGAATCCAATATTGTTAATCAATTAATACATCCAACAGAAACCATTATTGATTCAACAAAATAATTTTGTAGATTCAACAATCAACAATAAATTTAACAAAATTTCTTGTTATTTTAATGGTTCTAATATAAATAACAATACTTTTTTTCATTTCAACCGCTTTGGTCGAATCAATGCAAAGGAGTATTGTTTCTAAAAATCTTATTTATTGATTCAACAATAAGTGCTTTTTGTTTTCAATAGAAGCCTCCTTTACAGCGCAAAATTTATTGTTGGTTAAAACATAAAAATGGTATTGTTTTAATAAATGAAAATTATGGGTAAGCCGTGAGTCAACTATAGAATTTGTTGAATTATATATATCTCGGCATGTATATGTACCGTTTATGGACAATTGCGCCAATTGGTGATACAAATCGTCATAAGATACCTTTCGTTTAGAAGATCACATTTAAATAGTACGCTCCATTTATCGATTAGAAATTGGTCTGAAATCAAAAGAAAGACTTCCATTTTGCTAAAAATTTCAGCTTTCTTGCACCATTAGGCCATAAATGTGTTTTTGTTATGGCCACTCCCATAAGGAATACATGCGATTGGCCATCAAAGGAACCAAAATTTGAAACTATGGCGATAATTGATGCAGTGTTCCAGTTATGGCACACGTGATTAATAATATAAAAACAAATCTTTGGCTCAGTTTTGATTTTTTTTCTTCAAAATATGGATTTAAAGCTTTTATTTAACGTATTGAAAGAGGGGTTTTCGCAAAAAAAAATTTAAACATGGTTCTTAACTAGTATAAATTAACCCTTTTCTACTTGGTACTTTGCTTGGCACACAGGAAATTTTATTGATTTTCAATTGGATATCACTTGTGATTTAAATTTCAAATTGGTTATTTTGTTACGTAACGATTTTAAAACCCCCCCTCCCCCATATGTCACAATAAGTAACGATTGCTCAACCCCCCTCTCCCCCCTTCATGCGTTACGTAATTTGTGCACAAAGCCTCCTTTTCCGGCCCAAAAACCCCTGAATACAAATTTGCATAGCAGTAGGCCTAGTTCTCATGTTTGGTTGAAATTTATGTTTCATTTGTATGGCAGCCCCCTTTTCAGAGGAAGGATGGGCTTCGAACTACCATAAAAACATTTCTTGCCTTTAAAAACTCGCTTATACCAAATTTGGTTCCATTTGCTTGATTACTTCTCGATGTTTGCAGAAATTAGTGTTTCATTTGTATGGGAGCCCCCTTTCCAGAAAAGGGAGGAGACTTAACCTATCATAAGAACCTTTCCCTGCTCCAAAAACCCCTTCAGGCAAAATGTCACGCCGATCGGTTCATTAGTCTGCGAGTCTATAAGGTTCCGACAGACAGAAATTCATTTTTATTTATATAGCAGTTTGGCTATTCGTGACTTTTTTCACGGATTTTTCCGTGTATCAATTGTTATCATCATCACCATAAAATCAATTGCATTCACCTTATGTTCGAATGGGCAAGCAATTTTGAAATTTATTCCGGGACAATCTGATTGAGAGCATTAAATTTTATAACTTCCGATATCGTTGCTTTGATAATGCTCAACACAACTCCGGTCTTATTCTTCTTATTCGTCAAAAGTTCCCACAATCAACTCATCGAATGCTAAACCAATCTAAAATGAAATGCTAAATACCCGAAATACTGTTCCCCGCTATGTTATCCAAATTCTGTAATCGAAAACGAACAGCTCGTCATCGAACGAGTATCGCGGAGTATCGCCTACTTTGATTGTGATGGTGGTGCCTCACCTCCTACTGACCAGATTAGATACCACCACTAGTATCTTTTCGCACAAACAACATCTGCCGCCATGACGTAATGCTTTAATAATCAGCGAGGCACCCGACGCCGGCAATCGATGGAGCAAACGACGCCGTTAGTCGAATCGAGTCACTCATTGCGATAAGTTAAAAAAAAATGTTCGCCTACTTGCTAGCGGGTATCGTCCTGCTTCTTACGACCGTCTTCTTCTACATCCGAAGCCGGCATCGCTTTTGGTCGGATCGTGGCATTCCGTGCGCTCCGGATCCGGAATTCTTGTTCGGTCACGTTAAAGGCCAAGTCACCGACAGGCATGCCTCCTACGTGAGCCAGGGACTGTACCAGCATTTCAAGTCCCGCGGAGAGCCATTCGGTGGGTTCAGCTTCTTTGCCGTTCCGGCGGTGATGGTTGTCGATCCGGAATTGGTCAAAACCATCCTGGTGCGTGATTTCAACGTGTTTCATGATCGTGGAATTTTCAACAATCCAAAAGATGATCCCCTTTCGGGACAGTTGTTTCTGCTGGAGGGATTACAGTGGCGGGTACTGAGGCAGATGCTGACACCGACGTTCACCTCCGGGCGGATGAAGGCTATGTTCGGAACGATTATGGACGTGGCGGAAGAGCTGCGGCAGTATTTGGTGCAGAACCAGGAGCGGGAACCGGTGGTGGAGATGAAAGATGTGCTGGCTCGGTTTACGACCGATGTGATTGGAACGTGTGCCTTCGGAATCGAGTGCAATACGATGAAAAATCCGGATTCGGACTTCTTAAAGTACGGCAAGAAGGTTTTCGAGCAGAAGTTGTCCACGGTGGCGAAGTTTATCTTTGCGTCATTGTTTAAGGATTTGGGCAGAAAATTGGGAATCAGGCTGACGGATGCGGGAGTGGAGAAGTTCTTCATGGGATTGATTCGCGAGACGGTGGAATTCCGCGAGAAGAACAATGTTCAGAGGAATGATTTTATGAACTTGCTTCTGCAGTTGAAAAATAAGGGCCGGCTGGAGGACATGGTGGAAGAGAAGGAGGAGCTCGGCAAACGGGGCCTGACGATGGATGAGCTGGCTGCACAGTGTTTTGTGTTTTTCATTGCTGGCTACGAGACATCGTCGACGACGATGAATTTCTGTCTCTATGAACTTGCGAAAAACTTGGACATCCAGGATCGTTTGAGGGAGGAGATTCAGGAGGCCGTTGCTGCTAACGGTGGACGAGTGTCGTACGAATTGGTTATGGGTCTTTCGTATTTGGATAATGTTGTTAATGGTAAGATCTTCTGATTGCTTTAAAAGCTTAGAACTCATTATTTGATGTGTATTTTTTTTTTAGAAACCCTCAGAAAGTACCCACCCATTGAAAGTCTGAATCGGGTGTCAACTTCGGACTACACGGTTCCGGGAACGAGTCACGTTCTTCCAAAAGATACCATGATTGGCATCCCAGTGTACGCTTTACATCACGATCCGGAGTACTACCCGGAACCCGAACGTTTCGACCCGGATCGATTTCTTCCGGAAGAGGTCCAGTCACGCCATCCTTATGTGTATCTTCCCTTTGGGGAGGGTCCCCGTAACTGCATCGGCCTTCGCTTCGGAATAATGCAGACCAAAATTGGATTGATCACATTGCTGCGCAATTTTAGGTTTACACCTTCATCAAAAACTCCCGAGTCATTGGTGTTCGATGTGAAGTCATTTGTGTTATCACCAGAGGGTGGGAATTACCTTCGATACGATAAGATATAAGTTATTTCGATCGAATTGATAAGATTTTTATTTAGGGTACTGGTATGAATTTTTGTATACTCTTCAGCGAACACTATTCTGATTAGAATGAAATCAATCAACCGAATTTGAATTGTCATTCCCAGAGAAATAACCTTGAACTTGAACTATGTTAACACAATAATAACACAATGCTCATCGTGCCGCGCCCCAACTTTTAAACGAGAGAACAAACGATGCTCTCTCACTCTCCCTCTCTCGTGACGGCACAATCTCTCTTAGCAGAGATAACGCGCACAGCAATATGAGCACCGACATCGGTGCCGATCCACTTGTCATTCAGTCGAACTCGAGTAACCGACCGGTTCGCGTCTATCAGCATGCTGTTCGAAATCTACCTAGCCGTGGGCATCACGTTGGGGCTCACCTTCGCCGCCTGCCTATTTCTGTTCTTGGACAAACGGCGCAGCTTCTGGAAGGATCGTAACTTCCCATGCACAGGACGGGCGAAGCTGGTTTATGGCGACTATCGGAACACCAATCAAACCGAACACATGCAGGATACAAACCAACGGCTGTACAAGGAGTTCAAAGCCCGGAAGGTGCCAATCGGTGGAACGATCCTTTTCATCGTCCGTTCGGCAATCGTCGTCGATCCGGACTTAGTCAAGGCGATTCTGGTGAAGGATTTCAACTTCTTTCACGATCGAGGAATCTACAATAATGTCGATGCCGATCCCATGTCAGGGCATTTGTTTTCCTTGGAAGGACAAGCATGGCGCCAACTAAGGGCCAAACTATCGCCGACTTTTACTTCCGGTAAGATGAAGATGATGTTTGGAACCATCCTGAGGGTGGCAGATGACCTGAAGGAATTCCTGCTAGAGAATACCGCGAATGGATCGACTGAGTTGGAAATGAAGAAGGTTTTGGCCGGATTTACGACGGATGTCATTGGTTCGTGTGCCTTTGGAATCGAATGCAATAGTTTGCGCGCCACGAACTGCCGGTTCCGCGAAGTCTCCCGCAAGATTTTTGAACAATCTGTTTGGCAGATGTTGTGGATGATCACACTGATGACGTTCAAGGGGGTGGCTACCGCCTTCAAGCTCAAAGCAACGTCAATGGAAGTGGAACGGTTCTTCATGGACATGGTGCGGGAAACGATCGAGCATCGGGAGAGGAATAACGTCCAACGAAATGATTTCATGAATCTACTGATTCAGATGAAAAACAGCGAGAACTTGGCGGAGAAACTGACGCTGAATGAGATTGCGGCACAATCGTTTATCTTTTTCGTTGCTGGATTCGAGACTTCCTCTACGACCATGGTTAATTGTTTGTACGAGCTGGCGATGAATCCCGATATTCAGGAAAAGCTGCGGAGTGAAATTTTCAAAGCTTGTGGAGATGGGCAATTGACCTACGAATCGGTATCCTCCGTTGAGTATTTGAACATGGTGATTGACGGTAAGTAAAGGACGAATGTTCCAAAAACCAACCCATTTCTAAATCTTTGAAATATTTCAGAAACCCTTCGGAAATACCCAACGGTGGACTCGCTCATGCGTACGGCATCCAAAACCTACTCCATCCCAGATTCAGATCTGAAGATTCCGGAAGGAACGCTGGTATTCGTCCCCACCTACGCCATCCATCACGATCCGGAGTACTACCCGGAACCGGAGCGATTCGATCCGGAGCGTTTCAATGCGAAAAATCGAACCAGTCGGCACCCGTTTGTATTTTTACCGTTCGGCGAAGGACCACGGAACTGCATTGGAATGCGATTTGGGCTGATGCAGACACGTGTCGGGCTGATAACGGTGCTGCGGCAGTTCAGAGTTAGACCCAGCGATAATACGCCATCGCGATTAGTGGTGGATCCAAAGTCGGGCATTCCGTCACCGCTGGGCGGGGTTCCACTGTTGATAGAGAGGATTTAAGGCAGTGGAGTTGGACGGTGTTGCCGTTTGTGAGTTTTATTGATAACCAGGATTAGGAGATAATGAATAAAGTTAATTATAGTCTACGGGTGGCTTCGTTATTTGAGAGAGATATCCAAAAAAGGAACACTTTGTTATTGACGATTGTATCTGGGCTACGGAATTGGTTGATAAAGAGACATTTTCTAGCACATTACCTTACATTTTCCTTATCAGTTCGGGGGCAAGATACATACCTGAAAGAAGGGGAAAGAAACAGATAAAATTAGGAAATTGTCGGCAAAAATCGATGTATTTATTTGAACTTTCATTGTTTCTTATTTCTTAAAATTTCAACCAGTCGACATTAGGTAACATGTAAGTGTTAACTGATAGAAAAAGCAATGAAAATATCCATGTGTCCCATCTATGATTTTTTGCAATATAATCAACGAATGATATCTATTTGTAACCACACATACTTCCTATGTGTACACATAACTACTATGTTTGGCAACACATCTTTTTTTGCTACATAAACTTCATTTGTTTTTCTCAGAAGGTTCTGTTCATGTTCACAAAAATGAAAATTGAGTGGAATTTCACATGGATTTTTGACAACAAATATATGTGGATTATTTGCCGTGTTCATATTTTTTAAAATATAGGGTGTACTTGAAAGAATTGCACCACGTAACATAATTCGGCAAAGTTCAGACTTTCATGCAATTGTTATCAATCTTTTACCATAAACTACGTCTTACGGCAAGAATAGGGTGTCAAATGAAAGTTTGAAAATAGTGATTGTAGCGAAATATTGTTACAAATTAATCGCTCATAACATAATTAATGATCAATGGATTTTTCCCCGCGTATCAGTTCAATTATCAAAAGTTATACTTTTACAATTCCAAACTATTGAAAACATTTTTTGAATGCACAGTACTTTCCTATGCAAGTTTTCAAAAAAAAATATATATATATCTGTCGACGTCACGGCCCTTTTCTCTAGCGTACCGATCAAGGACGCAATTAACCTTCTAGAAGATTGGCTTTTAAAACAAAGAGATGACACAACATGGAAGCAAAAGGTGCGGATGTACCTTAAGGTGACTCGACTTTGCATGGAAGAGAACTACTTCACTTTCAGAGGGTCATTCTATAAACAATTAAAAGGAGCCCTCTATCCCCATTCCTCTGTGAACTGTTTATGGCGAATCTGGAAACAATCCTAAAAGTGACAGGATTACTCCGAACTCGTTGGTGGAGATACGTCGACGATATCTTCGTGGTAGTGAGACAAGATGATCTCTCCTTAATTCAACAGGAAATCAACAATCTCCACAAAGACATTGAGTTCACTCATGATATAGAAAAGGAAGAGAAACTGGCATTCTTCGACCTTCTAGTAGTGAGAAAATCATCGTCACCATCTTCTTTAGAGTTCAAAATCTTCAGAAAACCCACAAACACCCAAAGAGTCATCCCTCACACTTAAAACCACTCTTTTCAGCACAAAATGACCACTTTCCATCACATGATCCACCGGATTTTGACCCTTCATCTCAATAAAACTGGAAAAGCCAAAGAATTAGCATATATCTTCGACTCGATGGTTCCGAAAAGAGGACAATGCAAGCGATCATCAACAAAAACGAAAAACATCTACATAGGAAAGCGTGAATCTGGCACAGGCAACTAGTCTTTGTTTTCTATCATGGGGTATACTTAACAAAAACCTATTGTGACCGTTACGAAAAGTGATCAGATTTTGAGCGTGATTGTTTCAGTCATTTCTCCAAATATTCTCAAAATGTTTACCCCACTCGGTCGGAATTATTTATACGCCTCGATTTGAATACTGAAAAATATTGATTTTCTACATTAAACCATTGAAAACAATGCAAATATAAGGTGATGCCTTATAATTTCGTTTTGCAGAGTAAATTTACTAAATGCCAAGTGTTTTCCCATCACAGACTTCAAACTTAAGTACGTGTTTTTTGCTCTCTCGCAATAAAAGTTTTTTTTATCCCGGGCAGCTCCAAGCGGCTGCGCCATGATGACGCCGGTACAGTGGATCCTAACGCTCATCTACTAGCGAGCAATCAATTCGCCGTGATCCCGGTACAGGAGGTGCCAAAGAAAGTGAAGGTCCCCCCGCTCTCCACCTCGTCAAAGGACATTGCTGCACTCAGGACCGAGCTTGCAGCTATCCAAATCCATCCGCTGTACAAGCTGTGCAGTAATGGCACAAAAGTCAAGGCTCGACCGAGGCTGACTAACGTGCTGTCGGCGCTCACCTAGTCACCAAGCAACACGAATTCTACACTCACGATGCACCCGGAAGCAAGCCAATGAAGGTGATTCTGCGTGGCCTTCCGGAACTCACTCCGGAATCAATCTTCACCGAGCTGCAAGCGGTGGCATTGAAGCCTCAGAAGGTGTTTCTCATCAGGCGCCAGCAACACGGAAACTACCGGGACCAACTCTATCTGGTCCATCTCGAGAAGGGATCCGTCACGATGGCGGAACTGTTGAAAACACAGGCCCTTTTCAACGTCATCGTCGAATGGGACCGGTATCGTCCAAGACAAAACGAGGTGACGCAGTGTGGCAACTGCCTTGCTTTCGGCCACGGAACTCGAAACTGCCACATGAAACCGAGATGTGGCAAGTGTGCCGGAGCACACGCCACCAAGGATTGTGCCCCGATGGACGAAGGTGCCCCAATGAAGTGCGCAAATTGTGGCGCAATTCATGAGAACAGCAATCGAACCTCCGAATATCCGAAAGAAGGCATCCATCAAGTCTCGGCCTGCTCAACGCCGTCCACCTCCTCCGATGAACGAGGAGAATTTCCCGTCGCTTCGGTACCAGGTGCCAAACCTGCCACCGATCCCACTAAATCACCGCCATGCAAACCGCCCGTCAGCTTCGGTTCATAATCGTTTCGCGACAGCCGTCGCCGCCCCCAACCCGACTCCTCCTTTAGGCTGGGGCAATCCAAGTTGCAGTACCTCCACGCAACCACCCGTCGATGGACAGCTCTACGACTCGGAGCAAATGGTGGAGTTCGTGCAAGAGCTCTATCGCCAACTACGTTCCTGCCGCTCCAAGGAGGAACAGCTCAAAGCCGTGACGATGAAGTTTCTGTTCAAACATGGACCGTAAACGCACCATCAGCATCCTCAACTGGAATGCTTGTTCCATCCGGAACAAAAACAGTTGAGCTTGGTGACTTACTTAACAGGAAGACCATCATCACCTTCGTCACCGAGACACATCTCAAGCCGAAAATCAGCGTCTTCATCCCAGGATATCGGATTGTGCGACTTGATCACAGCGGCTCTAGGGGAGGAGTTGCGATCACCCTGCGCTACAACATCAACTGCCATGTGCTTCCGAGCTTTCAGCTGCAGTCTATCGAAGCCATCGAAGTCGAGGTTGAAACTACCGTCAGCCCTATCACCATCATCGCGGCCTATTGTCTAAAGTAAGCTAGCACCGCCAATGGAACACCAACAGTGCTACGAAACGACATCCGCAAAATAACTCGGAGGCAGGGGCAGTTCATCATCGCCGGCGACATGAATGTGAAAACGTGGGGAAACACCTGGCGCAACCGGAACAGAATAATCCTGCAGGAAGACCTGGAAGAGGGCCATTACACCATTATGGGCCCGGATACTCCCACCCGGTTGAGCAGATCCGGGGTCCATTCGACAATCGACATCTTCCTCACCAACATGGGGAACAACATCGCCCAGCCAATCGTACACCAGAAGCTCAGCTCGGACCACTATCCGGTGGTGGCCGAAGTTGGATCCTCGGTTAACCGGCATCGTGCCAGTTGGGAAAGGTTCCAACAACACGTTGACGACAACATCGATTTCGATATGCACCTTGATTCGGTTGATGACATCGAACGGCAGCTGCAGAGCATCGAGCAAGCGATCTCCGAGGCCCAGGAGCAACATGTACCGGTGATTGATCAGGTGAGCAACTCTGTACCCATTGATAGACCCACTAAAGATTTAATACAATTGCGAAACGCCATTCGAAGGCAATACCAGCGAACTGGCTTGCCAACGCTAAAAAGTCACTGTAATCGAGTGACAAAAATTATTAAGGCCAGAATGGTGGACCTCAGAAACAACAATTTTTCCGACAAGATCCGCTCTCTCCCAGATTGTGCGAAGCCGTTCTGGAAGTTGACCAAAATCTTAAAAAGAAAGCCAAGACCCATTCCACCGTTGATACCGCTAGACAGCAATCGCTCCACGGATCGCTTAATTACTCCTGCAGAGAAGTCTGTTGAGATAGGTCAACACTACGTCAGCTCCCACAATCTTGGACTAAATATCGTCAGTCCACACGAAGCTGCCGTTAGCGAGCTTGTAAACAACATCCATCAAAGTCCCAATGACTTCTCGGAAGAGTTGGAAATCTCAGCTGACGAAAAGCGGCTAAGAACATGAAGGCCCCAGGTTTCGATAATATCATGATCTTGGAGCCCCCCAGCTCTATCACCATCTGGCGATGGTCTTCAACCAATGCCTCCGACTAAGCTACTTCCCCTCGTGTTGGAAGTCAGCCAAAGTCATTCCCATCCAGAAACCTGGGAAAGATCCTTCGTGTTCCAAGAGCTATAGGAACATCAGCCTTCTCTCAGGACTATCCAAGCTGTTTGAAAAAGCGATCCACCGCCGGCTTCTCTCATCTGCCGACGAGATGAACATCTTGCTCGACGAACAATTTGGCTTCCGACGTGGTCGGTCGACAATTCACCAACTTAATCGATTCATTAACATCCTCAGACGGAACAATTCTGTTTCGAAATCATCTGCCATGGCACTTCTCGACATCGAGAAGGCCTTTGATAACGTGTGGCACGATGGCTTGGTGTACAAGCTGCATCAATACAATCTTCCCATCTTTCTGGTGAAAATAATCAAAAATTATCTGACGGACAGGACATTCCGTGTTTCGCTGCAAGATGCAGTTTCTGATGCACAGGAAATCTCCGCCGGTGTTCCACAGGGAAGTATACTAGGTCCACTCCTGTTCAACTTATTCACCTCGGACATACCCCCGCTCTCTGAAAATGGATCTCTGTCGTTGTTCGCCGATGATACCGCAGTCGCCCACAATGGTAGGGTTACAAGAGCACTTACAGCAAAACTGCAGCGAAGCCTGAATGTTCTGTCTGAACACTTCACCGAATGAAAGATCTGTATCAACGTGGCGAAGACCCAAGTCATCCTATTTCCACACTCCAACTCTCCCAAACTTGTTCCGCCTGAGGATTGTAAAATTAGCCAAAACAACACAACGGTGGAATGGTCCAGATCAGCTGTTTATCTTGGCGTTACAATAGACAGCAAGTTTATTTAAGCGAGCAGGTTGACAAAACTGTCACAAAGTGTAACGTTCTGTTGAAGCTACTGTACCCATTGATCAGCAGAAGGTCTACATTATCTCTGAAAAACAAGCTTGCTGTCTACAAGCAGATCATACTTCCAGTCATCGAGTATGAACGGGTAGAGTTGCGCAAAAACATATCTCCTGAAACTTCAGCGTGTTCAAAATAAGTTCCTCAGGATGATTCTTAACACCCCTCCGAGGACAAGAACATCTGAGGTCCACCATCTGGCCGAGATAAAAATGCTCGACAACCGCTTTAGTGAGTCTATCAATCAGTACAGGGCACGCTGCCTGACATCGGTTCATCAGATCATCCGGAATCTGGTCCCCTACCCCTAGGAATTTCAAATTGTAGTTTTAGTTGTAGATTAGGTAGGTTTCCAAATTTAAAAATAAACAATGCCATAAGGGCTGAACTGAAACAAAAAATAATTAAAACACAAAACACATTAAACAAAGCTGAAGAGCCCATTGGGCTAGAGCACTTACAATGTACATTTAGTATATAAGACAACCAATGAAAAAAAAGATCAATCTTACTACTACTACAAAATGCTTCATTCGCTCGGCAGCCTCGCAGTTGTTTGGAGTGGCAATGGGCCAGTATTGAATAACCAGCTGAGCAACCATTGCCAATGTAGCTGATAGCTCTATCGCATTTGGCTTGACAACCGTTGCTAGGCAGCTATTGGTAATGCTGTTGACCAAGCCAGTGGTGATTTGTTGGCTACTTGAGAAGAGAAATGTCCTTTTTCACCAGCTGGGGGAAGCCGGTTGGCGCTACCACGAGTGAAGTAAGTGTGTCCGAGTTAAAAGTCATCTTTCGGTAAGGCGGTTGAGTGGTGTGAACCATTTAAAATCCGTAGTTTTTAGGACGACCGATTTGATTTTCCCAGCTGAAAAATTTGTGTAGTGGAATATATCTAACATATCATTCTAAATTCTTGTAAATTAGAAGCCAGCGCTGGCCTTGAAAAAGTCTCAGCTTTCCCTGCGTCACATACCTTCAATCTTTCGTACAATTTCAAACACGGCTTGGAAATTTTAATCCGAAGGCGACCTGCGAACTACCAGCGAGACTGTCGAGGTACAGCCATGGACCGATTACAATGGAAACAACTTCTGTATACAGCAGAGGCCACACCGGCGTATTGGTTAACATCCATACCTCTCACGCCTAAGTCACGAGTTCGAATCTCACCCCCGGAGAAGTTACGAAAATGCCCAAAAGTGGTGTTTGACTGACTCCGACGGGAGATGAACCAGCCCGAGGCTGAAAATCTCGATAATTAGGACAAAAAAAAGTTATATAAACCTACACAGTAGTGAAAATAGTGTGAAATTTTTAAATTTTTGTTCAATATCATGCACATAAATGGAGCGTCACAAAACTTACAAATTAAAATAATCAATCGTGTAAAGTTCTGGAACTTTTCATACAGTGCCAATGATGTTGTATGCAAAAGCTCGTCTTCAAAACAGCTATTTCACGCAAGTTGCTGTTTCTTGTGGATGGAAATTCAATTTTATATTCTCTGATTTTTACATTACAATGAAAATTCAGATTTTCTTTCTGTGTATCGAAATCAATCATCGTCAGTTTCGGTCCTACTCTGGAAAAAAAATCTATCGTTATACCAACAATAAAATCATGTTTAAGATGACTATTGCATGTAATGGTTACAATAACCATGAAAATGAAAGAATTCGCCATGTTCATGTCATTCTTGACTATGATCATGGTAGCAAAGACTATTTCGACATTATGGCGAATGTTGAATCAACTATTTTTAATGGTCGTGTTGACTAAGATCATAGTCGGCTCAAAATAACTAAACTGCAATAGTAAACCGAACCCCCAATAATGGTAAAATTGACTATCTAATTTGTCTATGTGTATGTTACACACTGTTTTGTTATCGCGTTTATTTATCTACACAGAAAAAAATAATTAATTTTAACAAGCGCGTAAGATTTCTCCTCGTTTAATTCCAAGCCCAAGGAGGCGTAAACAACGAAATTGTTTGCAATTTTTCATGCGCCATACAACAATGTTTATAATCTTTCATACACCAGGCTGGATTCAGGCGTTATCTGGCTAAAGTTTACATGTAATATCTCATTATTTTCTGCCAAATCTAGCGTTCACTTTATGTGCATTAGATAACGCAGAAAATTCAAGGTTTTTTTTTATCTGTGTAGTTAAAGGTCATTATCGACCTGAAAAGTAAAAAAAGTTACGGAATTTTGTTCAATATTACCAAGCGGAATTTTGACATTTGATCTGCATGGAACGAAATGTCACGTTCGCTTACGGAAGAATCGAGCGGAATATTTTTCCGAAAGTAAAAGTGACAGCTCCCGCAGCGTTGCGAGGTGGATTTATACAATATCGGTATTGCTTATTAAAAAATATCGGTATTTATCGGTATAAAGTAAAATTCAGATTTTTTTCAAGTGAAGTATAGTTTAATTTTGATATAAGATTACAATATATTTTGGCGATCATTTTTCTTCTATTTTCAAATTTTAAATGAACAAAGTTTGACGTAAACATAAAAAATAAAATGAAAAATGCATTAGCCATTTTTTTTATTTTTACCATCTCGAGGTTGAATATGTATACTTTGAATAAATATACTTTACAATATATATTTTTTAGAATACACACTTCTTAAGATGTTATTAAGATAACAAAAATCATGAATAGCGATAAGGTTTTTGAGCCAACTCCCGTTGTGCTAAGCACCTCGCAAAGCACATCCCTTTTTTTTTTTAAATAGATTTTAACACAAACACGGATTAATTCTAGTGTATACCGCTTCCAATTTTATACACCTTTCCATACATACCACTGGATTTGTTAGTCATGAAAAGCTAAGATATGATCGATTATTCAACACTGCTTCTTGAGCGCATAGTTTATTTGATATTTTTGATTTTTTTGCTTGATACAACGAAAATAGGCGACTACGATGAAGTAGCGCTCTACCCTTTCAATAAACTGATAATTTCTTTTGAAAATCCCATATTAAAAAGCATAAAGTATTGCTGCTTGTTAATGAGTTTATTTTGCTTAAAATTACAACCTGTCTTCATTTGTTAACGCATTTAATATCATAATTATACTCGATAGTTTTATCACAGACATACAACCATAACACTCCAAATTTGTTCATCGTACGTGCATTTAAGACTAATTCAAATGTTTCTCGCGTTGAGTTTCGAACGGGCGAACTGCATATAGCGATTTCTCTTCTTTGATCCGAAAATAATTAATAACTACAGGTAAACTGTAGTTTTTTTTCGTTTAAAGCTTTTTATTCTTTTATTTTGTTTTTTTATTTATTCAAATCTGGTGCAGTTTTAAAGGTCGGTATCGTGTTCAAAAGAAATTTCTTTTTCTATCCCAAACCGATGTTAAATTCCGTTTACTGAAACGGAAAAGTAAAGAATCGAAAAGAAATTTCTGCAGCAGTATCCACCTTACAAGAACGAAAAATAAAATTGGAATTTGTAAGGTTTCCACGCAAACTAAAAGGAACTGTCACTTTTACTTTCGGAAAAATATTCCGCTCAATTATTCCGTGAGTGAAGGTGACATTTCGTTCCATGCAGATCAATTGTCGAAATTCCGCTTGGTAATATTGAACAAAATTCCGCAACCTCTTTACTTTTTAGGGCGGTACTGGCCTTAATTGAGAAAATATTTTCTGAAAAGTAATTAATTAGGGCTAAAATCTAAAAACACACGCTGATAAATAATAAACCAAATAGAATGTTGAAATAACTTTCATAAAAAATCGGTATTTATCGGTATAAAAAGTTGGATATCGGTATTTTCAGAGCCCTTGTCGGTATATCGGTATTGAGAATAAAAATCGGTATAAATACCGATAAATCGGTATACCTGGCAACGCTGAGCTCCCGTTAGTTTGCGTGGAAACCTTACAAATTCCTGTTTTATTTTTCGTTCTTTTCAGGTGTATACTGCTGCAGAAATTTCTTTTCGATTTTTTAACTCTCTGGAAAACGGAAATTACTATGGGTTTTTTTACATTTGCGACATTTGTCCGTTTAAAAAAATTATGCTTGAGTTATTCAACTCTCCATAGTTTTAATTTTTGCAACTGCTCTAACATCGATTCTACCGTAGGACCATCGAAGTTTTTTTCGGTTTGCAACAGAAACAGATGTCAAGTGGGAAGGTTAATTGAGTAGTTATTTAAACTCTATCTCCAAAATTTACTCCCACTAGCTCACGTAGCGTGCGAGAGCCGTGACAATAATACAGAGACTCAAACTGACTCCAACACAGCAGCTGACGTAGTAATTGCCGGATGGCAAATTGACTCGCCGAGGCCAGCTTGTGGGGTTCACCGCTACTCTTTCAAACCGTTGTTTGTGTGCGAACAATCTTGATTGTTGAAGTTATAACCATCGGTTAGATCATGTTTGTTATTAGCAGCGGCCGGCGCCTCTCCCTCGGAAAGCGATCATGATTGAGACAATCATAACGACACACATGGCGACTCTACCTGACTTCATTCGAATTTAAATAATTCTGGATGGTTGGCGAGAACTCGACAACATCCATCCGATTCCACTCCAATCCGACAAATTTGCAGCTGGATGACCGGAGGAAGCCTGCTTACTAGGATAGACATTATTTTAATTTGACGACGGCTTCGGAAAAGACTTCAACTGAAACAGTTAATACATACTCGTTATTCCATCAATCTAACTAGAGTCTTGAGATTGCCACCAAAACATTCTGAAAATTTTCAATAAATAATCTACAGTCTTCATATAAGCCGGGTCCAGACATTATACTCAAGCTCTTGTTTATCCAGCTTCACCCCCCCCATTGGCTATAAATAAACGTTGCGTTATTGCCGTTTGTTTACGTTTGCCGCACTCACGATATTATCCACCGCGGAGCGCAAGTGAGCATGCTCTCGCTCTCACTGCCGGTCTTATTGATCCAAGCAGGCGAGAAGCCGCGACACTCGGACCGGACGCCCAAACAGTTCGCCAGTGCCTGCGAGTGTGTTCGGTTCGGTTCGCGATGGGTTTTCTCAGTACCACACTGTGCCTACTTCTGCCCGCCATAGGGCTATTGTATTACTTTCTACGTCGTAAATATAGCTACTGGTCCGATCGGAATGTTACGCACGTTCCCGGTCGCCTGCCGATGGGATCACTCAACGAAATGGGATCCAAGAAGCACTTCACCGAAGTGCTGGACTCGTTCTACCAACGGTACAAAAAGTCGCACGCCGCAATTGGGATGTATCTGGGCCTCAGACCGGTGCTGTTGGTCAACGATATGGAGTTGATAAAACATATCTTGGTGAAGGATTTCAACAGCTTCCGCGATCGGGGTATGTTTTTCAACGAACGAGACGATCCCCTGTCGGCTCATTTGTTTTCGATCGAAGGAGAACGATGGCGTTTTCTACGCAACAAACTCAGCCCAACCTTCACTTCCGGTAAGATCAAGTACATGTTTTTGACGATTCGTGAGATAGGCGAGGAATTTTTGGCCAGTTTTGATAAGTACGTGGAACGAAAGCAACCGATAGATGTCAGCATTGTAGCTCAGCAGTTCACGTGTGATGTCATCGGATCGTGCGCATTCGGGTTGCAATGTAATGCCTTAAAAAACGAGAGCTCGCATCTGTTGGATATAGGCGATAGGATCTTCAACTTGAAACCGCTGCAAATGATGTGGATGATGCTTCTCATAAGCTTTCGTGACTGGGCTGTGAAATTGCGCCTCTCGCATACTCCGGCAGATATCACGGCTTATTTCGTAGATGTTGTGCAAAAAACGGTGGAACACCGGGAGAAGAACAACATAACGCGTCCGGACTTTTTGCAACTATTGATGAGGTTGAAAAATAAGGGAACAGTTGAGGACGATGAAGAAGATTCGAAGGACACCATAACCATGAATGAAGTAATTGCACAAGCCTTCCTGTTCTTCTTTGCCGGATTCGAAACATCATCCAGGGCTCTGTCTTTTGCATTGTTCGAGCTTGCCCATAATCCAGCGGTTCAAGACAAAGCTCGTGAAGAAGTTCAACGAGTCCTCGCAGCGCACAACGGCCACTTTACATATGAAGCGGTAAAGGAAATGACCTATTTAGAACAAATCGTTAATGGTTAGTTTGAAATAACTATGTCCTTTTCTTTCCAATAATTTCCTTTTCTTTACAGAAACCCTCCGCAAGCACGCTCCAATTGGGAATCTACTCCGCGTTGCTCACGAACCCTATCAAATTCCGTCGCTGGACCTGACTATCGAGAAGGAAACACTGGTAATGGTGCCCATTCACTCGATTCATCACGATCCGGAAATCTACCCAGACCCATCCCGGTTCGATCCGGATCGTTTCACTGCCGAGGCGGTGAGTGCCCGTCATTCGCACAGTTTCCTCCCGTTCGGAGATGGACCGAGAATGTGCATCGGAATGCGGTTCGCCTTGGTCGAGGTTCAGTTCGGAATCGCACAGCTCCTGTGTCGTTTGCGGTTCAGCGTGAACGAACGAACCCAGCTGCCGCTGCGGTATGATCCGAAGGCTAATGTGGCGAAAGCGCTGGGTGGCCTCTGGTTGGATGTGGAGAAGATTTGAGCTTCGTTAGGAAGGATTTCTGGGAGGATTCAAACCTACAGTTGCAATCATTTTTGGAGATGGAATGTCTGTGGACGCTTATTGCAATGCACTACTTAGTCAAGTAGACTTCACTAACACTCGGCTTCTGAAATTTGGAAAATCAAGAAAACTCAAACTAACACGACCAAGTCGAGCACTCGGCACTTAAGAAGTCTGTAAGTCGCAGACGAAAACAGGCCTATCTGTTAAGCTTTTTATAGTGGAATTTTACGGAATTTGCTCGGGTTTACTATTGATAGATTGAAAAAGTTTTTCAGTTGAAAAAGTGTTCTGAAATTTGTAAATATTTTGAGACTTCTCCCTTACTTAGTGCGCAGACAGACATTCAAGCTCAAACAAAACAGTTCAAATTTGTTGTGTAAAATTTCAAATCTAATAACGTTGGAATCATCTTGCGCAGTAGCGCCACCAAGTCAACTTATTGCTCCATCACATCTGATAGTTTGACTGGCAACCCATTTTCCCCTTATCAATAAAAACAAATTTGTGGCGCCATCTGTTAGCTTATCGCTACTTGATATCTAGAAGGAAGCAATGTTTCAAACTTCTTGCTCATCACAATTAGCTTATTGCCCTTTTCTCAACTAAGCGTTCTAAAGGCACCTCCACGGTTAATTATTAAGAGCCATCGATGCCTTCTCATGTTATTCCCAGGAACTCAAGAAAATTCCCTTTGCGATAAATTTCAAGTCCAGACCGGACTTACTTATAGCAGCACCTTAACTGACTGCACTGAAGGAGGATTTACTTTTCTAGAGCCCCAGAATTGTTTCTTTTTAAAGAATTTTTAACATTTATTTGATCAATCTGCGAGTTTAATGAGTCAAAATGAGTCAGCCACTTGACGAGTCGGCATTTTTCAAATCGAGTGAGTCAACGATGCTTTCAATTTGTACACAGCTTCGAATCACTCGATTCGACAATTATCGACTCGTCAAGTAAGCTTCGGGACGTTTAACGCACGCACACTGACGTGTCTATCGCCGTGTACAAAATGTTTGTTTTCCCCAAGATAACCTAAAAGTTTTCAATGACGTTCGCGGTAGAAAAGATCTTTTTGACAGCTGACACATTAACAGGAGGCACACAGAAAAAAATATTAATATAAACAAGCGCCTAAAATTTTCCCTCGTTTAATTCCAAGCCAAAGGAGGTGTAAACAACGCAATTGGATGTAGTCTTTGATGAGCCATTCAACAATGTTTGCAATCTTTCATACAACAGGCTTGATTCAGGCGTTATATGGCTTAAATTTACATTAAATATCCTATTATTTTCTGCCAAATCTAGCGTTCCCTCTATGTGCATTAGGTAACGCAGAAAATTCAATGTTTCTTTTTATCTGTGCACAGTACTACATCCAGACGTGATAAGTTTAAGTGAGAGCGACTCGTTTTGACTCATTCAACTCGTAGAAAAGGCCCGAATAATCGATCCAATACACCTACAGCATGGATTTTTGCACTCTGTGATATAAACAATCGTTCATTTATAACTAATGTAATTTAATGTATGTAGTTCTAACAAATCATTCTGTAATCACTTTTACAGCAGTAAACAATAAATTGCACATGAGAAAATCATTTTTTTTCTTTACATTGAATTGACGAGCCTAACTGTACCGAGATAACGACAAGCAGAAATTATATGAGAAGTTTAAAAGTTCGCTCATAGGCTACGAGTCAATGAAAGGCCAAAACAAGAAAGGCAACCTTCTCACGAACGAGTGTGAAGCGGTCGAAACGTGGCAGCAGCAGTTTGAAGAGTACCTCAACCAACAATCAATGCGCAGAAAAAAAAAATTAACAAGCGCGTTAAATTGGCCTTCGATTAATTCCACGCCAAAGCAGGCGTAAACAACGAAATTGTTTGCTTTCTTTCATGCTCCATACAACAATGTTAGCAATCTTTCATACAACAGACTAGGTTCAGGAATTATCTGGCCTCCGTGTGCACTAGATAACGCAGAAAATGCAATGTTTCTTTTTATCAGTGTATAAACTAGCGATTATGAACTGGTTCACTGCTTTGGAACCCCTTGCACAGTGGAACGAATCGATTTAAATCCTGCGTTTATTTAATAGCGTGAAAATGTGCGAATTTACAAGGATAGTATCTTGAGAGAAGTTATTAGGGTATTAAGGGTGACCCAAAATTTATGTTTTCAGAATGTGCACAAGAAAAAGTTGTTTTTTTATTTGGCAAAAGTTGTAGAACACACTAATACAAGCAGCTTTGCCCAAGACAGCAGCTTGCTATTTCTGAACGTTGAAGAGATACGATGCATTGTTTATGGAAAACCCATTTGAAATTAGTTTTTTGTCAAAAACATTGTAAAAAATCGTTAGGTGCCTTGAAAAGTTCGACAAAGGTAATTATTTTATTGAAACACATACTTTTGCTAAACATTGTTTTATTTTAGAAAAGCTATTAATGATTTTTGAGAAAATTGAGTCACTTTTTGAATAAGTTTATTTTAAACTGTGATAAGCTGGCAAATCAAATATCTTTCAAATGATTAATCTAGCTTTTAGCTACACAATGCATCAGCTTTTATTAGGAGATATTCGGAGGAACTGTGAGATTGGAGTTAAAGGGTGTCTCACATCAAATTGCATCACTTAAAAAACGCTGTTGAAAATTACCCATTGAGTATTGTATCTTGAAAATTTGGGTTGGAGTAGCTTAGAGTGGTTTTTTGGGGCTGACAGCGATAAAGTCAATTTTTCGAAATTTGAAAAAAAATGGCGTCACCAGAAATGCAACGTCACGAATTGATTTTGCGCAAGCACCTTGAAAATCCTCAACTCTCTCATCGAGACATCGGAAAATAGCTTGGAATAGCGTAGTTAACAGTGAGTCGCGTGATTAAACGTAACTACGAAACTCTGAGCATCGAACGGATGGAGAAATGCGGTCAGAATGGATGTTCTATTAGTGATCAGGGTCATAAGCATATCGTGAAAGCGTTTATGGGGTCAGGGATGCGGCCAAAATTATGAATCTGTCCAAGTCTTCCGTTCAGAGAGCCAAGGACCAATAGGGACTGCATACGTAAAAAAGCAGAAGGCTCCAAGTCGTAAAGAACGGCAAAATACGGTGCGAAAGTCACGGGCCCGGAAAATGTACTCCCAGATACTGACGAAGCCTCATTGTCTCATCATGGATGATGCGACTTACATCAAGGCGGATTTCCAGCAGATTCCGGGGCTACGGTTCTTCACCGCTCAGCACAAGTTTTAAGTTCCGGAGGAAGGAAAGGGGGGCTCACATTAGCGCGTCGCGTTGCTCGGCTGTCAACGCCAACGTTTGGTACTAAAAACGCACACACGACGCTCAGGACGCTATAGACCACAGAATACAGCGTCAACCAAGCGTCTGCATTAATCATATGTTTTGTTTTGAATGTGAACTTATAATTAATTTGTCAATTTTCGCTGGTGATAATGGAACCTGTTCACCGTTTGGAAGCTTCTTTAGTTGCATTATATTATCTGCGTGAAATGCCTTGCACTAGAAGCTAGCGCAGATGGTGGGAACATCAGATGGTGGAACCATCAAAGCGAATCCGCGACAACGATGGATATTACGAACAGGAATTCGAAAGAATGCCACAAAAAGATCCTAAAAAAGATATTCTCAAGGTTCCATTCGTGTGTGTATACGAACTTTTGGCCTGCTGCTTAGCAAAGTGTGCAGCGCCAATATTACCGAGTTACAGATTGTTTGTTGCACTAGTGCATAATTTCTAAGTTTATATATTTTGTAGGTATCTTGCGCATGATACTTCAATATCGGTTTTGGCCCGACTTTTAAAAAATTGGTGGGTCAACTGTTCGGTCAATTACCTTGGAAATATGTGATGTGCTTTGAAATGTGCTACAGCTGGAATGCATGCCTGAGCCACTGACCAAAATTGAATGAAGTAGGCAGAAGAGTTTTCTGAAAAATGGAATTTTCCAAAACGTTGCGCAGCAATTGACGGGTAGCATATCGCCATATGCTCCCAACGCCTTATCACAAGACATGTTCACAATTAAGGTGCTTTCAAATTCCATTTTCAGTAGCATTGAATTCAAACTTCACATACACCCAAACCGTGCACCACGCTTGAATTTTCTCACAGCGTCACAAAAGCCGTACGCGGGAGAACGCTAGAACTTTAGAACATTTTTGACGTTTTAGCACAACAACGCGATGGACGTGACGCGTTATAGTGACGCCTTCTATGAGAAGCGCTAACCTCAAAATGAAACGTCAACGCGACGCAACGTGGGCGCGCTATTGTGCGCTGGCCTTAAGGAAGCAGAAACTTTCAAAGTTTGCCAAGAAATAGATGATTTGGCAAACGATTTACTCACGTTGGCAAACGGAGTGCACCGTGGGTAACTACCGGGACTGTAAACGGGAGATCTACTTCAAAGAGTGTCTAGCAGAGTGAAGCAACACGAGGGCCCTACTATCTTCTGGTCGGATCTAGCTTCGTGTCACAATTCAAGTGTTGTCCTGGAGTTGTACGAAGCCAACGGGGTCACTTTCGTAGCCAAGGAAATAAATCCCCCCAACGCACTGAAACAGGCACTACGGAAGCATCCCAAGGAGGTCAAATCTGAGGAAGACATGAAGAAAAAGTGGCATTCCGTACAGAAGAAGCTGCAGCCAGATGTTGTACGGAACCTAATTAGTGGAGTTAAGCGTAAGGTGCGGGCGTACGGTTACGGTTTTGATGCTGAATCAAATAAATATGCAAAAATCTTTCCGCTCGGATATGTTTTATTGTCTGAAAGTTATAAAAGAATCGGTAAACTAGGAAATTTTCTACAGCATTTTTTCTGTAATGCAATTTTACGTGGGTCACCCTTTACTTGGCAGGTATTTAGATCTGTTATGCTTTATAACATTTAGAAATATTGTAAACATCATGCCTGCGCACATATTAGAATTGTTTATTTAATTCATGTAATTAACGGCATACGCTGAAGCAATCTCGATGGCAGCCATTTCTTAAAAATTTAGAATTGATATAACTTAGATTCTGTACTGGATATTGAATATTTAATCACATCAGTTTGTATACTGATTTGCTGTGAGCAATCTGATAGAGTTCGGTTCGATGTTCAATCACTAACAATCGAGATTTATTAATTTGGAATTGCGAGGTGAGTTTGCGAGAGAGAGAGATAAAAAATAGGGATAAATACATGGAGCAGCGATTCACCTTAATGCAATTTAATGATCTCAATTCTGATGATGGTTTGTCCGATGCGCTGATGGTGGTTTGTCCAGTTGGTTCCTATGTTGACCGTTTGTCGCGCTGTGATTTGTTTATGGCTTCTTTTGCGCTCAGCAGAAGTGAAGTATTGCCGCTTTAAGTGTTGTTTGTTTTAAAAATTTCCAAGAAAAAGCAATACTGCAATACTAGCAATAGTAATCCTGTTAACAGTCGGTAGTGATAATAAAAAGTACAATTTACCAAAACCGACCCTGAAGTTAAAAGGAAGAAAGCAAACCCCGTTGACACTACAACTTATATTACATGATATAGACTATCTTGATTTCCGCATAGTATAGGTTCAATCAATATGAAACTTGCGATTTAAAATTGGTGCACTGTTTTAGAACCTCTAATTCTGGAGTACACCTTGCAGTCTGGACCTTGCAGTATACTCTTGCACTTTTCAGTACCTTTTGGAATTAGTATTGATATAGAGTATCTTGATATCAAATACCATGCACATTATATCCAGTGAAACTTAGATGTATAGATACTGATATCAAGATAGTCTATATCACGTCATATAAGTTGCAGTGCGAACAAGGTGTTAGGGGCGAATCTTTAGGCTTAGGACTGAGCTTGGGTGCTGTTACTTCCTGAACCAAAACATAAATAACTAGGGGTCCCACAACAGTGAACCAATTTTTAATCGCTAGTTTCATATTGATTGTTGGTGTACATAAGTGCTGATCTGGGACGAAGGAAATTCTGGATGCTGCAAAAAGATCTTGCTTCTCTGGACGGAAAAAAAATCAAAGAAGGAACTCCAAAATCTGGTTGGCTAAAAGGGTAAGTGTTGCATACTTTATAATACGTCGCTTATTTTATGATAAGCTTTTATTTCATCATGAAGTTATCCGACAGATTTAATCAAAATATAAGTCAGTGCTATTTTATATAATGTAACTAAATTTTTGAATTCACATGCTTCTAAAGGCAGAGCATGCTTGAATGTTATTGAATCATTTAAATTTTATATCACGGTTTATGTTATTGTTAGTAGTCATTTGGAATGAGGGGTCTTCAAGGAATTATAATACTAATCTAGCCGGAGTTATAATACTAATGGTATAAAAATCGCGTTTTTAATTCAAAGAATATTGAATTGTGCTATCTGAATGGCTTACATTTAGTTGCGTAATCCTACTTCATCATTCCGAACAACCCAGTGGAGCTGTACCTTGTAGTTTTTTGGATGAACGTTCAACCACCAATCTTTGGTGCAGCAATGGATAAAACTCCAGCAAGGGCAAGTTGAAGGAGCTGGGAGGTATGGAAAACCCCCTTTTCATATGATGATTAAAAAATTATGATATTAAAAAATTAAATTTAAGCTCAGAGTGTGTTTCATAGCATGCAAAATATCCGAACACAAGCTGTCTTTCCATTCTTGAGAAGGAAAAAAAAACTCTCTCAAGAATGGGTAAAAAAAAACCTGCTAACATCTTAGGCGAAGCTCTTTTTTTATTGTTGTGGGTACAGTTTTATTGTACTTTTTGTTCAACTTGTTTTTTTTTTAAACTTAAAAACTGCAGATATCCACCACACGAAACAAAGAATTAATAGACAAAGTTGCTAAGGTGTGGCCCATTTAGTATTGGAACAAACATTTTTGATTCTTACAGCGATCCTAGTGGTCGGATTTGTAAACTATGACATCTTATGTGTTTCCTTTAACAATAACAACATCAGAAGTTTTTTTTCGATGTGTAGTTCGAACGTGGTTCAGAGAAATACAAAATGGAAGGCAAAAGAAGCAAAAAACAAATTGTGCGCAATCATTTGGAAAACCCTTCGTGGTCTGGGCCAAAACTTGCTAAAGTGTTGTGTTTTCCCCGAAATACCGTGTGGCGTGTTTTGAAAAAGGACATAGAAGCTTTGTCGAACGAAGTCATCAGGAACATTAAGGCAAACCCCAACATCTCAGACCGCGATTTGGCCAAAAAATTCGCGCCGCACGCAGTACCGTGCAGCGGATTCGTCTCCGGGAAGGCTTCAAGTCATACCGTGCCTATTGACAAAATTCAAAATTCTGTCTAGGGGCAAGACACTGAGCAATCCTGAGTAACTCTGGGCAAATATGAGCATCTCTCATTCATTGGATTCATATCGTGATATTGATCATTCATACCTTTTGTAAAGCTTGGCTTTGACAGTGGAATTGCATAATAAAAACAAGAAAGTTTTGTCGTCAAAGCAACCATCTCAATTTTGTTGTTTTTGTGTCCCGCTAGTCGTTAATTTATATTTCTTGGTTGTGGAAGTGTGCAATGTAAATACCTCAGTGACTCCTGACCTAGAACGTTTGGTAAGTATTTTTGGATGATGTGTGTATAGTGAAATAATTGAAATAATATACCTTTACAGGATACGTTTCGGCAGAAAGTAGAAGGAGAGGTTTGCTCCACTGATCATGAAAAGGGCTATGATCTGAGTTGTGATTTATTAACCAAAAGTTATGAAATTAAATTTACTGGTTTTATTAAAATTCAAGGTCGTTTTCTTTCTTGCGTGTGCCTAAAAGTAGAACAGTCTATCGAATACTGGTTTATACCGATAAAAATCACTGTAAATGCTGCACTAGAGTATACAGGTATATATATATGGCAGTACGACTCTATCCGATGCGTGTTCTGTTCCCACATATTGAATATGTGTCACTGCACCAGCAAATCTTCTCACAGTCGAAGTCAACGTCAAATGGGTTGGGTCAATGAATCCGTACAATATGAATATTTGGCATTTATTGACTGCCGAAAGGATCACCACCAAAAAGAAACCAAGCCGGATCGACCTTTCGCAAAACTGGAGTTTTCAATATTTGCGATTGGTCGAAACGGCTTGGACCCTCTTTGGAGGTGACTCTCTGTCAATAAATCCCACATATTCCATAACTTGTTTTTTGTCTTTCTACAAGAAAAAGACAATGAAACTATACTTAACAATTTACTAATCGTAATCAGGTTCCAATACCTCATCCAAATACTGTGACCTAAATTGCCTACGATACGATAGTAAATTCTTTTCCCCAAACATTAAACATACTGCTGTTATTGATTGTCAAGGTTGCCATCGTCCTCACCGGTAAATTCAAGCCAGTGCTGCCAGAATACGTTAATTCGAGTTATAAGTTATGCAAATTGATGGAAGCTGATGCATTCTAAGCAAACGTGAGTTTTATGATCAAATATGAGTGATGTTGTTCTTTTCGTTTTCGCACACATTTTTTTGGCATTCCTACTACTCTAAATCTTGGGGGGGGTTTGGAGAAGATAATCCTAGAGTGTACAAATTTGATGAATCCTGAGTAACTTTGAAGAAAAAAGTTGCTCACAAAAAAGCTGTCTTGCCCCTAGATGGCTGTATGGATGATGAAACCTATGTAAAGGCCGATTTCAAACAGCTACCGGGATCAATGATTAGACATTTAATTCAGAGCTGTACAGAATTGAATGTCTCCAAAAGCGAATATTGCCATTCATCAGATCCCACAATGAACCTGTCCTGGTTTGGCCAGATCTTGCAAGCTGTCGTTACAGTAAAACAGTGCTACATTGGTATGAAACCGACGGGATTCATTTTATACCGAAAGAACTCAACCCACCAAACTGTCCCCAGCTCAGACCGATAGAGAGATTTTGGGCTATTATGAAGAGGAAACAAATGGCAGTGTTGTCAAAAGCATCAATGCATTGAGAACCAAGTGGAATAAGATTGCCAAAACGATGGATGAGAATAATGTGCGCCGGTTGATGATCCGTATTCCGGGAAAAGTCCGCCAATTTCTTCGAAATCGAGATGATAAATTTATTTTCCCTCTGAAGTTCACATAATGTCGAACATTTTAGTATTTTTAAAAGAATACTATTTTGTTAACGTATATCCGAAATATGCGCAATCGTCGATGTTCTAATTCTAACTGGGCCAATCCTTACTTTTGATTCCAATCATGTAACTTCCATTTATTCTTTCACGAACTAAGTACTCCATACTTTTGAATATTTATTTATAATACTGATTCCATTTCGTTTTTATAATTTGACCAGCTCGCGTTTTGGTTTAATGAACTTTGTTATGCAAATGCGATCTTAATTTATTTTCTTTTAGTACTGCATGTTTTGTGCGGTAATACAACAAAACGACGAAATCCGGTTCTATCCAAGAAAAATACTCTCACTTATTTCATCGTTTAATCATGATTAATTTAACAAACGAGGTGCCGCATCTGCGCAGAAAAAAAACAACACCTTGCAAGAACTACACACCTATAGTGGTGACCAATAGCTTATTTACTCCAGACTAACGCCCACAGCACACAAGAACGCATAATTCCATCTGTTTGATTGTTGATGACTTCACGATCGGAATTCTAATTTTCATTTATTTCTCATTCAAATGTGTCTAAGCATTACGTAACCCCCTGAATAACCGCGACGTGATGCTTGTTTTCCATTTCTTATGTCCTCTCCACATCCAACCACAGTCCGCCGACCACCTCGGCCAGCTGGGACTTGGGATCGTAGCGGATCGGCAGCTGGGTACGTTCGTTCACACTAAAGCGCAACCGACTAATCAGCTGGGCGATTCCGAACTTGACCTCCACCAGGGCAAATCGCATTCCGATGCAATTTCTCGGTCCATCCCCGAACGGGAGGAAGCTGTGCGAATGGCGGCCGTTGACAGCCTGCGCGGTGAATCGTTCCGGATCGAAACGGTCCGGGTCCGGGTAGATTTCCGGATCGTGATGAATCTGGTGAACGGGAATCATTAGCATGGTTCCCTTTTCGACGGTGACTTCGGGCGAAGCGATCCGGTATGGTTCGTTGGCAATGCGAATCAGGTTGCCCACGGGTGGATGTTTGCGAAGGGTTTCTGCGGGTGAGTAAGAATGTTGTTGGACGGAACATTTGGAACGTGAATTAGAAACTTACCGTTGACCACTTGTTCCAGATAGGTCATCTCTTTGAGCGCATCGTAGGTAATGTGACCGCCATGATTGGCCAGAACACGAGTTATTTCTTCACGGGTCTTTGTCTGCACCTCGGGATTGTTTGCCAGTTCGAACAGAGCCAATGATAGAGTTGTCGAAGACGTTTCGAAGCCCGCAAAGAAGAACAAAAATGCTTGAGCAGCCAGCTCATTCAACGTTATCCTTTCCTTAGAATCTTCCTCGTGATCTTCGATTGTTCCCTTATTTTTCAGTTGCAGCAACAGCTGCAAAAAGTCCTGCCGTATCACATTGCTCTTCTCTCGATAATCCACCGTTCCTCGAATCATATCCATGAAATAATCCGTTACATCCTTCGGCAACTGCCTCATTCCCAACTTTCTGGCTAAATCTCGGTAGCTCAGAATTGTGAATACCTTAATCATCTCCCAATGGTTGGGTTTGAAGATTTTCTCCCCCTTTTCCATCAATTCCGAGCCTTCATTCTTCAGCGCATTTGTCTCCAAACCAAAGGCACACGATGCAATTACGTCACTGGTGAACCTTTGAGCCAAAGCCTTCACATCCGCTGGATTCCCGCTACCCACATGCTTATCAAAGCAGGCCAAGAATTCATCTCCAATTTCGCAAATCGTCTGAAACATATACTTGATCTTACCGGAAGTGAACGTCGGACTTAGCTTGTTTCTAAGGAAGCGCCACCTTTCGCCTTCAATCGAAAACAGATGCGCCGACATGGGGTCTTCCTTTTCATTATAGTACATGCCCCGATCGCGAAAGCTGTTGAAATCCTTCACCAAAATCGTCTTGATCAGGTCCAGATCGTTCAGGAACAGAATCGGTTTCACTGACAGATATACTCCCAGCGCTTTGTGGGTCTTCTTGTACGGGTAGTAAAATTTATCCATCACCTCGGTGAAGTGCAACTTGGAACCCATGCCGTTGAAGGAGCCCATCGGGAGTGAGCCTGGAACGTGCGGGACATTCCGATCGGCCCAGTACGAGTACTTGCGACGGAAGTAGATGTACAGAAGCCCGATAGCCGGTAGAAACAGATACAGAACACTGTTGAGCAGACTCATTTTTGACGACGAACTGAACGAAGCCGCGGTCAGCGAACGACTAAATTATGAACCTGTGGATGTGCTGCCACCGACGTATTTCATTATTCTCTGAGTTCCAGTCTTAGTCAATCGCATTGCAATGGTAAATATATAACTGTGGTGGAATCATGTGCGTGGGAAAGGGTAAATAAGCATGAATTTATCCACCTATAAGATGATTCAGCCTTTTTTATCGTGTTGATTATCTATCTTGCACGGGTGAGTTGATTGATGGGTGTTAGTTAATGGCAGAAACTGGTTTGTCGAAGTTGTTCGAATTGCATCTCACAAGTCATGCGACTTGTTGATTCGAAATATGTTACAGGACTACAATACCTTTCATTTTGCGGGGATTTTGCGTCTCATACGACAAGTATGACTCACTTTTTTGGTCACATTAACATGCAGACATGTGTCGATCTCGTTAAACTAAACAGATTGGTTTATGACGGTTCACTCTCGGGATGTTTCAAAGTGTTATAAATGCCATTCTTTGTATAAGAGAAGTGATTGGTTTGTTTGAGGTGCAAGCAGTCGTCTTTTTTCCACGAGAATTTATAAACAATTTTTTCGTTCAAAATAAAAATACAGTTCATAAAAATGTGTTCGATGTTTTCAAATCACTAACCAAACGACCTTGAACACATTTTTGTGGACATTAATTCTATTTTGGATGCAAAAAAATCGTTTTTAAATTTCGATGATGGTCATGAGTCTTCTTTTAAAAATAATGATGACTGTTTGCGCTTTCCGGTGTAATCGGAATGGAAGTCAAACTACCTTTAAAATTAAAGGTGAGATGAAGACGTGCGTGATAATAATGCTTTACGCGAAAGGACTTTTATAACCCCGCCCTTGGCACGTTTTTTGTATGGACCTTGGAATTTTGTGTGTGGATCGTCGTTTTCTCACTCTCCCCCCCCTACCACACTCTTGCTGCTGCGTGACATAACTAATCGACCTTTCCTAAGGTACTACCACAGAGAATAAACAATAAGGCTCGAACATTTCCTTTCCAATTTACTGTGTAAATTTTTAAAAGCAAACCGTTGAAATAACAGCGCCGCCTAGTCTAGGTTTCACCAAACTGAAATTGCAAACAATCAACGACTATAAAATCCAGGGACTTGGCAGCCCTATCACTTGTTGCTACCTGGAAGAAAACAATGTACCCCTAAAATTGAGGTATTTTTAAACTTAAAATTGGTACTGTTGTTGAACTGGAGAGATGGGTAAATTTGATTCTGCACATTAGGTAAAGATTACTCAACGGGTAAATAACTTCATTGACAACTCATTTTTTAAGTAAAAATGGCGAGAAAGGCACTTCATTTTAAATGGTGTGTAACATTTGCTAACTAACCGTGCGGAAAAAAGGCACATTTTTTGGTAGTTACAAGTTTTATTGCATTATGGTAAATTTACCCACCATAAACTTTGGATACAGTTACTCAAATTTGAGTACTATGGCATATACTCAAATTTGGCTTCGCGCACTGGAACTCTGGAGGTTGGGTTGAAATGAACTTGAATTTTTGGGTTCTTGGTTTCTTCCAGCGCCCATACGCGCGCGTTGACGGTATGCAACATATCGTTGGGCTTTGGTTGAATGAGGCTCGTCTGGCGTTCGTTATTTCGGGTAAGAGCGCCTTGACGTCGTTTACAAACAATGATGGTAAAAAGAATCAAGTGTTGGCAACAGCAAAATGACTGCCGCCATAGGTCCTGGTGAAATATCATCACCCATAAAAGTTGAAGTTGCTTAAGCTACCAACTGCAGTTTTTGCAATCATATCTTGAGAAATTCGCATGATTCTGAGAAGGCAATTTTGCCCATCATGATCCACAAAGCTGTTTATGGTATAAACGAAGCCATGCAAGTGTGTGCAAGCGGTTATCGCTGTGTGCTTAGTGCCTCGACAGTCGCAGCAACCGTTGGGTTTTTGTTCAACCGTCAACAACTTCTCAATATGGGTGAGACAATGACACAGAACGCCGCTACGCCATTTGCCACTGTTGCTATTCCGCTGTCAAGTGTTCTATTTTTATTTTCACTCGTCATCACACTCCCATCTCCCTCTCATCAAGTCACCATGCGTTTTATGAAATAAACGAAGCCATGTAAGTGTGTGCGACCGACATTTGCTTCATTGTTGTAACGTTGAGTGCCTCGACAACCGAAGCAACTGTAGGGCTTTTATTCCGATCACCTCAACTTGTTATGGTGGCTGGATGGTTACAATGAAGAGCCGTCACGCTGACGGCCGCGGTTCGAATCTCAGTTGCGAATCGAGATCTTTTTTTTTGTGAGCCATTGAATTTACTACTACTAATCAACTGCACAACCTCACGCACACATTGAATTTTTCTAAGCGAATTGATGTGTTGCTTTTTTGCCCACGACCAATGTTGCATTTTTTCTCCAAGTTACGATCCATTACGAGAAATGAAACCAAATCATGCGAAATTGCATTACAATCTTGCTTTTTTATTTTGGGTGAAGGCGCACAGTTGGCGTTATCAACATAAGAATAACCAAAACTAACGGAAACGAGCTGTTATTGATAAATGGCAGTTACAGCAATTTACACACGAAGGGCACTCCAGCTTGGATGTCTGTTCTCTGTGGTACTAGTTCACAATTTTCCAGACTTATGCCTGGGGGTGCGACAATACTTAATGCAGATTCAAGATGATCGAACAATCCCACGCTAGCGAATCAATCTTTAAGAAATCTTATTTCAGCTTGTGAATCTTAATCCATCAACTTGCATCTTTTTGCAGTAAATCTTTTAAATCTTCTTTCTATCTACTAAGCGTGCGCACATCGCACAAAAGCAAAACAAAAAAAAATCCTGCATCTGAGATAGAGTCTGACTTCTGCTGAATCTACTGAATACACAAAACAAACATCAACGATTTCTACACTCCCGTTTCATTGTATTCAATTTTTGAGCATAATTGTATACTATCTCTTTTTCTCTCACGAAAATGTTACTAAATTTTCGTAAAAAGTGGATTTACTCAAAAATAGAGTTGATCCACTTTTTAACGAAAATTGAGTAACATTTCCGTGTGAGACAAAGAGATAGTATCACAGAGAACAGACGCTCATCTTCGATCTGCTACGTGTGTAAAACTTGAAACCTACATTTCAAAAGTATGCTCCTAGTAGGCGGCGCTGCAGTTGTGCGACAACTGTCATGTCAATGTTTATCAATACAAAGCGTAGCACATAACCTAAAAATTTTTTTTGTTTTTTCTAAGCTTGCTTTCTATACCAGCTGCCCATATTAACTTTTACACAAGTTTTTCAAGAAATGGTATATGGACATCTGTTCTCTGTGATAGTATACAATTGTACTCAAAAATTGAGCAAAATGAAACGGAAGTGTACACGCTCGTTCAGATCTACTCTAAATAGAGTAGACTTGTTGCGTGATATAATTAATGGACGTTTCTGTATGACGATTTTGTCTAGAATTATAATGAAGCTGTCAAAAGTGAAAGACGTGGTACAGTCGATGAAAAGTTTTCAAGACGACTGTTTGTTGTAATCAACAAAAAAATTAAGTCGTAGTGCCGAATTCAGTACATGAATTATAATCTGCCCGTAGAATTACACCATGTCCACTAAATTCTCGTACACTTTTTTATTGTATTGGTATCACTATGTTTATACAAACGGTTTTAGGTTATGTCCGATTGTTTTCATTCGGTGTTTATCATTTACCAGCGATGAAGGAGTTTCGTGCTGTGGTGATATAAAAGTTTTTGAAAGGCGAGAGCCCGGGCGCTATTTTAATTTGTAAAACCTCGGAGTAAAGCGGGATTTTGTATACCGAACCATCTGAAGGTACCGTGACACCTGCTCGTTGGATTACCGGAAGAAATCCGGTCGTACTCGTACAGTGCATACTGCCCGAGTTGTTAAACTGGTCAGGGAACGGATTAGACGAAAATCACAGCGCTCTGTAAATAAAATGGCCGCAGATCTGAATGTTTCGAGATCGTCAATGCACAATATACTGCAAATTGGATTCCAAGCTTTCAAGAAACGTGAGGTTCACGGAGTTTCGGAACCTTCCAAGCAGAAACGACTCGAAAGAGCAAGTCTGCTTTTGTCGCGAAACGGTGGGGAAGATTTTCTCTTTTCCGACGCAAAGTTATTCGTCTTGCAACAATCCCACAATGCGACAATGCAACAATCCAGAACGACAGTTTGTGGGCTCTCTCTTCGAGAACTGTTCCAGAGAGCGATAGGAATATTCCACGGTTCCAAAATGCTGCGTCAGTGATGGTTTGGGGAGGAATTTGCAAGTGAGGCAAATTACCACTGGTTTTCATCGAAAAAGGCGTTAAAGTGAATGCCGTATATTATAAAACGGAAGTTTTTGAGACAGTTGTCAAGCCATATGTACAAGAGGTATTTGGAGATGACCACTATGTGTTTCAGTAGGACGGAGCGCCATCGCATACTGCAAATTTCGTTCAGGGCTGGTGCCGAGAAAGATTTGACCGAGTGCACTATGGACAAGAATAGAATGGCCTCCCAGTTCACCAGATCTGAATCGCAGGACTATTTCGTATGGTCATACATGCTGGCGAAGTAAGTCGACACAGGGCGTCTATTATGAACCAATTCAAAACCGTAATCAAACGAATTTGGGACGAAATGCCGATGGAAGTCGTGCGTGCCGCCTGTGAAGGTTTCGAAAAACATCTGGAGCTGGTCAAAAACGTTAAAGGCGGATTTATTCCAAAACATATGCTGTAGTTGATCAGTATTATATCACCGACAAACCGACATGAATAAAAAATGTTTTAATATTTATGTTCAAATCACATAGTGACATCTATCTTCGTGTTCGCTGAGATCGTTTATTGAAGCTAAGAACACGCTTTCAGGACCTGATGGACAGTTGGTTATGTACTGAGACTATTCTGGGCACGATTATTTGATCTAGCATCAAATGATACTATGAGTTTTGACGGATGGGATCGCTGCACATTTGAATCCAGGTCGTTATGGATTCTTGATCAATAGTGAAGATTGAGTTTCGTGAAGTCGGTTTGTCGGTGATTATATTGCAATATAATGGGTAAAGCTGACTCAATATCAAATCTGGATTATCGATTTGAAATAAATGGAGTTTTATTTTGTGTGAGAATATGTTGGACAAGGTGTACAAATTTAAAGTTTTTCGACACTTCCGTTTCAAGTGGACAATTGTTGGAAACAATCAACGATTTCATTAAAATGTTAATTATAAATAAAATTAGATACTGGATAATGTTTACACAAATTTTTATTAGTGATCAGAAACCACCAGAACTCAGAACTAGAAACTAGTGAATCAGAAATGAGTAACTTTAAATCTACTCTAATTGGGAAGCTCCAGTTTTAACGAAACTGAGTCGTTTCTACTCAGTTTTGAAAAAATACAAACACGCGTGACTGAGTAATGTTTACTCTAATTTTGACAGGTGACCTAGTTAATCAACAACGAGTAACTTTTAAATTTCTCTTATTAAGGTAATTCCACTTTTAACGAAGCTGAGTCGTTTTCTACTTAGTTTTGAGTAATTACAAACGAGAATGTAAGACAATGATGCTTCAGAGCATTTACTGAAAAAACAAAACTACAAAGGACAGCCCAGTAGGGTTGTACTCAAAGGTAAAGAAGGACTCACAGGATCTGCGTTGCTGTCAACTACACATAAAGGGTGTCCACAGTTAAATTGCATCACTTTTAACTCGTCCTCAAAAACAAGTCTCTCAACCGATTGTCATGAAATATTCAGGGAATAAATACAATGTATAATCTTGGTTTAGGTATGCTTTTATTTCACTGTATTTCTTTACCAAATCAAAAGCCCGAACTTTCGTCTTAATACCACGCATAAGAATTTGTACAACGCTTGAACCGACATTATTTTCCCGCTTTCAGCCATGACTTCAACATTTTCTGTTCTGTAGCGACAACTTCGGGATACTTACGAGGTTCGTGCCTTCAGAAGAGCTCAATACTTTTCAATTGGCCACAAGTCTATGGAGAGTTTTGGGGACTAAGATCCTTCGGCACAGGTGACACTGTTCGTCTAGTACCACTCCAGAACATCCTTGGAGGAACGGTGTGTGTTTGAGAGAAACGGAAGCAGTCGTTTTTCGAGGCATTCATTCTTGTATACCTGGCCATTTTACAGATTGAAGTTGTCTACGAAGAGGCTTGCTCCGTTTGCGCGTATGAGCATATCCCATGCCGTCTTGCATTGTGGTCTGGGAGCTACTTCTGACACTTGCTAAGTTGCCTGAGAGACTCCAGAGCATCGAACTTGTCCTTCGCAGTCATATACTGGCTGCACGGCAACTTTTGGTCAGAGTGCAGCTTTTTCGTACGTCCCGATCGGCACAGTTGGTGCCTTGCGTTTAGTGGCAGCAACCACTCGCTTGTGATCCGTCCACAGCATTACGCGACCGCTGTTTTCCCAGCCGTCTCACTCTTACTTTCGATCGACGGTTTGGAGCGTTCCATGAAACGTTTTATGACACGAGACACTGTAGCCCGGCGAATTTTCAACATCTTCCCTGATGGCTCGGTGCGAAAGAAGTGGGTTGTCGAGGTGCGTGTGCAAAATGTTCAGGCCCACTTGCTGTTCCTTCAACTACATTTTTGAAACTGCGACACATTTCACAATGAGTGTAAACAATACACGCTAAAGTGATTTCACCCAAAATTTCGTTGAAATCAACCCAAAGGGCAAAATATTACAGCTTATTGAAGGTGATGCAATTTAACTGTGAGCACCCTTTAGATGCACCATTGCTGATTTTGCTTTTGATAATCTGATTTTGCTGATTTTGCTTTTGATAATGCTGATCTGATTTTGATAATTTTGGACATCTGACAACTGAAATCGACAAAGATTTTTCATCAGGGTCTAACTGACAAACGTAAACAATTGCCTCTTCTTTGAATTTGGTGATCTTGGAAACTTGCCTCACTAATCTACCACAGCCATTTCGAAGAACGTGAGTCCTATTCGAAAGAATTGAAGTTTACATGGGTAGATTTTGCATGACGAGAAATTTACAAAAGAAGCCATTGTTAACGTTTGTCAGTTAGGCAATAATGAAAAATCTTGATCGAAATAAGGTCCATCAAAACAAATCGATCAATGTCACTAAGTTTTTCACACTTGCTTCGTATCCTATAATGACGTGACGATGCGCACATATGAAAGTGTTAAATCCCGAGCAGGAGAGAACAACATATGAATACCTAATTTTGATCTTGATAACTGGCCTTGGTATTAAGGAGCTCAGATTAGGAGGTAAAATACATAAACAAAATACCTGAGAATTGGTGGGCTTAAAATTCAATCTTAAACCTTATACTAGACTAATGCTGCGTACAATACATAGTACGTAAAATTACACTCAATACTCTATTAAACACACGTACACGATATAACAAAAATATAAATTATTTTTGTTATACCGATAGATAAATCGAAGATTCGCAAGTTGACATCTCCTCGTAAACTACAAAAATAAAATTCTTTTAACTTAAACATTTTAATTCAAAACAATAAGTTTCATTGTAGTTTATTTTATTATTAATGAAATAAAAATATATTTTTTTACTTCTTAATTTATTTAACAGAACATTTACTCGGTGATTCATTGTTTTTCAATGGTTATTTTTGAACAAAGAATAGATAAGTCTGTTGAATTCATCAAATAAAAACTATATTATAATTTAAAAATACAAAACTGGAAAGAACGTTATAGGAAAAAAAACTTTAGAGAATTGTTTCATCTATGTAAATGCTTCAAGCTTAAGTGTCACTTCAATAACATGAAACAATAGTGTTAGATTCCATACACTGCTAGAATTAGTCACCCATATTGCAAAAGCCGACAAGATCATTTTTAGCAAAACAAGGAATTTAAACGATCCATAGACCAATTCAAGTTCGAAAAAAATAATGTCTGGCATCATGGCGAATACAGTGCTAGCTAGGTTCAATCAGAAATAATAGCACTTATTTCAGCCAGTCATAAAATAGTACTTTTGTTTAAATTTTAACATAATTATATTTATTCAAATATAATTGTAGTTTCTTCCACGTCAAATAGAAACACTCTAAAAAAAAACCTACATACTTGTTGAAAAGATATTAAATATTTATATCGATACAAGATTGATGTCAAAGATGCAAATGAATTATAATCAGTGATCCCTTTGTTCTGCCAGTACTGCATTTCCAATACCTTTGCAAATGTGTTCATGATTTCCGATTCTTATATTCGTATCAGCTAGCAGTGCATCATTTTTGAATTTAGTGAACTGTCCCCTTAAAATTATTACAATGTGGTATGGGTAAAGATTGTGAAAAATGCGATTAGATTACACTGAATTGGTATTGACGAAACGTTACTACGATAGATAAAGGAACTTATCTTAAATCTTAATTAATGCACCAAACCAGCAACTTTATCTGGCTAACAACAGTTTATGTCATGATGAAAAAAATCCACCAATTTCGTTGATTGAATATGACGCGATCAGTTCCGAGCATTCTGCATTATTGATGAATTCATCCACTACTTGGCTCATAATTTGTACAGGCCACAGGAACAAATTCAACCGCTGCTTAAGGTGAAACTGGAGGGAGTTCTAGTTTCAAATGATTTATAGGTTAGGTTGATTATCACTTCACGACTTTTGGAATAAATAGCGCAAACAAAACAAAACAAACAACGTTGAAATTTCTAACCAATGGACTCTCCAGTGAAGCAAACGATCATTGAAAATTTCACGCCTGAAGTCCTAACAGTATTTGAGGTTTGTGTTCAGAAAACTTCGAAGTGATAGGGACTTGATCCAGTTAGTCTATTCATTATGTGATTCATTACAATGATCGAAAATATTAAAGGCTCGTCTCTACCGGCACTATACGAGAAAGAATATCTGCAAAAGCGGATGATACCGTTTATCAGAAGCCATGTCTCCAGCTCTGTTTTGGCCTGATTTGGCCTCTTGTCACTATTTGAAATCTGTCCTGGAATGGTATAAGGTACGAGAGGTCATATACGTGCAAAAACAGCCAATCCACCAAACTGTCCAGAACTTCGCTCAGTAGAAGTACTGGGCTCTGAGTCATGCAAACTCTTCCGAGGCTACGAAGAGAAAAACCGCAAATAGTACCGATTGTTATTTCCAGAGAAGATGGAAAATCGTCACGATGGGTGTATCTGAGGAACCACAGGAAGTTCGAAAATTTCACAGAAAGAAGGATTAACATCTTAATCAACTTTTTCTAATGTAGATATAAATCTATTATTGTGAATTATTCAATTGGTTTTCTTTAACTATATTAGATATGATATATGAGCACAGTTAAGCAGGTGTTATCATTTGCTTTGGCGTTCAATATTCACGTTTTCATGACTTATGGTCATGTTGAAAATTCGTAAAGGAAAAAGTGCCCCTTTCCAAAATTCGAGATTAGAGGCGAACTGTGATACGTTTGAAGGGCGAACACGAAATTATTGCGACACCGAAAATGTCATGCCAATTTTCTTATAATGTTTAGAATCAAACCAAAATTTTAGGGTAGTTTTATACATATATTTACTTCAAAAATCAAAGAAAAGTTAATCGATGGAGCCTTGAGTGTAAAATTGAACGCATTTTCGCTTGATGCCCTCCATCAAAGTCTTTACAGTGTCATCCGGTACCAGTTTCTCAGTTTTTTTCCATTTTCTTAACATGTCCTTCGCGTTTTTGACTGTCTTCTTGCTCTTCCGAAGTTCCCGCTTCATCATTGCTCCCCCGGGCGCAGCTCCGGACAGTTTGGCGGATTCATGTCCTTTGGAACAAAATGGACAGAATTGGCCTCATACCACTCAGGACACTTTCAGAATAGTGGCATGATGCCAAATCTGGCCAAAATAGCGGAGCTTTGTCGTGCTGCTGCAAGAACGGCAAAGGCGCTTCTCGAGGCACTCAGATTTGTAGATCTCGCCATTTACTGTGCCCTTTGTCACGAAAGGCTCACTCCTCAGTCCGCAAGAGCAGATGGCCTGCCAAATGAGATATTTGGAGGCGAACTTCGACATTTTCTTCTTCTTAAATTTGTCGTCACATAGAACTTGCTCTTGCCGGTGAAAAACTCCAACCCCGGAATTTGGCAAAATCGGCTTTTATATACGTTTCGTCGTCCATCACACAGCAGCCATATTTTGTCAGCATCTTCTCTGTAGAGCTTCCGTGCCCGAGTTTTAGCCGTCGATTGTTGCCGCTCATCGCGGTTTGGGAAGTTCTGTACCTTGTATGTATGTAGTCCAGCTCTCTTCTTTGCATTCTGGACGTAGCTCTGCGACATGCCGATCTTTTTAGCCAAATCACGGCAGAGACGTTGGGATTTGCTTTAATCATCCGCTTCACCTTTCCCTCCGTCTTTTTGTTCTCCGGTCCCGGTTTTCTTCCAGCTCCTTTGCCGTGGTCCAGCGTCAACCGCTCCTGGAACCGCTTCCAACACTCTGGAGACGGTTGAATGGTGAATGTTCAACATTTTTCCAACTGCCGGTGCGACAGGTCAGGAAATTCAGGTGTTTGGAAAGAATTTGTTCTCTCGACTCGCGTTGGTTCACCTCCATTTTCGTTGAATCGAAAAACACGACTTCGAGTTTGACAGCATGTAAACAATACACATCAATGAGAAAAGTGTGCAAAATTTGGTTGATTTTTACTCAATGGTAAAGAGTTGTACCCTGTTGAATGTGTCGCATATAATTTCGTGTTCGCCCTTTAGAGGCGAAGAACTTTGATACGTTTAATGTTTGTTCTGGAGATTACTAGCATAAATCTATCGCGATATCTGAAAGAGTAACAAGCACACAAATCTACTGAATATTGGTATATTAAAAAAAAAACGATTTAGACCAGAAAAAGCGATCGATGCTTGACCGCAACTTAAAGCAGGCGATATTTCTTTTCAGAGTGCCCAACGCACACCTCAAATTGCGTGTCTGTGAAATTGAGCTCAAACAGCCGTTTCTTTCAGATAGAAGGACAGTAATTCGTTCTAGGAAATAACTTACACGGAATTGGCATATTTAATTAGGGATAAAGTGCTAATAAGTACATTTGCATACTACTTACTAGAAAAATGATCCTTTTTAATGCTGCGACTGCCTGCAAACAAAACAAGCAATAGAAAAATAAATCGTGAGATGGTCAGTAATTCAAATTAAATGGTGACTGTTGAAATTAATGCAAAGAAATAAGAAACAATCTGTAAAATATATGAAAATTGTTAGAGTTATCAGAAAATAATATAGACTGTCCTGATAATTATAAATACACTAATGATTAACCGTCAATTCAAAATGCGTGCATTATTCAACCAAATTTTGGCTGCGTCCTGTTGTTTACATTCAAATCAAACTCATGCTGTCATAATTTTGTTCAATTTTTCGAACGGAAGTTTGAAAATGCGTGGTTTTTCTCCCGAGCAAGGAAAACGTATTGTGTACAAACGGTGCTCCGTCATTGGTACTTAGATCAGAAAACTGGGTAAGGAAGTAGGTGTGAGACGTCAGAGCAGTTAAAATCACATTGCGGAAGTACTCAACAGCAGTGCTCTTTCCGTAGAGTTCCCTGAGACGGGGTAGAAAATCCGGTTACGGTGACACTGCAATCGACAGAAAGTTGAGGGACTATTTCAAGCGTCATCTTTCAGCACATCAGCGAGTGTGGCGAGAAGGCTAAGTAACTTCGGCAGCGACTAATGTTATGCGCGCGCCGTGAGAGAATGGGCCTGCCAGACTCGTCGACGGCAGAAGCGGCCAAAAAGAAGCGCGAAGCAAGCTGAATTGGTGAAACCAAAGGGCTTGAAAGCTGGCCACGACAATGCTACAATGGACGGTAAAACCTACATACAACTCGATTATAAAACTCTACCGGGACCACATTTTTAACCTTACCGAAGTGATAGGTTGTTCCTGGATCAGTGGAAGCCACTCACACCGAAAAATTCGGCAAGCGAAAGGTAATGGTGTGGCAGGCCATATGCGGATGTGGAAAAATATCTCGTCCATTCAATCACGACAGACACAATGAATGACCGTCTACGTGAAGGAGTGTCTGCATTCAAGAGGTTGCTATCCTTTGATCAAACAGCACAACAAAGCCTACAATCTGTTGACCTGATCTTGCTGCCACAAAATATACTCGAGTGGCACGCAGGAACAATGTCGTATTTGCATACCAAAGGGTGATACATCTACCAAAACTGCCCAGAAATTCGCCCTATCGAAACGTTCTGGGCTTTGTAACAACGAAGCTGAGAAAACTACATGAAACCAGCGGATAATGTTGAAAAAATTCAAGGAAGTTTGACCATAAAGTGGTGAAAATAGTAGGAGAAAGCACTGTGCAGAAGCTCATGAGTGGTGTTAAGGAGGAAAGATTAGAGTACTCACGTACCTACGAAAATTGAAGTAAATTGATGTAAAGATGGGAAAAAAACTTTGTTATTTACTATGTTTGGGACTGAAATATTTATCAAAAATCACAGTATGGTCTTTATTGTTGAAAAGAAAGTGTATTTATATTTTTTGGAATCGTCTATGATGCTGATATCCAGGGTAAAATCAATCAACGGGGTAAGTTTTAAGAATAGTAGTGGGTTCATCACAACATATAAGTGACTTTATTGACTACAATTTTGGGGCGTGAACTGAAATTTTGTGAGAGACTACAATAGTGAATGATGCAATCATATATGTACTTTTTTCGAAGCTTAATAAAAAGCGCGCTGTGAAATCATGTCAACAAATCTCTTCCGGAATATTTCCAAGCAGATCTTCTCGGCATTTTCAAGCATTGTCTCGTTTCCCTGTTCAGAGAGTTTAATCAACAAAAAGACTGCGCATGGTTAGTTAAATATTACTGTTTTATTTGAAAATCGTACGAAAAAAAACCTTCGAAAAGACCACGAAGCCACTGTGAACTCAAAAAATCCGTTCTAATAGTGTTCTTAAGAAGTATTGTAGCCAGGCGGTAGAAGACTTGACTGTAACTACGGAGAGCTTGAAGTTATCGCATGGGACACCTCACGTATCATAAACTAAGTCACGCAATCAATCTCGCGGAACATTTCCAACGACGGATAAATCAATGACCAAAAGTATTTATACTAAAGCTGAGAGAGAAGAAGATTCCTACGGAACTGCACTACCAAAGTTTTCGTACCTGCCCTGAATCCGGTGAAGTGAAATCAAAACGAAAGAAATTTGTCGGTTTACCACCTTGCTTACCGAGCAGGATCTAACGATGAAACTTTTCTATGTTCATCATGTAGCCACAGGCAGTTTCATAAGTGGAAGTTAAAGAGGAAGGCCAATCCAGGGAGCATAGGTCGAAGTGTGAAATAATGCCGGAATTCCATCAGGTTTCAACTCTCTCACTTGCTCGGTAGTACCACGTCAGGGTGAATTGATTGTTCGATTTTACCTTTTCCTCGTTTATACCGTTTAAATCAATATGTTGTTTGAATCTAGTAATGAACGGGAATCCTGAATTATAAATCAAAGAATACCACATGCAGCTTTTGAACCTATCTACCGGCCAAGTACACCATCAACTATTCAAGAAGCAACTCAGAATAGCAATGAAAGCAACCTAGAACTATTTTGGAAGCTTCCAGGAAGATTATTGGAAGCAACCTAGAATCACTTTTGAATCATCGTAGAATAATTCTGGAAGTTTTCAATTGAAATCTTAGATCACTCCTAAGAGGTCCCAGGACTACCTTGTAAATTCCTCAGAACTACTTTGGATGAAACCCCGAGCAATAATGGAAGCTTCCCAGAATTTCACTGAATGCATGGCAGAGTCAATCTTTGGGCTTCCTGGATAATCTTGGAAGTAACCTAGAAGCACTTCTCGAAAAATAGATTGAAATTAAGAACAATTAAGATAACTTACAGGTACTGCTCTGAGTCCATCCCAGAACTACTCTGAAAGCATCTCAGAACAATTGTAGAAGCATTCAATTCAAATCTTGTAAATATTCCAGAGTTACTTTGGATGGATCCGAGAACATTCATTTTGTCTTTATAAAGGTGACTTCGTCGTGTCGTCCCAGAGCAATTATGGAAGCATTTGAAAATTACTTTGAAAGCAACCCGGAACAATTCTGGGAGCATCCAGACACATTTTAGACATCCTTAAGCTAATTAAAAAGCTGCCTAGATAAATTCTGGGAGCATCTCATAATAATTTTGGAAGTATTCCAGAAAAACGCAGGGAGCATACCAAACTATTCTGTATGCTGGTCAGAAGTTGACTGAAAACTTTCCAGAACTACCCTGGAAGTATCCGAGATCAATTTTGGAAGCATTCCAAAGAGCAACTTGAAAAAAGGTAGAACGAATTCACAGTAGTACTTGGATGCAACGTGAATTGTTTTAAGATGCTTCCAGGGCAGCATCTAAGAACAATTCATGGAGCATCCAAGTACTACTGTGAATTCATTTTAGTAGTATGTATTTTCCTGTCATTCATGAAAGCAAACTTGAACCGTTCCAAAATAATCGCAGCACAACTCTGGAGGAGCAAATTAATGATATAGGAACTTCCCAAGATTAACTCTTAAATGATCCCAAAACTACCCTGAAAGCATCTCAGAACAATACTAGAATCAATCCAGAACATCTAGAGCTACTTAGCAATAATCTCAAAAATAGTTTTGAAGCATTTCAAAACCGCTTTGAAAGCATCTCAGAACTGCTGTGGGAGCATCCCAGTACATTTATAAAACATTCCAGAAACAACCTGGAAGCATTTCAGAAATATTATGCATACGGTCCAAAATATGTCTGGAAGCATCTCCAAAATATTATGGAAGCATTCCAATCAATCCTGTAGGCTTCTGCAAGCATCCAAGAGCAAGTCTGGAAGCATTCATTCAAACTCCTTCAAAAGTCCTAGAACTACTCTGGAAGTATCTCAGTAGAACTGTAGAAGCATCCCAGAGCATTTAAAAAAAATCCTGAATCCCTCTGGAAGCATCTCACAACTATTTTGGAAACATCCCAACCAATCTTGTAGGTTTTGCTGATTTACTCTGGAAGCTTCTCAAAATGATTCCGGAAGCATCCAAGAGCCAGTCTCGAAAAATTAAATAAAACTCCTTCAAAAAATCATAGAACTAGAAGCATCCTAGAACTACTCTGGAAGTATCTCAGTACAACTGTGGAAGCATCCCAGAACATTTCGAAAATATTCTTGAATCACTCTGGATGCATCTTTGATCTATTATGGAAGCATCCCAATCAATACTGTTGGATTGAAAGACTTACTCTAGAAGCTTCTCAAAATTATTCTGGAAGCATCCAAAAGCAAGTCTTGCCAGAAGTAGTCTGGAGGTGTTTTTTAAACCACTGTAGAAACATCCCAGATCTACTATGGATGCATTCAATAAAGATCCTATTCTGGAATCCTATTTCAGGATATGATTGAAAACCAGCCATTCTGGGATCATCGCATCATTACATTTCTGGAAGCATTAAATGAACACCCTAGATCACTCCTTAACGATCTCAGAACTACATTGAAAGCATCATCGAACAGAGCTAGGATCATTCCAGGATATTTCTGGAAGCACCCAGCCCAAAACCAAAACTTTTGATGCATCTCAGAACTACTTTGGGAGTAGCCTAGATCATGTCTACAATAGTCCAGAAATACTCTCCAAGCATCCAAGAAATATCATGGAAGCATCCCAGAAAATTTCTGGAAGCATTTCTAAAATATTCTGCAAGCACTTTAGTCAATCCTGTAGATTTGCTAGGAGTAGTCTCAGAACTACTCGGGATGCATCCCAAATCAATTAAGGAAGCAATAAAGATCCAGGAAAAATCCTAGAACAACTACGGATGCCTCCGCGAACTACTTTCCATGCATCCCAATACCATTTAGGAAAGATCCCAGAATTGCACTGAAGCATCACAAAACGTTTCTGGAAGCTGTGCAGGAGGATATGATTGAAAACCAGCCATTCCAGAATTTTTCTGGAAGCATCAAATGAACATCCTAGATCACTCCTGAACGATCCCAGAACTACCCTGGAAGCATCTCCGAACGCAGCTAGCATCATTCCAGGACATTTTCGGAAGCAACCATCCCAAACCCACATTTGATGCACCTCAGAACTACTTTTGGAGCATCCTAGATCATTTATACAACAGTCCAGAAATACTCTCTTATGAAAGCATCCCAGATCATTTCTGGAAGCATTTCTAAAATATTATGGAAGCACTTCAAGCAATCCTGTCGGTTTTCTAGGAGTAGTCTGAAGGCTTCTCAGAACTGCTCTGAATGCATCCCAAATAAATTTAGGAAGCATTCAATAAAGATCCTGGAAAAATCCCAGGACAACTGCGGAAGCATTCCAGAACCACTTTGAATGCAACCCAGTACCATACAGAAAGGATCCCAGAATTGCACTGAAAGTATCGAAAGAACTGTTCTGGACTTCCAGGATATCATTGAAGGCCAGCCACTCTGCAACCATCGCAGAACATTTCTTGATAAATTCAATTGCAATCCCAGATCACTACTTAAAAATGACAAAACTACCCTGGAAGCGCCTCCAAACTGCTTTGGATAAATCTCAGAAGAACTACGGAAGCATCCCAGAATTGCGGTGTATGCATGTCAGAATTATTCTGGAAGCATTCCACGATAATCCTGTAAAAATCCTAGAATCCTACTTATGAAAGATTCCAAAACTTTGCTGAAAGCAAAACACATCTAGAATCATTTATCGAAGCATCCATCCCAAAACCAATTTTGAAAACCATTTGAAAACTACTGTGAGAGTATCTTAAAACATTTCTGGAACAATTTTAGACCACTCTGAAAGCATCTCGGAAATATTCTGGATGCATTCCAATCAATAAATCCACCAAGCTTGCTAGAAGTAGTATGGAGGTTTCTCATTACTACTCTGCACTTTATAAAGATGCTCTAAAATCCTAGAACTATTCCAGATGCATCCCAGAACTGCTGTGGGAGCATCGCAGAACATTTGTTAATCATTCCAGAATATTTCTGGAAGCATTTCAAAAATATTATACATGCGTTCCAAAACATATCCGGAAGCATGTCGAAAAAATTCTGGAAGTATTTCAATCAAGTTCTGGAAGTTTTCCAAGATATTATTGAAGCAAGCCATTCGGGAATCATCGCAAAGCACTTCTGGAAACAGTCAATATAAATTCTAGGTCACTTCTTAATTATCCCAGAACTACAATGGACTTTAGATAAATCCCAGAACAAATACGGAAGAATTCCAGAATTTGCACTGAACGCATGCCCGAATTATTCTTTTCTGGAAGATTTTCATGATAATTTTGGAAGCAACATAGAACCACCCCTGGAAGCATTTAATTAGAATCCTAGATCACAGCTTAACGATCTCAGAACTACCCAGGAAACGGGTGAGATTTGGATATATCCCAGAAAAACTACGGAAGCATCCCAGAATTTCACTGAAAGCATGTAAGAACTATTCTCGAAGCTTATTTCTGGAACCTAGAATATTCTGGAACCTAGAATCACTTCTGGAAGCCTTCTGTAAACATCCTAGATCACTCATTAAAGAATCCAAAAATTTCCTGAAAGCATATCAGAACACATCTAGAATCATTCCAGAACATTTCTGGAAACACCCATCCGAAAACCACTTTTGATGCTTTTCAGAACTACTGTGAGAGTATGCTATAACATTCCAAAATCACTCTGAAAGCATCTCAAAATATCCTGGAAAAATATTCCAATCAATTCTTTAAGCTTGCTAGAAGTAGTCTGGAGGTTTCTCATAACTACTCTGGAAGCATCCTAGATCAATGTCGGAAGCATTTAATAAAGATCCTCTAAAATCCTAAATCAACTAAGGAAGCATCCCAAAACTACTCTAGATACATCCCAGATCAATTCCAGAACTATTATGGAGGTTTTCCAGGATGTTATTGAAGCAAGTCGTTCTGGGATCATCGCAGAGTGTTTCAGGAATCATTCAATGAAAATCCTAGGTCATTTCTTAATGATCCCAGAACTACGTTGGAAGTGCCTCAGAACTACTTTAGATATATCCCAGAACAATTACGGAAGAATCAAATCCCCGAGTTTCACTGAAACATGTTAAAACTATTCTGGAAGCTCACCAAGATAATTTTGGCACTGAAGCATCCTAGAACTATTCTGAAAGCTTCCCAATAATATCGCAAGCAATCTAGAATCACTTTTGAATCATCGTGGATCTATTCTAGAAGTATCTCAAAACTATTCTGGATTCATCCCAGAACAATTAAGAGAAGTGTTTTAGAATTGCTCTGAAAGCATTCCAGAACTATTCTGGAATAGAGCTTGTCTGGAATTATCGTATAACAATTGAAAGAATTAAATTAAACCGGGCTACCGGTCGTCTAAATTAAAATAAAACTAGAAAACTAGATCACTCCTTAACACCCCTAGAGCTACCCCGGAAGAGCCTCGGAACAACTTTGTATGCATCTTAGATCATTTACGGAGGCATCAGAACCACTTTGAAAGCTTTCCAAAATAATCTTGGAAGTAGCATAGAACAATTTCCTAAAGCATTCAATTAATGTCTTTAATCAATCCTTGACAATTCTGGGATTGCCCTGGAAGTAGAACAGCTATTCCAGGACTATTCCAGGATCTTTATCTGAAAAAAATTCAGTATAACTTTCTCAACCAATATTGATATATCTAAGAACTTTTATGGAAATATCCTAGAATATATCTGGAAACATCTCAGAATTATTCTCGAAGCAAATCAAACAATTTTGTAGGCTTGCCTAAACAATCTGTATGCTTGCCAGAATTACTCTGGAGGCTTCTCAAATTTATTCTTCTGAAAACATTCAATAAAACTCCCCCAAAAATTCTAAAAACTACTCTAGAAACGTCCCAGAACAACTCTGAAAGTATCTCAGTACTAATATGGAATCATCCCAGAACTTTTCAAAATCATTCCCTTATCACTCTGGAAGCATCTTAAATTAACTATGTATGCATTCCAGAACATTCCTGGAAGCATCCCAATTAATCCTGTAGGATTACGAGATTTACTCTGGAAGCTTCTAAAAGTTCTGGAAGCATCCAAAAGCATCCAAAAATTGCTAGAAATACTCTAGAAGCATCCTACAACTACTCTGGAAGTATCTCAGTACAACTGTGGAAGCAACCCGCACATTTCAAAAACATTCCTGAACTCCTCTGGAAGCATCTTTAATCTACTTTGGAAGCATTCCAGGAAATTCCTGGCAGCAACTAAGAATTATTCTAAAAGCGTCTCAATTAATCCTGCAGGCCTTCCAGAACTACTTTGGAGCCATTTCAATACTGTTCTGGAAGCATCTATTAAAAATTCTCCAAAAATCCTAAGACAAGTCCTTAAGCAACCCAGACCTACTCTTGAAGCGTCCAAGAACTACTCAGGAAGTATCTCAGAACAACTGTGGAAGCATTCCCGAACATATCAAAAACATTCCCGAATCACTTTGGAGGCATCTTAGGTCTACTATGGAAGCATTCAAGAACGGTCCTGGAAGCATCACGGAATTATTCTGGAAGCATTCTAATCAATCGTGTGGGATTGCCAGATTTACTCTGGAGGCTTACCAAAATTATTTTGGAAGTATCCGAGACCAATCCTGGAAGCGTTAAACAAAAATCTTGGAGATACTTTGTCAGTATCCTAGAACTAATCTGGAAATGTTTCAGCACAATTTTGGAAGCATCTGCTTCTCAAAATTATTCTGGAACTATCCAAAAGCAAGACTGGAAGCTTGAAAAAATCATCAAAATTCCTAGAAATACTCTGGAAACAGCCCTGAACTACTCCAAAAGTACCTCAGTGCAACTGTGGAAGCATACCATTACAATTCGAAAACATTCCTGAATCACTCTGGCAGCATCTCTTAACTACTATCGAGCATTCAAAAACATTCCTGGAAGCATCTCACAATCATTCAGGAAGTATCCCAGTCAATCCTGTAGGATTGCCAGGTTTACTCTGGAAGCTTCTCAAAATTTTTCTAGAAGCATCCAAGAGCAAGTCTGGAAGCATTCAATTAAACTCTTCCAAAAATTCTAGGATTAGTCTGGAAGTATTATAGAAGCATCCAAATAAATCCTGTCAGATTGCCAGATTTTTTCTGGATTATTTATTATTTTGGAAGCATCCAAGAGCAAGTCTGGAAGAATCAAAATTCATCAAAGTTCCTAGAAATACTCTGGAAACAACCCTGAATTACTCTGGAAGTATCTCGGTACAGCTGTGAAAGCTACCCATCTGCAAGCATATTTGATCATCTATAGAAGCAGTCCTGAACATTCCTGGTAGCAACTCAGAATTATTTTGGAAGTATCTAAATTAATCCTGTAGGCTTGCCAGAATCACTCTGGAGACATTACATTCAGCACCATTCTGGAAGCATCTAAGATTAAGTCTGAAGCATCCAATAAGTATCCTCACTAAATCTCAGAACTACTCTGAAGTAAATCACAACTACTCTGAAAGAAGTCTTAGAAGTACTCTGGACGTATTCCCGGTAACATCTCCTGCAATTATTCTGGAAGCATCCCAAACAATCCTGTGGGATTGCCAGATGTTCTCGGGAAGCGTCTCAAAATTATTTTGAAAGCATTTCCATTCTGGAAGCATCCAAGATCAATCTAGAAGCATTAAATAAAAACACGCAAAAATCTTGGAACTACTCTAGAAGTGTCCCAGAACTACTCTGGAAGCTATCTCAGTGCAACTGGGAAAGCAACCCGAACGTTTCAAAATCATTCTGAACCTTTCTGGAAGCTTCATTGATCTAACATGGAAGCATTTCATATACATTCCTGGTTGCAACTCAGAATTATTTTGGGAGCATCCCAATAAATCTGTCAGATCAGATTTTCCATATTATTATTGAAGCATCCAAGTTGAAAACAAACTTCATCAAAAATCCTAGAACATGTCTTGAAGCAACCCAGAACTACTCTGGAAGCGTTTTCACACTTGAACTACCATCTGAAACATATTTGACTTCTGTGGAAGCAGTCCCAGAACATTTTAAAATCATCTCTGAATCACTCTGGAAGCATCTTAGATCTACTATGGAATCATTCCAAAACATTCCTGGAAGCATCACGGAATCATTCTGGAAGCATCTCAATCAATTCTGTGGGCTTGCCAGAATTATTTTGGAGTCATTTCAGTACTATTCTGGAAGCATCCAAGAACATGTCTGGAAGCATTAAATAAAAATCCACAAAAATCTTGAAACTACTCTGAAAGCATGCTGGAACTACTCTGGAAGTATGTTAGTACAATTGTGGAAGCAACCCGGAACATTTCAAAATTATACCCGAATCAGTCTGGAAGCATCTTTGATCCACTATGGAAGCATTCCAGAAAATGTCTGGTAGCAACTCAGAATTATTTTGGAAGTATCCAAATCTATCCTATAGGTATTCCAGAATAACTCTGGAGCTATTCCGGTACTATTTTGGAAGCATCCAACGAATAAGTCTGGAAATAATAATCATCAAGCATCTTGGAACTACTATGAAAGCAGCCTAGAACTACTCTGGAAGTGTCTCTGTACAACTGTGGAAGCAACCTGGAACCTTTCAATATCATTCGCGAACCCCACTGGAAGCTGAGATCTACTATGGAAGCATTCCATAACATTCCTGGTTGCAACTCAGAATTATTCTGGATGCATCACAATCAATCCTGTTGGCTTTCCAGAATTACGTTGGAGTCTGGAGGCATTAAATAAAAATCCTCAAAAATCTTGGCATTACTCTGGAAGCATCTCTGATCTATAATGGAAGCATTCAAAAACATTCCTGGAAGCATCTTAGAATCATTCTGGAAGCGACCAATCAATCCTGTAGGCTTGCCAGAACAACTGTGGAGCCATTTCCGTACTATTTTGGAAGCATCAAATAAAAATCCACCAAAAATCCTAGAACATGTCTTGAAGCAACCCAGAACTACTCTGGAGCGTTTAAGAACTAATCGGGAAGTATCTTGTGCTACTGTGGAAGCATCCCAGTACATTTCAAAATCATCTCTGAATCACTCTGGAAGCATCTTAGATCTACTATGGAAGCATTTCAGAAAATGTCTGGTAGCAACTCAGAATTATTTTGGATGCATCCAAATCTATCCTGTAGGTTGTCCAGAATTACTCTGGAGCCATTTCAGTACTATTCTGCAAGCATCCAACGAACAAGTCTGGAAATAATAATCATCAAACATCTTGGAACTACTATGAAAGCAGCCTAGAACTACTCTGGAAGTGTGTCTACTGTGGAAGCAACCTGGAACATTTCAAAATCATTCGCGAACCCCACTGGAAGCTGAGATCTACTATGGAAGCATTCCTGAAAATTCATGATAGCAACTCAGAATTGTTTCTGAAGCATCGTGAATCCTGTTGGCTTTCCAGAATTACTTTGAGGCTCATCAGAATTATTCTTGAAGCATCCAAGATCAAGTCTGGAAGCATTCAGTAAAAATTCTCAAAAATCTTGGAGCTACTCTGGAAGTATCTCAGTGCAACTGTGGAAGCACCCTAGAACATTTCAAATACATTCTCGAGTCATCCAGGAAGTGCCTCTGAATGGAAGAAACATTTCTGGAAGCATCATGGAATTATTTTGGAATCATCCCAATCATTCCTGTAGGCTTTGCCAGAATTATTTTGGTGCCATTTCAGTACTATTCTGGAACCTCCAAGATCAAGTCTGGAAACATCCAATAAAAATCCTCCAAAAATTCTAGAACAAGTCTTGAAGCAACCACGAACTACTCTGGAAGGATCCAAGAACTGCTCTGGAAGTATCTCAGTGCAAGTGTGGAAGTATTCCAGAAAATTTCAAAAACTTTTCCAAATCACTTTGGAAGCATTTTATATCTTCTAGGGGAGCATTCCAGAACGGTCCTGGAAGTATCACGGAATCATTCTGAAAGCATTACAATCAATCATGTAGGATTGCCAGATTTACTGTGGATGCTTATCAAAACTATTCTGGAAGCATCCAAGATCAAGTCTGAAAGCATTGAATAAAAATTGTCAAAAATCTTGGAACTACCGTGAAAGCATCCTAGAACTACTCTGGAAGTATCTCAGTACAACTATGGAAGCATCCCGGAACATTTCAAAATCAATCCCGAACCCCTCTGGAATTATCTCTGATCTACTATGGAGGCATTCCAGAAAATTCCTGGAAGCAACTCAGAATTATTTTGGACGCATTACAACCAATCCTGTAGGCTTTTCAAAATGACTTTGGAGTAATTTTCCTACTATTCAGTGAGCATCCAAAGGCAAACCTCAAAAAACCTTAGAACAAATCTTGAAGAAGACCAGAACTACTCTAGAAGCGTCCAGAACTACTCTGGAATCTCCAAACAGCTGTGGAAACAACCCAAAACATTTCAAAATCATTCCCGTGCCCATCTGGAAGTATCTTTGATCTTCTATCGAAGCACCCCAGAACATTCCTGGCAGCAACTTAGAATTATTTTGGAAGCATCCCAATCAATCCTATCAGACTCTTTGGACGCATCCAAGATCAAGTCTGGAAACATTCAATAAAAATTCTCAAACATCTTGGAACTACTCTGAAAGTATCACAGTATTACTGTCGAAGCAACCAGGAACATTTCAAATTCATTCCCGAACTCCTCTGGAAGCATCTTTGATCTACTATGGAAGCATTCCATAAAATTCCTGGTAGCAACTCAGAATTATTTTGGAAACATCCCAATAAATTCTGTCAGCTTGCAAGCTTGTCGGAAGCATTCAATAAAAATCCTCACAAGATTCTAGAACTACTCTGTTGGCAAATCAGAACTGCTCTGGAAGCGTCCCAGAACAACTCTGGAAGTATCTCAGAACTACTATGGAAGCATTCCAGAGCATTCGTGGAAGCATCTCCATATTATTCTGGAAGCGTTCCAATCAATCCTGTAGGATTACCAGATTTACTTTGAAAGCTTCTCAAAATTCTGGAAGCAAGTCTGGAAGCATTCAGTAAAATTCTTCCAAAAATCCTAGAACTACTCTAGAAGCATCCTAGAACTACTCTGGAAGTATCTCAATACATCTGTAGAAGCTTCCCAGAACATTTCAAAATCATTCCCGAATTACTCTGGAAGCATCTTTGTTCTATTATGAAAGCATTCCATAAAATTCCTGGTAGCAACTCCTAATTGTTCTGGAAGCATCCAAAAGCAAATCTGGTAGCATTTAATAAAATTCCTCCAAAAATCCTAGAACTACTCCAGAAGCATCCTAGAACTGCTCTGGAAGCATGCCAGTACATTACAAAAACATTTCCGAATCACTCTGCAATCATCTCTGATCTACAATAGAAGCATTCCAAAACTTTCCTGGAATCATCTTAGAGAATTGTTCTGGAGGCATCCTAATCAATCCTTTAGACTTGCCAAAAGTGTCCTAGAACAATTCAGAAAGGATCCCAGAATTATACTGATAGCATCCTAATAGTATTTTGAATACTTGCCAGGGTATTCTTCAGGAACCATTTAATTGAAATCCTAGATCACTCCTTAATGATCCCCGAACTAATCTGGAAGCATCTCAGAAATCAGAAGTATATTGGAAGAATACTAATTAATCCTGTAGCCTTGCTAGAAATACTCTGGAGGCATCCTAGAACTATTCTTGAAGTATCTCAAATTCCTGGAAACATTCTAAAAACACTCTGGATGCATCTAAGAACTACTATGGATGCATCCCAGAGCACTTCAGAACTATTTTGGAAGCATTCCAAACAATCCTAAGATTTCCAAGTTAACAAATGAAAACCATCGACTTAAATCCGATGATCATTTCTTCTCTCGATATGTCGACAGTCAATCCCAATACGGTTCAACCAAATTAAAATGACTCCACAATTGACGAAATTGAGTCGAAAGCGACTCTCAAATGGAGCGAGCCATCGCATTTGTTCGTTGCCATCATCATCATCATCATCATCATCATCATCATCATCATCATCATCATCGGCATCGTCCGCTTCGAGTATGACAAATGTTGAAGAGAAAACTTTTCCGTACCTTTTTCAGTGTCCCGTATGCACGTGCACATGCACCCAAAACCGCCCCTCCGAAACACGGTGAAGGTTCCTCTTCACAAGGGCAGTATTCTCCGAAACAAAGGGACCACAACTTTGGCCAACTGGGACTTGCCATAACTGAGAAACCGCAAAAGTTGACGGAAAATAGTTAGAACAGGTTGAAACTACTGGTCCCATAAAGACTGTGGACTGTGTCTGTGTGAGCAGAAAACGCGTTAAGATTTAACGGATCTCTGAGTCATAAACTGAAGCTCAAACCGGCATCGCAGTCGAAAATCGAAAAGAGCGATGGTCGTAAAAATGTTATTTGCCTAAAAGTATGCTATCGCAGAGGCGAGGTTTTGAATTTTGCCTACATGGAATCGTTTTCCCGTCGTCGGTCAGTTTGTGTGTGTCCGACGGCGTCCGCTTCTGCATAGTCATTATATAAAGCCCCGATCCTCGTATGATTAGACGAGTGATGGCGAAGGGGGAAGGGGAGATAGATAAAATTTAATTTAATTTACCATTCTATTTGCGCCGCCGGAACGATGAATTGGACATCCATATATCAGGGAAATAGAATTATTACATTCATTTTACAGGCGTTTCTCTTGGCAGCTGGTTCGGCTGGAAACGACCAAGTTTTGTGGGAATGAGTAGGTATCCTTCCATGGCGAGGCATTATGTGACACAAATGCGGTTTGTCGGTGTGTTGAATGGAAGGATCTCTCCGTTCGGTGGAGCGAGGATTCCTTTTGTAGTGAAGGAAGAACAACAGAAGATGACACACAGGCAGACGACGGAAGTGGACCGGGGCGGCAGGCGGCGAGAAAGGAGAATGCAAATTTATTATCGGTTTCACAATGGACCGGAGAGACCGGAGTATTGTCGCTGGCACGACTAGCATGTGTGTGGCTTTAACGGCAGATTTTGCTGGTGTGTCTTGTTTTCAGGGAGCTCACGGGGATTGCTCGTTTGGAAATTGATAGATTTTGCTGCTCAATTTGTCAGCTAAGCCGAGAGTACGAGACCGAAGAAGTGTGAGATTTTCCAGTTTGTCAACCGGTGGAACTATGGAGGCGAAGAGTGATGGCAGTTTGGGGAACTGTGTAGTCATTTGGAGATTAATGGCCCGGATTGGCTGTGGAATGTGCCAGGAGTGTGTGAGCAATCATGGCATTCGTTCTGATTTTGAATGGATCTTAAGGATGCATTGCATTTATTGAAAATCGGCAAGTGAATAATGTTCACAGGATGTCACAGGATGTCGATGTTTTACAAAAGGGTATTATAGGTTATTGAAATTAGAAAGAGCAATCCCAACAGGCGCCAACACGAAGTTGCAGTCCAAAAACATTGTCGAAATTTTGAGTGTACCGTTGATAATTCCTCGTCATTCAACCGTAATAGTTGTTGATCCTAAGTACATTTCTCAAGACATCGGATTATGGAATTGGAAGGGATTGGATTGCGTTAAGATTGTTCATCCGTGGTCTTAGAACCCACTGCAATCGACAAAGTATAGACAAATCAAGGTTGAAAAAAGGAGAAGACACAGAAAGGTGATAAATCTGACAGTTCCCATGTTAAAGTATAGGACGAATATTTTAAAATGCTACTAATAAATTCAAATGAAATTAAAATGCAATTTTGATTAAAAAAAATGAAAATTTCTTAAAAGCGGTTTGTTGTATGATGGAAGGAAAATTCAAAACTGCAAAATAGAGGTATAATCCTTTATTTTTTTACAGGAATTTTATACGGCAACCGGACATTAAACTGTCAAAGATCGCGGAGAAATATCTGGTGTGGCAGGCCATCTATACCTATGGCTTGAGGAGAAACTTTTACATTGCGACCGGAACCGTCAACCAGGAAATTTATCCGAGCGAGTGCCTACAAAAACGTCTACTGCCTTTACTGAAGCGACACAATTGTTGCGTTCTATTTTGGCCGGATTTGACATCTTACCATTACGGAAAAAGGCCATGGAGTGGTATGCTGCCAACAACTTTCTAGGGGTGCCCAAGGACAAGAACCCTCCAAACACGCTAGAGCTCGCCCCAATCGAATAATATTGGGCCATCGTCAAGCGGAACCTTAAGAAGACTCAAAAAGCTGTTGTAAGCGAGAAACAGTTCAAAGCAAACTGTCGTTCGTCGGCAAATAAAATGGACAAGGAGACTGTACAAAATCTTATGGCAGGTGTGCAACGAAAGACCCGGCAAAGAGGAAGCTTAGCGAATATTTCTCCTCTATTCTGTATTAACTGAACTTGTAAAAGATAAAGAATTTGACTCATTAGTAAAAACTTTGATCGACTCACACACATTACTGTTTGACCAAATTTTTTATTTCACTGCTCTTAGTTTGAACTTTTTTATAATTGATAGAATTTTTGATCTATAAGCTCCCTAATATCTTCATTTTAAAGCAATTTCAATTTGTTTTAATAACCATTTTTTAAGGTCTTGATGTTTTTAGATAAAGCAAATGGCAGCTCTGGCGGATATTTTTTTTATGATTGTTAGAGGGGTTTTTGAAAACTGATACATACTGTGCCAAAAGATTTACAGAGTGTAAAAAGAAGAATGTTGCGACTGAATTTCAATATTTTTCTTATTGTCTCAGATTTTTGTATGCCCAGAACTTTCACATTTTTTTAAAAATTCTTTGATTTTTCCAGATGTGTAGATATTTATTATATAAGAATTTTTTGATTTTATAATATTTTGGATCTTCAGATTCTTGAGTTTTTAGATTTTTAGATTGGATCTCTAGATTTTAAGATTCTAAGTTCTTCAGATCGTAAGATTTCAAATGTTTAGAATTTTATATTTTAAGATTTTTGGATTTAAGATTTTTGGATATAAGATTTAAGATATTGTAATTTTGAGATTGTGAGGTCTTAGGATTTTTAGATGTTTCGATTTTTCGATTTTTAGTTTCAGATTTTTGAATGTAAGATTTTGAGCAAGATTTAAGATATTAAGATTTTTAGAGTTCTTGATTTAAGATATTGAGATTTTAAGGTTTTAAGATTTCAAGATTTTTGGTTTTTTTTTTGATATTTTAATAATGAGATTTCTTAGATTTTAAGATTTTTAGATTTTTAGATTTTTATAACTTTAGATTTATAGAATCTTTAGAAATTAAGAGTTTTGGATATTTCGACTTGAAGATTTTTAGATATTTGGGATTTTTTAAATTTGTGCAATTATTTGATTTCTTGATTTATAGATCCTTCGATTTTTCAATTTTTCGAATATCCGATATTTGATTTTTTTATTTTTTGCTTTTTATATATTTAGATTTTTAGATTTGAGGATCTTAAGATCTTAAGTTTTTAGATTTTTAGATGTTTTGATATTTAAATTTTTAGATTCTTAGATATGAGATTTAATGATGTAAGGATTTATAGATTTTTAAATTTTTAGATATTTTGATTTCTAGATTTTTGGATTACTATATTTTTAGATCTCCAGATGTTTAAATACTTAGATCTTCAGAATTTTAGAGTTTTAGATTTTTAGGTTGATTTTTATATGTTTAGATTTTAAATTTTTATATCTTTAGATTTTTAGAAGTTTGAATGTTTAGATTTTTAGATTTTTGGAGGTTTAGATGTTTATATTTTAAGATTTTTAGATATTTAGATTTCTGGATTCTTAGAGCTTCAGATTTTTAGATTCTTAGGCTAAGATATTTATATTTTTTGATTTTTAGATGTTTAGATTTTTAGATTTTTAGAATTTCAGATGTTTAAATTTTTAAATTTTTAGATTTTTAGTGTTCAAAACTCGTAGTTTCGATTTTCCGTTTTTCAATTTATTGATTTTTTGATTTTTTGATTTTTCGATTGTTCGAATTTTCAAATTTTTCAATTTTTCGACTTTTAGATATTTAGATGTTTAGATTTCTAGATTTCTAGATATTTAGATTTATAGATTTTTAGGTTTTAAAATTTAAAGATTTTTAAATTTTTGGGTATTAAGATGTCTAGTTATTTAGATAAGATTTTAAGATTTTGAGATTTTAGGATTTCGAGAATTTAAGATTTTAAAATCTGAGGATTTTAAGATTTTAAGATTTAAAGATTTTAAGATTTAAAGATTTAAAGATTTTAAGATTTTAAGATATTAAAATTAAAGATATTAAAGATCTTTTAAACTTTTAGATTTTTAAATTTTTGTATCTTAAGATATTTAGATTTTTGAATTTCTTGATTTTTGAATTTTAGATATTTAGATTTTTAGAGTTTTAGAAATTAAGGTTTCTAGAATTAATGATGTGTAAATTTTCAAAGTTTAGATTTTAAGATTATTAGTATTCAAGTCTCTTAGTTTTGATTTTTCGTTATTCAATTCTTCAATTTTTTATATTTTTAGATTTTTTGATTGTTTAATTTTTCAAATTTTTCGATTCTCCGATTTTTGGACTCTTCGATTTTTCGATGCTTAGATTTCTAGATTTTGAGATTGCTACGATTTGAGATTTAAAGATTTTTAGATTGATGGATATATTAGATTTTTAATTTTTAGATAATGAGATTTTTAGATCTTCAGATTTTTAGATTTTTAGATTTTTAAGCAGATTTTTAGATTTCTAAATTTTTAAAATTTAAGATTTTTAGAATTTATAATATAAGGATTTGAAGATCTTTAATTTTTTTTTTGAATTTTTGATTTTTAGATTTTTAGATTTAAAGATATCAATATATTTAAATTTTCAGATATAAAGATATTAATATTTTTAGATTTTTAGGATGATTTTTTGATTTTAAGATGTTTGAATTTTTAGATCTTAAGATTTTTAGATTTTTAGATTTTAAGATTTTTAGATCTTAAAATTTTTCGATTTTTCGATTTTTCGATTTTTTGATTTTTCGATTGTTTGAATTCTTAAATTTTTCGATTTTTCGACTTTTCGATTTTTCGATGTTTAGATTTCTAGATTCCTAGATATTTAGATTTATAGATGTTAGGTTTTTAGGTTTATAGATTTTAAAATTTTTGGATATTTAGATGTTTAGTTATTTAGATAATAAGATTTTAAGATCTTACGATTTATAGATTTTTAGCTTTTTGTGCAGTTTTTTAGATTTTAAGATTTTAGGATTTAATGATTTTAAGATTTTAAGATTTTAAGATTTTTAGATCTTTAGATTTTAAGATCATTAGATTTCAAGAATTTAAGATTTTATGATTTCTTTAGTAATTAGATTTTAAGACTTATAGATTCTTAAAAAATATTTTGACTTTAAGATTCTTAGATTTATAGATTTTAAGATTTTTTGATTTTCAAATTCATTGATTTTCCCCAAATTTGTAGGTATTTCGAATATTTGAATTTTTAGAAAATATAATTTTTGTGATTCTTGGGTGTTAAGACTTCAAGATTTCAAGATTTTTTGATTTATTAATTTTGTGTTATGAAGATTTTTTGATTTTGAGACTTTAAGATTTTAAGATTTTATGATTTTATGTTTTTGGGATTTAACGATTTAAAGATTTTAAGATGAGGTCTTAAGATTCTAAAATATTTTAATATTTAGATTTTTAGATGTATAGATTTTTAGATGCATAGATTTTTAGATTTTTAGATTTACAGTTTTTTAGACTCTTAAACTTCTAGATTTTTGGATTTTAAGATTTTTAGATGTTCTGATTTTTAGATTTTAAGATATTTAGATCTTAAGATTTAGAGATTTAAAGATCTTTAGATTTTCATAATTTTATATTTTTGGATTTGTAGATGTAATGATTTTTTGATTTTTCTATATTTCTTTATTTCTACATTTCAATTATTCGATTTTTCAATACTTCGGTTTTTCGATACCGATTTTTCGATACCTCGATTTTTCGATATCTCCAGTTTTTGACTTGCAAAATCTTGAAGTTTTGATTTTTCGTTTTTCAATTTTTCAAATTTTTGATTTTTCTATTGTTTGATTTTTCTAAATTTTCGGTTTCTCGATTTCTCGATTTTTCGATGTTTAGATTTGTAGATTTCTAGATATTTAGATATTTAGATATAAAGCTTTTTAGATTATTAGATTGTTGGATTTTTAGATTTATATAATTTTATATATTCAGATTGTTAGGTTTTAAGATTTCAAGATTTTTAAGTGTTCAGATGTTTAGATTTTTAGATTTCTAGATTTTTAGATATTGAGATTTTCAGTTTTTTAGATTTTTAGATTCTTAGGTTGTTAGATTTTTTTAACCTAAGATTTTTAGATTTTTAGATTTTAAGAGTTTTAGATTATTAGATATTTAGATTTCTATATTTTTAGATTTTTAGATTTTTAGATTTTTAGATTTTCAGATTCTTAGATCCTTAGATATTTAGATTTTTAGATTTTCTGTTTTAACATTAACATAATTTTATACTTTTAGATGCTAAGATTTTTAGATTTTTTGATGTTAAGAGTTTCAGATTTTTAGATTTCAAGAATTTTAGATTTGTAGATTTTTTAAATTTTTAGAGCTTATGATTTTATGATTTTTAAATTGCTAGATTTTTAGATTTTTAAATTTTCAGATTTTTAGATTTTTAAATGTTTAGATTTCAAGATTATTAGAATTTGGGATTTCTAGATTTTTAGAAATTTCAGAGCTTTAGATTATAATATAATTAGATCCTTAGATTTTAGGATTTATTAGTCTGTTAGATGTATAGATTTTTAGATTTTTAAATTTTTGGATTTTGAGGTCAAGATTTTAAGATGTTAAGATTTCTAGATTTAAATGTTTTAAGTTTTTTAGATTTTTAGATTTTTAGATTTTTAGAGTTTTAGATATTTAGATTTTTAGTTTTTTAGATTTTTAGATTTTTAGATTTATAGATTTTTAGATTTTGAAATTTTTTAATATGTTGGGTTTTTACATATTATGATTTTTAGATGTATAAATTCTTAGATATTTTTTGAGATTTTGAAATTCTTAAGATCTTAGGATTTTTAAATTTTCCAATTGTTCAATTTTTAGATATTTTAAATTTTAAGATTTTGAGATATTTAATTTTTTTATTTTGAGATTATAAGAATTTGAGATTCTTAAGATTTTTAGATATTTAGATTTATAGATTTTTAGATTTTTAGATTTTTAGATTTTTAGATTTTTAGATTTTTAGATTTTTAGATTTTTAGATTTTTAGATTTTTAGATTTTTAGATTTTTAGATTTTTAGATTTTTAGATTTTTAGATGTTTAGATTTTTAGATTTTTAGATTTTTAGATTTTTAGATTTTTAGATTTTTAGATTTTTAGATTTTTAGATTTTTAGATTTTTAGATTTTTAGATGTTTAGATTCTTAGATGTTTAGATTTTTAGATTTTTAAATTTTAGGATTTTCAGTTTTTTAGATTTTTAGATTTTTTTTAGATATTAAGATCTTTAGATTTCTTAGATATTTAGATTTAAAGATTTTTCTAGATATTTAAATTTTTAGAATTTTAGATTTTTAGGTTCTTAGATTTTTTAATTTTTAGATCAGATGTTTACGTTATATGTTTTTATATAATAAATTTTGACCCGGCGACATTTTCGGCTTTTAAAATCCAACGGGTTGAACCAGAATTTCATCTATAACACCATCCGCCGGTATCGCGAGACGGGCTCGGCCAAGGTTCGTGCGAGATCTGAGCAGCCGCGTTTGGCAAGGACCTCAGCAGCCATCAAGGTGGCGAGGGAGCAGGTTTGTCGAAAAATGAACCGCTTGATTCGGAAGGCTGATGCTGACCTGGATGTTTCGATCGGGAGTGCCCATTATCATGACGATGGACCTGGGATACAAGCCGTACAAGAAGCACAAGGTTCACGGTGTAATGGAGGTACAACGAAGAAGAGGATGGACAAACTGATGCTTTGGCGGGACGCAGGTCAGGAGCTCGTGTTACAGTCGGGTCCCCCCCCCTCGTTTTTACAGAGCGCCGCGTCGGTGATGGTTTGAGGGTCGTATCTAGGCGTGGGAAGCTCCAACTGGAGTATATCGAGAAACATGTGAAAATTAACGCCGCCTACTATAAGACCAAGGTTCTGGAGAAGGTTGTGGCCCGGCATTTCGGGACCTCTACGAGATGGATCATTACTTCTTTCTACAGGACGGCGCACCTCCCCCCACGGTGAATATCGTCCAAGCGTTGTGTCGGGACAATTTAACCGCAGATAGACGTTCGACTTCCCTCAAGATATCAAGCAGCAATTACCTAACAGATGGCGCCACAACTTTGTTTTGATCGGTTAGGGAAAAATAGGTTGCCAGTCAAAGCGTCAGATTAAATGTAGCAATAAGTTTGGCGGCGCTACTGTGCAGGATGATTCCTACGTTATTAAGTTTGAAATTTTACACAACAAATTTGAATTGTTTTGTTCGAGCTTGAACGTCTGTCTGCGATTTAACTGATTTTCTCGATAAGATTTGCTGGCCTCCCTGGACTTGCATGTATGGTCGTAAATGCTGGCCAAGCAGAGTGAATTTGAAGTAAGACCAATCTAAGAAGCTCATTTCCAAGATCTGGGACGAGATGCCGAAGGACCAGGTGCGTGCCGCGTGCGATTCTTTTGAAAAACCTCTCAACCTCGTCATACGCTTCCTCCCAAAAGGGGGGGGGGGGGATGCTCCCAGCTAATATGTCGCAAAGGTTCTCAATCAACATTGCTTCAATAAAATTTGACTCAGAAAGAATATGTTTTCATTTTCTTAACTTTCTCTATTTTCATTTTTTAACACATTTTTAAAGTGTATTCGAACTCATTGAACACTCTGTAAATGGTGGGAATTACGAGATATACCCAATTGGAACCACTTTTATCAAACTTGATATACTACGTATTTCATTTACGCGGCAACGTCTCAAAATATCGCATTCTACCGCACTATTTTAAGAATGTTTTTATTCAAAGAATACGCTGTTTGGTCCAGAACGAGTTTGCCGGAAGTGAATGTATCATCAAGTGTCATCCAGCTATAATATTCATGTATAGGAACATCAATTTCTTCCCTTCATCGCCCACACTCTGACCCACTGTGCAGTAACCAAACCGAACTGCAGCTCTCAATACTTATCGTTTGTTATCATGATGCAGCAGCCGACTGGATGACACGGCGTTCAAACAATGACTTAACGTAAAATCAGCAGCACATGTTCCTTATCAGCGTACGCGTGGAAGATTTCTGAATGAAAGATTCATTCTACCATCATAAAAACATCGTACAGTATCCTGTGTGCCGTTTAGTTTCCATCAGGGCACCAGCGACAATGGATCTAGTAACTCTTCTTCTCACAATTTTCGTGTGCCTTTCGGCACTGGCCTACTACATCCTGCGATCCCAGCAAAAACATTGGTCCAGTTTGGGTGTTCCCGCAGCGGCAAACCCTCACCTGCTGTTCGGCAACGTTCGAGGAATATTTCAGCAGGAGCACAGCTGTACGATCATGCAACGGCTGTACTGGGAGTTGAAGGGGCGGGGCCTCAAGCTCGGTGGCATCATGAACTTCTTTCAACCGACGATACTGGTTGTGGATCCGGAAATCAGCAAAAGCATTCTGGTGAAGGACTTCCACCTGTTCCACGATCGAGGAGTTTTTGTCGATCCGGTAGGAGATCCATTGAGTGCCACTTTGTTCAGCCTGGAGGGACCTGCTTGGAAGGCGATGCGCCAGAAGATGTCACCAACGTTCACTTCCGGGAAGATGAAGTACATGTTCGGTGCTGTGCTAAGCGTGGCGGAGCGGTTGAAGGATTTCTTGGCTGCCAACTGCCACCGAGAGGATGTGGAGTTGAAGAATATACTGCAAAGGTTTACAATGGATGTGATTGGGAATGTGGCTTTCGGGGTTGAGTGCGATTCGATAAGGAATCCGAGTTCGGAGTTCCGGTTGATGGGGATCAAAGCAAACCGGTTCGATTCATGGCGGTTTATCAAGTTTTTCATCGGTGGAAGTTATAAGAAATTCTCGAAAATGGTGAAGCTGAAGGTCGTCGATCATGATGTGGAGAAGTTTTTCTTGGAGTTGGCGCGTAATACGGTGCAGTACAGGGAGGATAACGATGTCAAGCGAAATGATTTTCTGAACCTTCTGATGGAGATAAAGAACAAGGGAAAGTTAAGTAACGAGCCAAATTCTGGCGGCGAAGGAATCACAATCAATGAGATCGCTGCTCAGTGTTTTGTATTTTTCACCGCTGGCTTTGAGACTTCTTCAACGACGATTAACTTCTGTCTGTACGAGCTGGCCGTGAATCCAGACCTGCAGGAAAGGCTGAGGCAGGAAATAGAGGACGCGGTTGCGCAGGGCGGTGGAGAAGTGACGTACGAAACTTTGCTTGGTATGGATTATTTGGATAGGGTTGTCAGCGGTAAGATTGTGGAACTTGTGATGTTTCTGCGGAGTAAGTTCAAACATGATTTGTCGTTTCAGAAACCCTCCGTAAATATTCCCCTGTGGACAGTTTATTCCGGAAGTCCAATTCACCGTACACACCAAAGGGATTAGACCTTAGCATTCCATCGGGCACTATCTTCCAAATTCCGGTCCATTCGATGCATCACGATCCGGAGTACTTCCCCAACCCGGAACGCTTCGATCCGGATCGGTTTCTTCCGGAAGTGGTAAAGTCTCGGCATCCGTACGTGTACTTGCCGTTCGGTGAAGGACCACGTGTTTGCATCGGGATGCGATTCGGGCTAATGCAAACCAAGATCGGGCTGGTAACACTGCTGAGAAACTTCCGTTTTTCACCTCGGTCAGAAACTTCGGACCAGCTGCGCTTCGCCACGAATGTCTTCATACTGAGCCCAGAGGATGGGATGTATATGAAGATTGAGCCGATTCAGTAGTGGAATATGGCGCAGCTTATTTCACATTAGGAACTTTGCAAGTGATTTTCAATTACCACTTTGTTTTGCGCTAGGCACAGAAGTTCGCCATGTATACACGCAAAAAAAAATCCGCTGAAGAAACTACAATTTCGAGGGTTAAATCAATAGTAAACACCAACAATTTTCAGCTGACTATAAATGCGTTTGATTTTACCATGCCTGCGATTGAAGTCCACCATGGTAAAACTACCATTTTACCCGACTATGCCTGTTTTCAAAACTACCATGTCAAATTAACTACGTTTATGGTACTGCCTTCAAAATTTGTAGTAACAGACCTCATGTTGATATCAACATGAGATCTGTCAAATATACTACAAATATTGAAGGCTGTGCCATAAACGTAGTAAATTTGACATGTTAGTTTTGTTAATAGGCATAGTCGGGTAAAATGGTAGTTTGTATTACAATTTTTTTTCAGTGTACGCTACACAGTTTGAAAGAAACGTATAATTTTGTACGTCAAACTTGTTATCTTCACGATCATAGATCAGAAAAATAGTTGCATTAGAATAAACAGATAGCGTGTGTTTGACATAACTGCGCTGCTGTTTATTAATAGATTTAAGCTAAGCATAATACGTAAGGATTTACAGTAATCTAAATTTCCCTTTTCTCCTATTAAGTAGAATTATGTCAAGTCGGGTGAAAAAGACAGTTAAACATGTTCAATTTTTGACAAGTCAGTAGAATGGCGATGAATATAAACCCTATAAAAACATGTGCACAACAGCATGACAGCGCAGTTTAAAATGCTTAAAGGGTGTATGGAATCAAATTGCGACGCACACAAATATTCGACGAAATTCGCTCGTTCAACCAATTAGCTTTAGACTTTCAGGGAGAAAAATAGAATATGCTATAAATATTGTCCCATGTTTCTTTTATTCAATTTCAGTTCCATATCCAAATGCACGAACCTTCTTATTTACACTACTCATAAATTCCCGTACAACATTTGGACAAACATTTTTTTCATCATATCTTCTTCCGATCTCACTTCCTTGGGATGCTTCCGAAGTGCCTGTTTAATGATGGTCCAGCGCTTTTCAATTGGCCGCAGTTCCGGTGCGTTCGAGGGGTTGAGATGCTTCGGCACGAAATTGCCTTGTACCACTCCAAAACCTTTTTCGAGTAATGGCACGAGGCTAAATCCGGTCAGAAAATCGTAGGACCATCGTGTGACCTCAGAAGAAAAAGTAGACGCTTTTGGAGGCATTCCTTTAGGTACATCTGCCCATTGCCCGTTACAGTTGTCAGGAATGGGGTGATCCATTTTCCACACGAGCAAATTGCTTGCCAAAATATATATTTTTTGGCAAACTTTGACATATTCTGCTTTCTAACGTCCTCAGGGTCATCAAACTTAGGATGAGCAGTGAAAACTGGAGCCCCGGAAGCTGCCGGAAGTCTGCTTTTACATACGTCTCATCATCCATGACGAGGCAATGTGGTTTCGTCAACATCTGGGTGTAGAGCTTCCTTGCACGTGTTTAACCTACCGTATTCTGCTGTTCATCGTGATTAGGCGCCTTTTAGACTTTGAACGTGTGTAGTCCTTCACGTTTTTTCGCATCTTGAACGAAAGTTTTGGATAGGCTCAGTTTCTTCGCCACATCTCGAACTGAACTATTGGGATTCCTCTTGAAAGTTTGAACTACCCGCTTGTGATCCTTAACACTATACGGAGATCCATTTTTGCCACTTTTTTCATTCCGATCGATTGTCAAGCGTTCGATTTAAAATACGAGACACCGGAGAATCTTAAATTCCCAGCTTCCTGTTGATGGTGCGATGAGAGAGATGATCTTAGTAACGATTGCACATCTGCTAATGAAACTGACACAGCGTAAACAAATACACATTGAACTAATTCTATCTAATATTTCAATAGAAAATACCCAACGGGTAAAAAGTTGCAGCCTTTTAAAAGTGGTGCAATTTGATTCCGTACAACCTTTATCTCAGTGAAAAATGAAGGAAATGGTAAAGTCCAGGAGAAAACGGAACTGAAACGGTAAGTTTGACAGTTTTCATAAATGACGTCGGTATGTCCAATTGGAATCAACTTGGTTCAAATCAGTGTTTTATCCGACAGGCCGGTTTAATCAGATTGAGTTTTTTCGCTGCCGTTGTCATTGCGTTGAAGCCTTAAATGTCCAAACACAATGGCAACGACAACTGAATTAGTTCGGTTTAGTTCATAAATAGAGTTGTTCCACTTTTTACGAAAATTGAGTAACTTTTCCGTGAGTAAAAAAGGGACAGAAATACAAATCTCGGGTTTTTTTTACATAAGGGCGAATCTAACATTGAGAGATTCTCTCCGGTTTCGCTCTCTTTCATTTATTACAGCGCCGTTATACAATTTTCGACGGATCCTTTAGTACAGATCAAAACACAACAGTGCTGGCTAGCACTCTACAAATAGTTGAATGGAAAACGTAAAGGTGATTGGAATATGAATGAAAGAGAAAGTAATCAAAGAGAGTCTCTCAATGTTAGATTCGCCATAATGAAAAATAACTCTAGAAATGAAAGAGAGGCTGTTTCAAGCCTGTAGTTTTCAAATTTGTGATTCGTTTCAATTTTTCTGTTGAGTGCTTTTGTAATATTAGGTATAGCAAAAGTGAGATAGGTTAGATTGAGTGTGTGCATTTAGCGTCTTGATTGTTGTCCATATAGCGTTAAAAATACTAGAATTTGAAAGCCATTAATTGACATGATTTCTGTATTTCGGTTAATAATAATATCAGACCTATTTTGAACGCACTCGGTTTTACTCGGTATAACGAGAACTTTCAAGCTCAAATTTGTTCATTTCCATGATGGAGCATAAAAAGATGATTTCATATAACTTAAAATGCATAACAGATCGAATAATATTACACGTTAATTATAATGCCTGAAAATTAATGGTGCAGTTCTTCAACTTAATTTTAGGTCATATCGTGAAAGTTATCATTTGAAAGTTTGAGAACAGACGTACATTTCAGTAAATCGGGCCGCTCCTTTAGTATGCATCCAAGAAGACACGATTTTATATTTTTTTTCTAGGAGTTTTGATGTTTTTCCTCGGTTCTTGGTCATCGGATTTTGTTGTCAGATTATCGATCACTATTGAAATTCGATCATGAGTATGTTCATTTTGTATCAGGCACTGAGCCGGACTAGGTGCACCATGTCTCTTTACGTCACTTGTTCTAAGTAGTTTTTGTTCTTCCTGCATGGTTTTCCGCCTCTTTACCGATCAGTTAAATGCAGTGCAAGGTGGATAGTGTTCGATAGAAACGGAAGCTCGCCATTTAGATCGCTTTATGGTGCTACCTGTTAGAGCTCAACAGAAACATTCATCGCAATAAATATCATAGCATCGCATCATAGCAGCAGGCAAACGTGCTGCTTAGGACTGTATCGAAAACTAACTGGCAGCACATTTCTTCTCATTGCATGAAATAAAATAAAAACATTTTTAGAGCAACTGTACCATTTGATTCAAGACATGACTCCACTCATGAGGTTTTGGACAATAGCTCTGTCATATTTTGTGGAAGCCACAGACATATTTTTTAATTCTTCCATGGCCTTACAATCCTTACCACTCTTCTTTAAATTGCGCTTGGCGATAGCTTAGTAGCGTTCAGTTGGACGAAGCTGTGGACATTTGGGATGATTGATGTCTTGCACCCATCGTACTTGCCAAAACAAAGAGAGACCTTGTGCTGCTCGTATAACGGAAGCATCCTTTTTACGAACACTCAGTACGAAAACCTTGGCATTGATTGTACCTATAGTGTAGATAACCGATGACAAATCAAGTGGTGGACATGTGACTTCGTGAGAAAGACGTCTCGACAGCGTAAAATGTATCGTCCAAAACTTCGGGTTTGATTCCTGGTCTGGTCTAGGTATTTTTTGTTACGGAAAATTTCTCGACTCGCCGGGATTGCCACGCAATCATACTAATGCAAAAATAGAATCTGGCATCGAAAGCTCTCAGGGGCCTGTTCGTAAACCACGTAGACTCATTCTTGAAAATCTAGACCCCCCCTCTCGTAGACTTTTCTTCATACAATTTTTCGATTTTTTATGGAACATAGATTTGGTCAAGCCCCCCCTCCCCTAGAAAAGTCTACATGGTTTATGAATAGCCCCAGTTAATAACTGTGGAAGTGCATTTCGAACACAAAGTTGAGGCAATAAGCAAATTGTGAAAGCAATAAGCTTGAAAGGCTAAAAACAAGAAGAAGCAAGCCTTTGTTTTGATCGATGGCGAAACATATGTGAAAGACGATCGTTTCCAAGATCGCAATTTTACATCAATGTCATCGGCGAAGATGTGAACATCTCCGAGAATTCGTTCGACGTGGAAAAATTTGACCAGAAGGTTCTCGTATGACGATTGAAAACTTGCAGTTGATCTAAGGGTTTCTTTAACTATTAGACTGTCGATCCAGAATTTGGTTTCTAGGGTTTCCAATTTCAGCGTCGGAATCGTCTTCTCCACCAGCTTGGAAAGCAGCAAGGTACCACACAGCTCCAGTCTAAGAGCGGTAATGTCACGGAGAGGAGCTACCATGTATTTCGTCCACCGCTAGAGTAGAATACTTTCTAAAGGATCATCAAGGTTGGCAACACATCCCAAGTAACGTTGCCACAACCACCCAGCTTTATAAAGTTTTATTAAAGTTTTATGAAAAGCCACCAGAAATCAATTTTGTTTTACTACCCAAGCAGTACGCAATGGTCGAAAATGGTTGCAGCAACTTGATTATGACTTAAATGAGTCACAATGCAGTCACCTCATCTGGTTTGGAACAAGTATGCTACTAAGGTATGGTGCTAAGCGGTGCCGAGGTTTTTTATTTTTGTCAGATGTATGAGAACCTATACAGCTTTTTTAAAACGATCTTAAAACATTGTTTGCTCACATTCCTTTTACTACCATCAATTTTTTTATTTCGGCTTTATGAACTCGTAAAATGCTGTTTTGAAATGCGGTTTTAAGACTCATTCATATTATTTTATTATAGTTAGTCAGTTGAAAAAGTATTTTTAAAAATTTTACCTCCAGAAAATTTACTAAACGGCAAATTGGCATTGAAGAAACTCCAAATAGTTTTATAGTAGTCATTGCGAAGATTAATTGGTTTTTTGGCAAAACTGATTTTACCAATCGCCTTATGGAAATATAAGGAATAAACTTAAATGTAGACATATAAATTCACCAAATATTAATTGTAATGCAAAGGAACTGTAGATCGGAGACCAATTTTGGTATTTTATTGATAATCTTATTGAATTCCATCAATTTTCAGGAAATTCATGCATATTTTATAGAATATTTTTATTATAATTTTGTTTTTGTAAACTCGTATAATTTCCGAGGCGCAACAATTTTCGGCTCTTACTGTGCCAATATTCACTCACCAAATTAAAGCGCATATTTGAGATTTCGAGCATGATACGCTGTTAAAAAACCCATTGTGTTTAAGATATTTTGCTGTCCAACAAAATTTCCCGCAACACTAGAACATTTTTTTCAGCTATTATATGCTGCTAAACGAATCAGAAGAGTATTGAATCTGAAAACAAAGCAGACCAGCACAAATATGGAATCAATTTATCAAAGTAAGTAGTATGACAGCTGTAGCCAGCGGCTCTCACGCTGGTTTTCATGGCAGCCAAAAGGTTTTATGATGGTCCTCAAGTGGCGGTAACATCTTTCATGAGAACATTTTCAAAATCTCTATGGTCTTATAAAGGTTTAATGTACTTGTTTTCGCAACCTTCTATAGAATGGGCCACTTTGTATAAATATTGGCTTTAAAGAAGCGTAGAGGAGGTGTTTGTGGACAAAACAGTTTTGAATGTAGTTTTATCATCAAAGTCGGAAGGAGTGCTATAAGGCTAAAATAAAACTAAAATTGTTACTTGGGATTCGATTTGACTGTCACGTCCAATACAACACGAAGTTTTGAGCTACTACTTGATGGTTTCAGGATACAGTGAGGTGGTAGATAAAAAATTTGGACACTTCTTCTTCCTCCCTTTACTTCACGGCCGTGGCCCATCGATTGGTATTTGTCGATGAACGGCGCATACTGAGCCTTCAGGTCTGGATCTTGTGCCGATCTCTTTTCCAACAGCAGAAATCGCTTCAACGCAAGAGATCTTGAGCTTCTCAACTGGTCGACGGATTCACGGAAGGGTAGCTGGACCACGAATCGTCCATACTCGTTACGAGAACGAGCGTTATTCCGAACTGCTTCTCGCACAGGGGGTTCGGTAAGTTTGATTAGGCCTTGCTTCAAAATGTTGAAGAAATGTTAAGCACCAATCAGGATTTTCACTTCTCATGAACGATTGAATGAGACGTCGGCCAACACGATACGGAGAGAATATGCCAGGAATCCACTCTCACATTTGTTTTTTGAGGAATTCTAGCAGGATCTGTTCATTAACCACGTAGACTCATTTTTGAAAATCTCAGACCTCCTCCTCCACCCTCCTAGATTTTTCTCCATATTTTTTTTTTAAATTTTGTTAGAAGTGTAGACTTTGGTACAAAAAACTTTGGTTTATGAATAGCCCCTAACGGTGGCAGTGAAATCGCTGTAATCGGATGACATTCTCGCCACCTCTCCATTGCGCGTATCTGGAAACGTACACTTCCTACGCTGACTATAGGAATATTGGCCGAGTGCTTCGGCAGGTTCAAAGTTTTCACTATAGATTCCGTCAACAAATTGATCTGCGATGCGGCGTCCAGCAACACTCGATCCTGGTGAATATGGTCGCCTTTGGAGCGACTGTTGACTGTCGCTGTCATTAGAACATTTACTTGCTTGATGGACGAAACACGCTGGAGCAGCAAGTATTCACGAGGATCGTCACTTCGGTCGGCTACTGAGTTGATCTTAGGCAGCTCAGTCGATCCTACCTCAGGTTGCTCGAATGAACTGGCGTGTAGTGCTTTTTGGCACGCTTTCCAAAGGATTTATAACTAGTAAATGTGGCATAACGATGGCCTTTTCTGAGGCAGTTGAAGCACAGGTGTGTCTCTTTCAGCTTACCTTGATGCTGATCTAATGCTATCTTTTGGAAGGTCGGACATTTGAATTTCTGCCAGTATACAAGTCACACTCATTCTCTGGTGTCCCTGCTCCGGCATACGAGGCTTTCAACGATCCACCCTTTGCTAGAAGAGGTTTAACATCTTAGAGGCTCTGCTAGGGGTAGTGGTCTCACATTGTGCATCGTTGTTTCAAGAACTCTATCATCTGATCATACTCCGGAACCAAACTCTGTTTGATTGATGGAAGCTACCAAGAGTTCACGGATCTGGTAATCCAAAGCACGTGTCAATAGGATCAACGGAGACAACGGTGTCATCCCGGTTAACCACTGGTAGAGTTTGACGATATTGTCAACGGAATGAGTACACTCGTCTACCAGGTTGCGTAGACCTCTTGACGCCTTCTTTCGAAACTTTGTCATGTGCAGGAGACCAAGGATGTGCGACTCAATGATCAGTTGTTGGTTGCCATAACGCGCTTCCAAGATCTCCTTTGCATGGCCGGAGTATTGTTCTATATCTACTTCAAATCTATCACACCCGCAGCATCTCCATTGAGTAAGTGCCCATGCTTCGTAACTACCCTTGCCGGTTGGTAGTTGAGTACGCTAGGACTGGGTGCGGATGAACTATCGTACTTGTTTAGGCACAACTTGCAGAGCAGTTTCGAAACCCCTCCTCCATCGTCAAATACATTGTTGACTGTTGATCGCTGGCAAGATGTTCTCGACTCTAGTAAGGGGACTTGGAACTTCCTTACAGCTAGGCAAGGAACCTTGGTCAAATGACAGGGGCCTGCTTTCTTTGAAGGGTGCAGTCTATCTGAGCATCTGTTCTCTATGTCAGGGGTGGCTCAAAACAGCGTCTGATGTCCATAAACAGTGCTGTGCTCAATGGTCTTCCAGCGAGGGGGTTGAGGAAGGCCGAACAAGCCGCCCTTAAAAATCCAAAGTTATAAATAATACAGAAGTTAATACAGACCGGAACAATCGGCAAAGACCTAGACGACGAAATGAGGACTATGAATGAAACTCGGAACATGGAATTGCAAATCGCTCTGCTTCCCAGACTGTGATGGGATAATCTTCAAGCAGCTTCAACCACGTAACTTCCAAGTTGTAGTACTAGGAACACGCGCAGAAGATGACAGGATCCCGACCTCAACCCTTCAGAAAGTTGAAAAATGACAAAAATGCTGGTGTTGACCAACTCTCAAGCGAGCTATTAAAATACGGTGGTAAAGCACTGGCATGAGTTCTGCACTGGGTGATTACCAAGATTTGGGAGGAAGAGTGTCTACTGGTGGATTGAATGGGTTGCTGTAATGCGCCGCCTACAAGTTGAACTACAAAAATTTATGCCACCGCCTGTCACCAATTACAAATAAGCTCGTTGAGCAATACCAAGGCGAATTCGTGGGTGCCCGCACTACTGCGGATCATATTATCTTTGATTCGGCAAGCGTTGCAGAAATATCGCAGATGAAACGTGCCCACACATCATCTTTTTATCTATTTCAAGTCAGCTAACGAATCTTCCGGCATGTCCTGATGTTCAATAAGTTCGAATACAAGTTTTCATCATTGCGTAGGTATGCGCCATGTACATATTCTGCATTGGTATTGGTGTCAGCTTTAGCTTCATTCATACGCTACCGAATGTGCGCGGTGTTGACATTCTGTTGGTTGTTGTTCGTTTGTTACGCGCGATGAAGAGAGTATCAGGACTTCGTAATTAAGCGTTTTTGAACGGTGAGCGACCCGGCGATATATTCCGGCTGCTGAAATCGCATGGGGTCAAGCGGAACTTTGTCTACACGACCATCAGGCGATACCGGGAGACGTCCTCGACCAGCTGACCGTGCGAGATCCGGTCGGCCGCGTTCAGCGAGGACGCCACGGGTCATCAAGATCGTGAGGAGCGAATTCGGCGCAAAAAGAACCGCTCAATCCGGAAAACGGCTGCAGATCTCAACGTTTCCATTGGAACCGCTCACCCATACTCACCAAGGACCTTGGTTTCAGGCCTTACGAAAAACGTAAGGTCCATGGCGTTTCGGAGGCTACCAGCAAAAGCGGTTGGATCGAGCTAGAGGATCTCTCTCGGCACGCTGGTCAGGAGTTTGTTTTTCGGACGAGAAACTGTTCGTGCTGCAGCAGCCGCACGATGTCGCAAAATGACCAGGTGTGGGCGCCATCGAGGGACAGCATTCCTGAATCAATATAAACATCCCTCGGTTCCAAAGTGCCGCGTCGGTGATGGTTTGGGGGCAGTATGCAAACGTGGTAAGCTACCCTTGGTGTTTATTGAAAAAAACGTCAAAATCAACGCGGCGTACTACAAAACTGAGGTTTTGGAAAAGGTTGTTGCCCCAGTCTCCGAAGCCTCTACGGCGATGAGCACTACGTGTTCCAGCAGGACGGTGCACCAGCCCATACGGCAAATGTGGTTCGAAGCCTGGTGTCGGGACAATTTAACCGACTTTCTGGACAAAACTTTGTGGCCTCAGCTCCCCGGACTTGAATCCTCGACTTTTTGTTTGGTCCTATATGATGGCGAAGACTGAACAGATACAAGGTCAGCACCTGGATCATTTCAAGACGGTAATTCTCAAAATCTGGGACGAAATGCCCATGCAGTCCGTGCGTTACCATACCGACGCGTTCGAGAAACGTTTGAAGCTCGTTAAGGAGTACAAAGGGGGTCATTCCGAAGAAATGTTGTAACGTTCACTTGTAAAACATAGCTTTCAATAACATAAATCCAAAAATAAAAAACATGTTTTCATTTTTTAACAAATTTTAATGTATCCGAACTTATTGAACACCGTGTATATGGATTTCCAGAAACACTGATACGATTGGTCAAAACAACGATCGATCGAGTGATGTGTGTCAGCTAGAGTCTCAGGTGTAGTGAAGAGAAGAGACTCAATGTGTCAAATAAATTGGTTATCATATTATTTGTAAAATGTTGGAATTGTTGTATTGCTTAAATATCTAGCATCACTGTCTATGCGTGCACCACTTCCCAGCATGCACAGTGGGCACTGAGACGAAAAATAATTGGATTCGAATATGTGCGAAATATCTTCTACATGTAAATAAATATATACTGTACTAAGCTGAACCCGGTGCGAGCCTTGCAACATGCAGACCCTTGGACCGGTAGTTTCTACCGGTCTTGCTTTGTTCGTAGAAGCATTTCAAAGACAAACGAAGCCGTATCCTGTCAGTTTGTACGTAATTTTCTTTTGCATAACCTAAGATTAACTTCTTGCGCATAATGTAGCACTGAGAGTAACTCAACCAATTCTTGACTAAAAGAGGTTCAAACTTCTATCAGAATATGCTTCTTACCCGAGAAATACACATTTTGTGTTTAAGGTGCATAGATAATTCTCATGTTTGGTTCAAATGTCTGTTTTCATTGATTTGAGAGCCCTCCTTCCCCCTCTCCAGAGCGAAGGCGTCTCAAACCACCTAAGAAAAAAATCTTACCCAAAAACCCTCACATGCCAAAGTTGGTTCCATTTGAAGAACTCCAATTCTAAGAACTCGAGCTTTGCAGAAATTTGTGTTTTCATTTGTATGGAAGTTCTCCCTTCCACGCGGAGAAGGAGCTTAGAACCATCATAAGAACCTTTTCCGGGACTCAACAACCCCTACATATATGTTTTCATAACAGTAGGTATGATTCTCATGTTTGGTTGACATTTTTGTCTAATTTTCATGAGAGCCCACCCCTTCCAGAGAGGGGAGGAATCTCAAACCTCCATTGAAACATTTTTTGGTTCCGAAAACTCCCACATCCAAAATTTGGTTCCACTTGTTTGATTAGTTCTCGAGTTATGCAGGAATTTGTGTTTCATTGGTGTGGGAGCACCCCTTCTAGATGCGGGAGGGGTCTCGAACCATCATAAGAAACTTTCTCGACTCCAAAAATTCCTGCATAAAAATAGTCATACCTGTTGGGATAATTCTCAGGTTTGGCTCAAATTCGTGGTTTATTTGTATGAGAGCTCCTTCTTTCAAAGTGGAGGGGGGTCTCAAACCACCGTAAAAACATTTCTTGCCTACAAAACCTCCACATGCCATATTTGGTTCCATTTGTTTGATTAGTTCCTGAGTTATGCCGAAAATAGTATTTCATTAGCATGGGAGCCCCCCTTACTAAAGGCGGGAGGGGTGTCGAACTATAATAAGAACCTTTCCCGGACCCAAAAATCTCTGCATACAAATTTGCATAGCGGTAGGGATAATTCTCAGGTTTGCTTTAAATTTGTGTTTCGTATGTATGGTAGCCTCCCTTTTCAGAGTGAGAAGAGGTCTCAAATTACCATAAAAACATTTCTTGCCACAAATAACTCACCCATACCAATTTTGGTTCGATTTGCTTGATTAGTTCTCGAGTTATGCAGGCATTTGTTTTTCATTTGCATGGGATCCCACCCTTTCTAGATGCGGGAGGTGTCTCGAACTATCATAAGATGCTTTCCCGGACCCAAAAACCACTGAATACAAATTTGCAAAGCAGTAGGTATAGTTCTCATGTTTGGTTGAAATTTGTGTTCCATTTGTATGAGAGCCCACCTTTTTAGAGGGAGGAGGGGCTTTGAACCACCATAAAAACAATTCATGCCTTAAGAAACACGTCCATTCCAAATTTGGTTCCATTTGCCTAATTAGTTCTTGAGTTATGCAGAAATTCGGGTTCCATTTGTTTGAGAGCACCCCCCCCCCCTCCTTCCACCTCATATGACGGAAGAGTCTCAAATCACCATACAAACATTTCCCACCTTCAAAATCTTCCACATGCGAAATTTGGTTCCGTTTCTCTTATTAGTTCTCGAGTTATGCAAGGATTTGCCTTTCATTTAAATAGGTTCCCCCCCTTTAAGAAAAGGGAGGGGTCTCAAATCAACATAGAACTATTTTTTGTCTTCAAAAACCACCACATACTAAATTTGGTTCCATTTGCTTGATTAGTTCCCGAGTTATGCAGAATATTGTGTTTGATTTGTATGGGAGCCCCCCCTTTTATGACGGGGAGGGTTCTCAAGCTTCCATAGAAACCTTTTTTGCCTTCAAAAACTCACACATGCTAAATTTGGTTTCTTTTGCTTGATTAGTTCTCGAGTTGTGTAGAAATTTGTGTTTCATTTGTATGGGAGCCGCCCTTTCCAGTGAAGGGAGGGTTCTCAACCCATCATAAGAAAATTTTCCGGCCACAAAAATTCCTGCATACAAAATTTAACGCCGATCCGTCCTTCCGCTCGCGAGTTAAATCGTTACAAAGGAAACCCATACGTACCCAATACATACGTGTATGTGTGGCAAGATTGGTACGAACGATGAAAGAGTTTACAAATCTCAGTTTAGAAAAAAAAAAAAAAAAGGAGAGTGAGTAAATAGAAGTATAAGAGAATAAACATGGGAATGACAAATAACGCTATACTCACGCTCTCTAAAAATTTGAAAAAATGAGAGCCGCTCGTAAGTATGTGTATTGGCATGTGGAGAAGCGAAGAAGCGAAGATTCATTCTTTAGACGATTTTCGGGAGCAAAGGACGCCTTTTCCTGAGCGTTTTCGGCCGGCACTGCGATAAAGCAACACGGTCACCACATCAGGGATACTCTCAAGTTCCATCATTTGTCGGAGAGGGTTACGGCAAGGTGATGGATTGTCTTGTTTTCTATTTAACTTTGCCTTGGAGGGTGTGATGCGAAGAGCGGGGATAGCAACGAGTGGTACGATGTTCAGGAAATCTGCTCAACTGTTAGACTTCGCCGACGATGATGATATCATAGCACGTAACTTTTAGATGATGACAGAAACGTACATCAGACTTTAAACTGAAGCTAGTAGGATTGGACGTGAGATAAATGCGTAGAAAACTAAATGCATGAAGAGAGGAGGCTCAGATCGACGGTGATAAAATCGAGGAGTTAGGCGAATTCGTGTAACCAGGCTCATTGGTGACCGCCAATAACGACACCAGCAGATAAGTACAAGGGCGCATTATAGCTGGTATCCGTGTCTTCTTTGGACTCCAGAGGACACTAAGATCGAACCAAGTTCACCAAACTACAAATTTGCCATTTGCAAGACTGTAATTAGGCCGTCCACGGCCACGAAACATGGATATTGCTCGTCGATGATCAAAACGGCTTTGGTGTCTTTGAACGGAAGGTGTTGCGTACGATCTACGGTGGAGTGCAGGTGGAAGACGGAACGTAGAGGAAGCGAATGAACCACGAATTGCGTCGACACGAAATCAGTCGACTCCGATGGGCTTGACATGTCGTTAGAATGTCGGACGACAGCCCAGTAAAAATGATTGACGAAAACGAACCGATGAGCACAATAAGAGAGGCGTGCAACGAGCAAGGAGGATCGATTAAGTAATAGTGAGTTATACAGCAGAGGCCACCCCAGGGCTTGGTCTGATTGGTATAGTAAGTAATGGTATGGAAGATCACAAATTGACTCGCTGGATGTTTCACTGTGGTCAACGTCGAAGGCACAGGCACGAGCATTGGCGGTCGGATTTCCTTCTCGATAATCTCGATCATAGTCGCTATTTTCACCAAGGTCTCATAGTAGAGGTCCACAAAACCACGTAATCTTCTTCACAGAGACGCTTTGTCATGGAGGTAATGATGGGATCGTAGATCTCGTTATATTCTTGGTAAATTTCCTCGCAGAATTTTTACGTAAACACGAAGCATGGACAGCGACAGCCACATAGTTATTCTCTGCTTTTGAAGGAATTGCAGATCCGAACGCTTCTGAATCTTCACAAATCAGTACGGGGTAACACATCCTTACACAGTTGAGATCGGTTCAGATGGTTCCTAGATGGTTTGAAGACTTAGGCTATGTCGGTTTAACTTGTCTATCGGATGATGTTCGGAAGCTCCTCGATATTTCACAAATAAGAAAGGGATTCCAAATAATTTTAAGAAACGAAATTTCAGAACTTGTACGTCTTTTTCAATTAAATTTCCTGTATTTTCTATGTTCGTATTTCCAGGAGGAGAACCGCACCAAGGTTTTTAATCGCCAACGTCTGTGCGTGTGAACTTCTTATATGAAAGTTCAAATTGCTCAGGTTAACGGAACAAACTTGAGACGGTACGAATAACAACCCAGCTTCAGACATTCGCGAGATCTATCGACAAATCCATCGAATGAACATATCAAATCGGATAATCATTCCTTGAAAACTAGTTTTAGTTTATACTATGAAAGCAAAAGTTGAACTAACGAATCTATTCGTTGTTTCGTTATTTCGAATCAGTTATTCCCGCTCATCCCAGCAGCAACACCATCATGCATGAGTACGATAAAAGAGAAACAGCGATTGGCTGGTCTTAACTAATTTCATTTCGTGCATTATACAAAATGGTGTAACGTAACATTTCATCGGATAAAAAGCAACATTAATGTTTAATACAATATATGAAACAATTTTTCTATGTACAAAATAAGAAATTGTTTACGAAACAAGTAAACAGTTAATTTACGAAAATAAATTTTCAGTGTACAATTTAAAGCCTTGAACAAATCACTACTGATTGAACGACTTCGCTTCGGTTTTACTACCAAAATCAGTGATTTAACTTTCACTGATTTTGGTAGTAAAACCGAAGCGAAGTCGTTCAATCAGAAATGATTTGTTCAAGGATTTGAATTGTACACTGAAAATTTATTTTCGTAAATTAGCTGTTTACTTGTTTCGTAAACAATTTCTTATTTTGTACAGGCTCAATGCAATTGTTCAGCAAGGGTTACTAGCTGATTTGAGCCCATTCATCATAACAGCCTCAAATTAAAAAAATCGATTGAATGATACTGGTCACCCTATCTCACTCAAACAGTAACGATGAACGGGAAGCTTGCTTCTGGTGATGCTGAATGAAGGTGTTCTCTAGCTACTGTTTCCCCGTTTCTTACTATTGACATATCACCATGCCGCGGCGAAACAGATAGGTAGACATCGTCAACGAATCGTGTCGCGGGAAATTGGAATCAAGACACAATTTTTTTTTTCGCATGTCCTTCCGGACCACTATGTGCGCTTTTCCTTTTCGTTCTGATTGACACTAGAACATAAACTGAACTGAACAGTCGGTGAGTGTTTCTACTGGCAAAACACATGATGGCTGAAGCGAGCACAACTCACTCGAACGAAGCGACAGATGCCAGGGTTATTGAATTTGTGCTTGTAAAACGGACCTGACATCTCCGGAAATTCGAAGGACGACGGGACGGAGTACTTTCGATTTCGTTTGTCCGATTCGATTTCATTTGACCTCCCCAAGTTTTTTTTCTTTCTCAGATGAACAATTTCGGGGGCGAAATGTGACCGAACTGATAAGTAGAGACCTGTGATAAATCTTGGGGGGAAAACTTCCAGCCAAGGACGAACACGAGCGGGTGACTTTCTGTAGTGGGCCGCGAAAAAAGGCTTAAGGATAATACCTTGCTTAATGGATACCTTCCGCCTGGTTGGATTTCTTCGGATGGTAAGTGGCTTCACTAGGAAAAACCTGCCGGCTGCTGGTTGAAAAAAGGTCGCATCCTTATCTTTCAAATTGTTTGAGAAACGCGACAAAACTGTACACATTCTAATGAAGTACCAGTTTTCGATTTGAAGGCCGAGAAGTTTGTTTGCGCTTACCTGGAAGGAAAGGAAGAAAATGGAAACAGAAATTAATAAAAAGTTGTTTTGGGCTTTTCGTGCGTGCGGGGAGCAAGTTTTCGATTCAATTGTTTCTGACCCCAGTTCATTATTGCCGTAATTGGTAGATAAAACATTTTTCAGGAAAAAAAATCGGTCAGAAGTTGTAGGGTTTCTCTTTCACCAGAGGCAAGGATGCTTTCCGACTTCCGGATGCTTGTGCAAAGAAAATGTGCAAACAACTGCTGCACTACGAGAGTAACAACAACAGGAATAAACAAAGCAAACAGGAATCTAAACAGGAAAGGACTTTGCTGTTCCCTCGAAGTAAAGCACTGACGTGCTTGAACTGAAGAGCAATCGAGGAACGGATACGTACAGGGTGTGCCAATAAAAATATGCAATTCGTTACAATCAAAGTACCGTAATACGGGGTAACATTGATCAATTTATTGGGTCGTATTTTAAATCGATTCGTAGAAAATTGTCTACGAATCAGATCAGCAATAATCTTATTAGGATTAAACCAGATGATTTCCTGGAATGATAAGATCTGTATCCGCAATAATCCGGACACCTCAAAACATGAATAAATCATAAATTTCGCATCATATTTTCGTCGTAGTTGTTTATTCCAGATTCATGGGATGTGTTTTAACATTTCGTGGAGACATAACATAGTTATTCGGTATTTGCATAACATTTTCGACCTCTGCGCTTAACTCCGTCCATTAGGGTTTGTACAGACTCTTCAGCAATCGTAGAAGCCGTCTTTTTCCAAATTTGCTGGAAGTGTTTGATGTCTTTTATTCCTGCGCTTCATCAGAGCCCAATATCCCTCGATTGGTCATAACTCTGGACAATTTGGCGGGTTTGAGGTTTTTGGTACAATGTTCACTTGATTTGCTTGGTACCACTCCATCACAGTTTTAGCATAGTGGCATGATGCCAAATCGGGCCAGAACTGTGACTTTTGATGAAGGGTAGCAATCGCTTCTGCAGACACTCTTTCTGCCAGATCTCCTTGTTGATTGTGCCCGTAGTGACGAAAGATTTACTCTTTTTGCCACACGTGCAAATAGCTTGCTACACAAGGTATTTTTTTGGGAAATTTCGATGCCTTCTTCATTCTGAAATGCTCAGCTGTAGCATTTCTGGCCATAGCAGAATAAAAAGCCAGCCCTGGAAGCTGCTTGAAAGTTTCATCGTCGATAACAACGCATGAAAACTTCGTCAAATATTCGCAGTACAAACGTCGAGCCCGTGATTTTGCTGGCAAGTTATGTTTGTCGTTGCGATTTGCCGTACGCCCGTACAAAATTCGCTCGCACACTTGTTTTACTTTCGTCGCCATCTTGAATACTAAACATGAAATGTAAACATCAATCATAGTCTTTTTCATCATAGACTCTAAGCTATACCACAGTGAAATTTTTTATTCCTACGTGGAATATTTCAAAAGTTACAGTGATTTTAAGGTGTCCGGATTATTGTGGATACAGATTTTAGACCGCTTAAAGACAGTACACAGTGGAAAAAAAAGTGCCCGAAACGCGTAAAATTTCCAGGACAAATCGATTGAAGTAGGTTTCGTTGACCATACGGCTCTGTGAATGAAGATATGGCTGATACCCTGATTCCCCTAATATTTTCATGTTTTTTACCATTTCTTTTTTGCACAGGTGTGACTCAAGATCAATAAAATAATGCTAGATTGTTATAAAATTTTCGGGGAAATAAATTGAAATTGGTTTCATTAACCGCATGACTCTGTGATCGTAGATATAGCTGACTTTACCCCGTTTCCCCAAATAGTTTTGTGTTTATCATAAATTTCTCTGGTCGGAGTTACTCAAGATCAACAAATTAAGGGTAGTTCTTTGTAAAATTGGCTTAGGAATTGATTTAAATTTGGGTTGTTCACCGCACAGCTCTGTCAACGAAGATATGATCGGTTTTACCCCGATTCTCCTAATATTTTTGTGTTATTCAGAGATTGCTGTGTTCGGTGTAACTCAAGAACAACAAAATAAGGCTAGTTCTATGTAAAATTGCCTGAACATTTGATTTGAGTTAGTTTCATGAACCACACGGCTCTGTGAATGAAGATATTGCTGATTGTACCCTGATTTTCCTAATATTTTCATACTTTTAACCATATTATTTGCTCGACGTGACTCAAGATCAACAAAATAATGCAAGTTCTTTGTAAAATTGTCTAGGAAATCGATTGAAATTGATTTCATCTACCGCACGGCTCTGTGAACGTAGATATAGCTGATTTTACCCTGGTTCCCCTAGTAGTTTTGTGTTTATCGTAAATTGCTTTGGTCGGAGTTACTCAAGATCAACAAATTAAGACTAGTTTTTTGTAAAATTAGCTGAAGAATCGATTGGAGTTGTTCGATTGGAGATATGGTCGATTCCAGATCCCCTTAAGAGTTTTGTGTTATTTAGAGATTGCTGTGTTCGGTGTGACTCAAGAACAAAAACATAAAGCTAGTTCTATGTAAAATTGCCTAAACAATTGATAGGGATTGGTTTCACTAACCGCACGGTTATGTGAAGGAAGGTAATCAACACCATTCAGCGTTGTCCAGGCTGTTTTGATTCGAAATTCATGAACATTACACATTACATGTTTTTACATTCATGTTCATGTTCATGTTTTACATTCAGTACAAAATTCATGGTCCATTTTCAATCTCAGAAACTGAAACTGAAACTGAGAGAAATGTTCTACACGTCCGCAAATTGAACTCAACGTGAGTGTCCACTGTGACGGGTCTCACCATCAACGTCAACGAGTCTAAATCGTTGGATGTCAACACGGACAATCTTTTCAATTTTACGGTAGCGGGGTAAGCAGTGGAGAAAGTCGATAGCCTCGAAAATCTTGGCAGCCAGATAGTGTCAGGCGGCGGAACCAGCATTTTGCACATAGGTGCACAAATCAAGAAGGCTAGGGCTGCTTTAGCGAGTTTAAGAAATATGTGGAGGTCAAACCAGATAAGTCAACGCACCAAAATCCGAATTTTCAACTCAAACGTGAAATCTGTGCGGTTATACGTCAGTGAGATGTGGTGCGTATCAGCGAAGAATACTCAGAAGCTACAGATCCTCAACCGATGCCTGCGGCATTTAATTTGTGCCTGATGCCCTCACAATTGTATCTCAAATGCTGAGCTCCATCTTCGATGTCAACAGAAACCGATTTCAATGGAAATTCGGGAACGAAAATGGAGGTGGGTCGGCCACACACTACGAAGGAGTGGAAACGAAATCTGCAAACAAGCGCTGGATTGGAACCCAAACAAGACATCGCAGCAGAGGCAGACCCAGGGGCTCGTGGCGTCGGTGCCTCAATATGGGAATGAAGGAAGTCAATCGAAATCTAACCTGGGCTCAGGTCAAGGCTAAAGCGAGCAGCCGCCCAGGATGGAAGTCTTTCACGTTGGCCCTATGCTACCCTAGGGATGGACAGGAGACATAAGGGTACCGTTAGAGAGCTGATACTCAATAAAGCATTCGATTCAAAGAAATCGCAGACCGTTATGAGCACCTAAAGAACCTTTCTATCATGCAGAAACACCGGTGGTGTTAATAGGATTGGACAATTTGCAACTCTTCGCACCTTTGGAGTCTAGAGTTGGTGCAACTTGTCGGGCCGATTGCGGTCCATTCCATTCTGGATTAGATTATGTATGGTTCAGTTTAACAAAAACCTCAGCGAAGTCTTTTGTCAATCGATATTGTGAGCAATAAGGAGTTGAATGAAATGCTGGGTACACAATATGCATTGAAGATGTCCTGTACGTCAATCGCATCAATCTTGGAGTCGGACGAAGATTGACGGGGTCGCCAAATTTTGCAGCATATCACAGTACGGGTGGCAGAGCTCTTCGGGTGTCGTTGAACTCCTATTTGCTTAAGGGCCCTAACATGTTAGCTTCACTTCCTGCTGTAAGGTGTAAGTTCCGTGAACGTGCAAGCAAGGTATCACCAAATGCTCATAATCAGCCGCCCGATGTTGTAATGGACGTCGCTACGTTCGGGTCTACGTATTCCCCATGTTCAGCTCAATTTATGAAGAATCTCAACGCCCAGGAGTTTGCAGATCAGTTTCCGGAAGCATCGAAGGCAATCGTCAAGTGGCATTATGTCGACGATCATTATGACAGCGTAGATACGGAAGAAGAAACTGTACAACGGGCAAAGCAGATGTGGTTCATCCAGTCGAAGGCCGGATTTGAAATTCTGAACTGGGCGTCCAACTCCGAGGAAGTATTACGACTTCTAGGTAAGTCAAAGGAAATGATTCACCTCAATCAAGACTAGTCCGTCGGTCAAGAACGCGAGATTTGAGTAGTTTGAGGTACGCAAGAAGATGTGCTCTCTTGCTCGGTTCCACCAAATAATGGAATGAGTTGTAGTGGGGTAATGTACGGTAATGTCTCTATTTGACCCGTTGGGTCTATTGTTACCTTTTACGGTGCCAGGAAAAGTGCTAATCCAAGACCTCTAGCGTACTGGATGCGAATGGGATAAAGCTATCCACGATCAATCGATAGACAACTGGAATCAGTAGATGGGAATGTTACCGGAAATAAGACAGGTAAAGATCCCAAGGTCTTATTTTGGGTATATGCATTCGGATCATGTCAAACTGATCCAGCCACACCTATTTTTTGACGCAGGTGAAAATTTAGTCGGTTGTGCAGGATTTCTACGGATTGGTCATGGAAGTACGATGTTCTTCGGTGATGGCCCGATCCAAGGTTCCGCGATCCACTGAAACAGATTTCGATTCCCCGCTTATAATTCCAAGCAGCGGTGCTGGCAGCCTGAATATCGAGAAGTATTCGTCAAAACCATTCCCTTGATTTAGAAGGAGATGTTCGCTCATCACCATGAGCACCAAGAGCGAACAACAATGTTTTGGCTAGAATGAAAGATGCGAAGAGAAAGTGTTGAAAGGTCCGTCAGAGTGGCAGTGAAAATTAACAGACGTTTTGAAAATTGAGCGAAGGGCATGTATTCAATGGTACTGAACCACGGACGTCAATTTGCCTAACATCCACTGCTGGCAGTAGTAGCGACGGAACAAGTCCGCTATTCAACAGGCAAAAATTGACTCATGGAAAGACGCTCATGTATTACTGTGGCTTGTATAGTTTATTCTAGTGATCTAGTACTCTGTTTACTGATGCGTACATGGATAGAACTCTCCTTTTGGGTTTGTTTGATTCGCACCGACTGACGATCACTAAAGTTTTTCAGTCAGTCGGTGCGAATCAAACAAACCCAAAAAGGAGAGAGTTCTTCTCCCATGTGCGCATCAGTAAACAGAGTGCACACAATAGATCGCTAAGAATAAACTATACAAGCCACAGTGGTACATGAGCGTCTTTCCATGCGTCAATTTTTGCCTGTTGAAGTGGCGGACTTGTTCCGTCGTTACAACCTACCCCGCAGTGGGATGTTAGGCAAAGATTGACGTCCATGGTTCGAGTACCATTGGATACATGCCCTTCGCTCAATTTTCAAAAACATCTGTTAATTTTCCTACCTGCCGCACTCTGACGGACCTTTCAACACTTTCTCTTCACATCTTTCATTCTAGCCAAAAACATTGTTGTTCACTCTTGGTGCCTCATGGTGATGAGCGAACATCTCCTTCTTAATCATAATCGTTACTCCTCGCACGGAGAATACATAACATAACAATTTAATGTACATTCCCTTGAGATTTTACCAGTTTTTTTCTGGGAAGATTCCCAAACTGTACGCTTCTGGATCCGTTCAGACCAGTGAAAATACCAGCAATTTGTCGGCTTCAGAGTCGGTGAAATAATAAGTCTGTCCAAACTGTTAGATTGGCACTGAATACCCTCCAAAGTGAAGCCATTACCTCAGGTTACATTCCACAAGTCCACGGTTTACGGGAAGGTAATTTTTGTACACTTCTCCTCAAATATGGCCCCCCAAGCGCTCCCTCCGCCAAACATGGAAAAAGAAATGAGAGCCATGGTCTTGTTCCATGAAATCGATCTTGTAAAACCATTCTTCAACGCCAATAGCATTTCAAAATGGAATGTACTAGTACGAACAGTAGCCTGTCTTTTTCGATTCTTTTCGAATTGTCGACTAAAGATTCGTGGTCAACATAAAGAAACCTTACAACCCACGGCGTCTCAAGAAAGGTGGATTATGAGCAGCATTGCTTCGGTAAGAGTCGCTTTAAGGCAATAAGAGCTCCAAAAGGCAGAAGACTTGTTGTTCAAGATGACGCAAAGAGAATAGTTCAGTGATGACATCAAGACACTATAGAAGAATCAACAACTGAACCGTAGATGTTGGCTCCAGCTAGAGAGGTCAAGTAAGCTCTTCGAATACACACCGCGTCTGGGGTGCTTCGATTGGAAGGACGAAGTACTAATGCCGACCACTTGCCCTTCGATTAACGATTCCCGATAATTTTGCCAAGAAATAGCACAACCACGGAGAAAATAGTGCGTAGCTACCACGAGAGTGTCGGCCATTCTTTCCGGGAGAAGGTGAAGATCGAGATCAAGCAGCGATTCTGAATCCCGAAGCTTAGTTCACTCATCGCAAACGTGGAGAAAGGATGTATCTGGAGCAAGATAAAAAAAGAATCGACCAAGTGTTCCTCGAATGGCTGCACTGCCGTTACAATAGTTGACTCCATATCAGCGACCGTTTACATATGTCGGAAAAGATTATCTTGGTCCGGTGGACGTTTCGGTTGGGCGACACTTGGGGAAACGGTGGATAGTAGTGTTCACCTGCATGGAGGTTCGTGCCATTTACCTGGAGGTGGCACATAGTCTTATTGGCCAATCGTGTATTGCGGCTTTTCATCGCATTATATGTCGTCGAAGTCCTGCAGCGGAGTCCTTTTCCGATAACGGCACAAATTTGAAAGCAGTTAGCAAAGAAATCCTTCAACAGATTCCTGAAATGAATAAGTAATGTACACAAGAGTTCACCACACCTAGGACATGCTGGCACTTCAACCCCCATTCTGCGGATCGTTTGTACGAGTCTCGAAGAGCTTGAGTGGAGTTCATGAGCGTTACACTTTCCTGAGGTTCATTGGGCATTGTTCCCCAAAAGAAGTGATTTGGAGTGATTGCAGCTTCAGGAGCATTCTAACGGACAAATATCAGGGGACGACTATTTATCATATCTTCTGCCTCGGAAAGTATGGTTAGAAGAATCTCATAGGACAGTTTGCGCCCGTCATACATCATACGTGCTATCGGCTGCTTGACAGTACGTACCATTCTTTACCAAGCCGCACCCATATGAGGTGCGCCAGACTTTTTTCACAGGATTTAGGTTATTGAAATATATCCAGATGAAAACAAACCCCTCCAAAATTAATGACGTCAGCCAGTACAACATCATGGCCGTTCTATTCAAATGTTTGTTTCGAATGCTTCTGTAACCGGCCGAACACAAAAAGGAAACCCAGACCATACCGCACATCGTTAAAAGGCTGACGACAACAATCTGACGAGACAACAGCATCTAAATTCCTCTGTCCAATCGATCCCAAAAAATGTCATCCCTTTCAACCTCTGGTAAACCACGAGTAAACGGCCCAAGTCCTTTTATCCCTAGTATTAAGTCACTCGTTATATTAAAAACAATGAATTATCGGATCCGTAAAGCTATCGCAATTGAGCCTCACAAATAAATGAACAAGTTGAAAAAAAAATACTTCTGAATCAGGTATAAAATCTGTATCCACATTAATCCGGACACCTTCAAATCATTGTAACTTTTGAAATATTGCACGTAGGAATGAAAAATTTCACTGTGGTATAGCTGAGAGTCTATGATGAAAAAGACTATGATTGAAGTTCAAGATGGCGACGAAAGGAAAACAAGTGCGCAAGCGAATTTTGTACGGGCGTACGGCAAATCCTGACTTGTCAATTCGGGACCTTGCAAAAACATTTGCCTAAATCCACTGTTCACGATGTGTTCAAATCATTTTCGGAACGTTTGACGATGGAGAGGAAACCGAGAAGTGACAAAAACATTGGACGCACTGATCCTGTCATGGACCGAAAGATGAAAAGGATATTAACGAAAAACCCAAATCTCTCCATTCAAATGGTGGCTCGTAAAATAGGATTGTCGCCTGGTTTTGTTCAAAAATCAAAACAACGTTTGGGCCTTAAGTCATATAAAGTAAAAACAGTTCCAAATTGCAACGACAAACAGAACTTGTCAGCAAAATCACGGGCTCGACGTTTGTACTGCGAATATTTGACGAAGTTTTCATGCGTTGTTATGGACGATGACACTTATGTCCTGGAGGATTTCAAGCAGCTTCCAGGGCTGGCTTTTTATTCTGTTATGACCAGAAATGCTACAGCTGAGCATTTCAGAACGAAGAAGGCATCGAAATTTCCCAAAAAATGCCTTGTGTAGCAAGCAATTTGCACGTGTGGCAAAATGAGAAAATCTTTCGTCACTACAGGCACAATCAACAAGGAGATCTGTCAGAAAGAGTGTCTGCAGAAGCGATTTCTACCCTTCATCAAAAGTCACAAAGAAAAACCTTTGTTCTGGCCCGATTTGGCATCATGCCACTTTGCTAAAACTGTGATGGAGTGGTATCAAGTAAATCAAGTGAACATTGTACCAAAAACCTCAAACCCGCCAAATTGCCCAGAGCTACGACCAATCGAGAGATATTGGGCTCTGATGAAGCGGAAGCTTTCTGGAAAGAAGCAAGGAATCAAAGACATCAAACAATTCCAGCAAATTTGGACAAAGACGGTTTCAACGATTTTAGCGCAAAGTTCGAAAATTTCATGCAAATACCGAATAACTGTGTTTTGTCTTCACGAATTGTTAAAATACATCCCATGAATCTGAAATAAACAACTGCGACGGAAACATAATGCGAAATTTATGTTTTATTCATGTTTTGAGGTGTCCGGATTATTGCGAATACAGACCTTAAGTTGTCTATCAACCGAAAAAAAACATTCACGAGATGATATATTTTTGCAAAATAAACTTGAACATTTAGGAACCTTCCATTGGCAAGCCTATTGGAAAAAAAGCATCCTGTAGCTGTCATCCTTATGATTCCATACATTAAATCAGCGCAAACTTTGATGAAGGTTGTTAAAAATAAGGGTTTGAAATTTCATCACATTCGTTTACATCGTCCATTTTGTTATGGCCCACCCTGTAGCTGAAGAAGCTTGTTGCCGATGGGGAAATGAAGTGTAAACAAACTGTTGTTTTTTGCATGATCCGTGACTGCTAAGATGAAGCGGTAGGGTGTTTCAAGGTCTTCGGTTGACTTCGTGAACGCTCTAGTTTAGTTCAGTTTGAACGCTCTAGTTTGGTATACCAGAAATGGTTGGAAAAGTTTTAAATTCAGCTTGAAGGAACTTTTTGCATGTTTAATGTAAGACAGTGTACAAGACAAGCCAAATATCAACGGAAAAACAAAACGCGTCACTGTTAAGGCCTACTTAGATTTCTAGAAAATCTGAGATGTTGCCAGAAATTTGACCCACATAAAGTCAAACGATCAAGAAAGAGTGAACTATTAATTAAAAATTCTCAAGGAAAACACAGCATTGCTAAAACACGCAGAGAAATTTTGATACACGATTAATCGAAATCACCGTCCCTTCCAATCAACCGGTTCAGCTATACGTTCATATTGTGTTCGGAAAATCATTTTTCACCCAAATGAAATAATTCATTTACCCACGCCTCATAAAACGTGCGCCTTTCTCTATGGCCCTGCATGGCACCCCAAAAGACCGGCATGTGCTGCCACCGAAAGCTCCCCGACCAAACAAGCCGTAAGCTGGGATCATTCGCGAGCTATCGGGTAGGTATTAAATCATGCCGGCGGAACAAAGCTCACCAGCCAGCTCGCAGCAGCGTTCGGTCGGGGGAAAATTCCACCACAAATCATCCAGTGAGTTAATGCTCCTGATGCTGATATTGAAGTTTATTATTATGCCATTGGCCGTCGTCGTTCTCCGTCCGCACCCAGCCACGAAATTCGGAAACCCAGCCCAGCCAAATCAACAATGGAAAACGACGATGAAATAATTTTCCATCGGTTTGCGATCGGTGGCTTGGTGGCTTGGTGTGTCCAATTAATATCATTGAAACATAAATTAAGCGTGAACACCGAATGTGTCAAAAGCACGCGGATAGGGAATGTTGTAGTGAATTGTGCAGGATTGAAAAAGGAACAAAATGAGTTCGGTAGAGGAAGGTCCTTACATACATACAGTTAGTAAATCTCCTTTTTTTGCATTTCGGTTTCAAACGCTGGTCAAAATGTTACAGAACTAGAGAAAATATTCACTTATAGACTGATCTGTAAAATTATAAATACACTAATGATTAGCCGTCAATTCAAAATGGACGTGCAGTATCAAAAGAGAGTTTGATCGAGATCCCTTCCTGGCAGGAAGGTAGGATACGGCGGTGCATCCGATACGTGCGGAAGCGTGACAGCCTAGGATTCCGGGGTTCCGGTAGAACTGGAGTGGCCATGGATGGGCCTGGGTTCATGCGGGCCATCGAAAGGAAGATCGACACGTTTCCAAAAGCGTCGGTAGTCGCAGAACAGCTGAATGCAATAATCGACTTTAGTTCGACTCGCAAATTGATATTGATCAGCAAGGACCATAGCTTGTTGCAGCTTCGTAGGTCCGTTCAGGCTGCATGCCGCGAGAGGGACAAACTGAAAGCTAAGTTTCTAGCCGACAAAAGTGCCATGAAAATGGCAAGGGTAACGGCAGCGGAAAAGGTCAGGGAATCTGCCTTCAAGAACACGCAGACGGACGCGTCTGACTCCGCGGGAGATCCCGCCCAACCTATCGTGGTGGCAAGGACCTCACGTCCCGTGGGGAAGAACGAGTCGCGAATTCCAAACGCCAGGACCGGCCCCTGCTTCGAACGGGACAACAGGAGCGGAAAGAGTGCCGACTCCTCAAAAGGCAGGGAAAACGCCTGGACCTAGGGTCGGAAAAGAGAGACAGACCTCAAAAAGAAAAATCGAACCCAAGCCTGGCTTGCAAGCGTAACCACGGTGAGGTCCTCATCGTGAAGACCTAAGTACTCCGAGGTCCTCAAGGCGATGCGCGGTGACGTCAAGCTCGCGGATCTGGGCACCGATGTGCGGAGTATTCTCCGTACTCGCACCGGTGCAATGATCCTCTAGCTCAAGAAGGACAATAATCTGAAGAGCCCAGCGTACAAAAGCTTAGGAGTGGGAGGAGGCTACGTGCCCTAACCACGTTCGTGAAACTCCAATGTAAAAACTTGCAAGAGATCACGAAGGCTGGCAAAATCTCCACGGGGTCGAGGTAGCCACAACAGCCGTATGGCTGCAAAAGGTTTCACTCGGGACCTAAGTGGCAACAATACGGCTGACAGTAGCCACCGTAGACTGGGCCCTTAAAGTGGCAAAACTTAAAGTGGGGTAGTCAGTTTGCCAACTGAGTTTGCACCAGCCGTCAGAGGCATGCTAGTGACTCGAGAGCAGCACCTCAAAGCGGTCCCTGAGGTACCCCCAAGTCGATTATAACTTGTCCCTTATCAGCCACGTCGACCATGCCTGCAAGTTAGCCTCCATGGCTCTATCGACATTATTCCACATGATGTCGAATAGCTCAGCGGTACAGGGGAGCAACCGTAAGCTTCTGGCCAGCGCCACTCTGTCCATACTGAGGTACGGTGGCCGGCATGGGCCACCGTCCTGAGAACTAAGAGCTACCTCGGCAAACTTGACAGTACCCACAAGGCTAATGTGCCTTAGAGTGGCCATCATGAAAGAAGACGTAGAGGGCTGCGAGTAGAGAAGCACGAGAGGTATCCGTAAGACCACTAGAGCCGATATCAATGGTAAGGCAGAGGGAGTGGAATAATTCCACCAAAGGTCGGTGAATCGGAGATATCCAGATGGTTCGCACGACGTCATGGTGAAGTTACCTTCCACTTGACACAGATACTGTCAGGCTTCAGAAAGTATCTGCAAAAGTGAGGACAAGCCGAGTTCTCCGCTTGTCCTGAAAACGCTGAAGCGGAGGACCCTGGAAAGAACACGACCCTGGATAATCTTGTCCAGAGAATGGGTCAAGAATAGGTTACCTGGGACGCTGTAAACATGACGGTCTCCCAGATTGTCCTAGAGCTACAGGATAAATGGCGATTCAACCAGCGACGGGTCAAGGGACCGGCTACTACTAAAATCCTATGTAGTTAGACATAAACGGGTGCTTAACGCACACTAGCCTCCTCCCCGAAGTAATACCAAAAGGTGCTTCCAGAAGGAGTTGGCATCCACACACCCTGAGTTCTTCAAAAGTCTGTATGCAGATTTTCCATCTCGTGTTCCACGATTCCATAGACCAACATTTGGTAACAATGGACCACTTACAGCTATGATGCGAACGTATACGACTGTTGAAGAATTGTTTGAAATTTGGGAATCTTCTAATAATTAAATAAGTTAATATATAAAAAGAAACTATCTATAGGAGTGGAAGAATACGTGGACATGCCCCGTGCCATACGCTCAAGAGTAGTAGTCGTAAAATAAATAATGAAAATCCTAGAAATAATAAAAATGTAAAATCAACATGAAATGTCATACAGAATAGTATATAAAACAGAGAAGTAATATTATATTACAAAATTATAGTAACAACCTCTGTCTACAGATTGTAGTCCTGCTGTAATTGTTGAAGAATTTGCGTATCCGTTATGAACCTAAAAGTTTAGACAGTGTATGACGTGTTACAATTATGTTATTTATAGAATAACAATATATATATATATATATATATATATATATATCTTATATATATATATATATATATATATATATATATATATATATAGATATATATATATATATATACATATATATATATATATATATATATAAATAAATATAAATAATTAAATTAATGACAAAATAAATAGAAAAATTTGTATATAAACTATACAAAATAAGCAAATTAATGAAATAATTAGTTAAATAAATAAATTAATAAATTAATAATTTAATAAATAAATAATTAAATAAATGTATAAATTTATTTAAAAAAAATAGAACTACAAACAACTTATAAAACAAACACATAAATTAATATATAAGAAAATAAAAAATAATAAAACAATAAAAAAAAATTAAATGAGTAAATAAATAAATTAATGAATAAACCAAATTACTTAATTAATAAATTAAAAATTGAGATACTCTAGAAATAAAAAAACCAAATGTATAAAAAAATGAATAAATAAATAAATTACTAGATAGATGAATAAATAATCAAATATATAAATAAATACTCAATTTAATAAATAAATAAATAAATAAATCTAAATAAATAAAAATGATTTGGGGTTTCCTTTGTCACGATTTAACTCGCGAGCGGAAGGACCGTTTGGCAAGATTTTTGCTTTGTTGGATTCGTCTTGGACATCGAAGGTTCTTATGATGGTTTGAAACCCCTCCCTTCTCTGGAAAGGGGGCTCCCATACAAGTGAAGCACAAATTTCTGCATAACTCGAGAACTGATCAAGCAAAGGAACCCAAATTTAGCATGCGGAAGTTTTGGAGGCAAGCAATGTTTCTATGGTAGTCAGAGACCCTCCCCTCTCTAGAAAGGGAGGCTCTCGTACAAATGAAACAGAAGTTTCTGCATATCTCAAGAACTTATCAAGCAAATGGAACCAAATTTGGCATGTGGGATGTTTCTGGAGGAGAAAAATGTTTTATGGTGGTTTGAGACCCCTCCACTCTCCTTGAAGGGGTGCTGTCATACAAATGAAACTTTAATTTCTTCATAACTCTAAATCTAATAAAGCAAATGGAACCAAATTTGGCATGCGGCGATTTTAAAAGCCATAAATGTTTCTACGATAGTTCGAGACCCCTCCTCTCTCTCTGTTAGGTTGGGGGGCAGTGCTCCCATGCAAATGAAACAAAAGCTTCTACATAACTCGAGAGCTAATCAAGTAAATGGAGCCAAATTTGGCAGGTAGAGGTTTTTGAAGGCAAGAAATGTTTCTAAGGTAAATCGAGACCCCTCCGCCCTCTGTACAAATGAAACACAAATTTGTGCATAACTCGAGAACTAATCAAGCATGTGGAACCCAATTTGGCATGTGGAGGTTTTTGGAGGAGATTAATGTTTCTATGGAAGTTTGAGACTCCTCCGCCATCTGGAAAGGGGGCGGGAGGGGGGTTGCCATACAAATGAAACACAAATTTCTGAATAACTCGAGAACTTATCAGGTTAATGGAACCAAATTTGGCATGTGGAGGTTTTTGAAGGCAAGAAATGTTTCTATTGTGGTTTGAAACTCCTCCAGCTCACTGAAAGAGGGTCTCTTATACAAATAAAACACGAATTTCAGCATAACTCGAGAACAAATCAAGCAAATGGAACCAAATTTGGCATGTGGAGGTTTTGGAGGGTAGATTTCTATATACATAAAAATGAATTTCTGTCTGTCTGTCTGCCTGTCAGACCCTTATAGACTCGGAAATTTCTGAACCGACCAACGTGAAAATTTATATGAAGGGAGTTTTTGGGGCTGGGGAAGGTTCTTATGATTGTTTGAGACCCCTACTCTCTCAGGAAGGGGGCTCTGATTACATATGAGACACAAATTTCTTTATAACTCGAGAACTAATCAAGCAAATCGAATCCAAATTTGGCATGTGGAAGGTTTTGAAGGCAAGAATGTTTCTATGGAGGTTTAAGGCCCCTCACTTTTAAAAGGGCGGGGGTTCAAACAAATGAAATTCAAATTTGTATTATAATCAAAGAGCCCGTGTGATGGTTCGAGAACTAATCAAGCACATGGGACAGAATTTGGAATGTGGGGTTTGAAGGCAATGATTGTATGATGGCTTGAGAAACCACCCCCCTCTGAAGGAGGGCTCCCATACAAATGAGACACAAATTTCTACCAAAAATGAGAATTATCCAGGTTACATAAACACAAAACGTGTTTCTCGGATAAGAAGCATGTTTTGATAGAAGTTTGAACCCCTGCTTATTCAAGAGAAAAAAAAACTCATTTCGAAAAAAAACCATAAACGTGCCAGTTATATTAAATTTTCCTTCATTTAGTTGTAAGCGCACGCACCGGGTACCGGACTAGTTAATCAATAAATGAATATATTTAAATAATTAAATTAACAAATTACTTAATAAATAAGTAAATAATTGGAAGAATAAACAAATAAATAGAAAAATCAGTAAACATTTTGAATAAATTAATAAATTCATCAATAAATAAACAAATAAATAAATTAAAAATAAGAATAAATAAAGACAATTATCACTTAATAAATAAATAAATATATGAATAAATAAGTAATAAAATATTTAAATTTATAAATCACTCAATCAATCAATGAATAAATAAGAACGTAAATTGTCGGAAAATTAAATAATATGCATATGAAATATGAATATGAATAAATGAATAAATAAATTATTTTGTTAATAAATAAATAAAGCAATAAAAAAGTAAGGTAATAAATAATGAATTAATAAATGAATAATGCATGAATTAAATTATAAAGAAATAAATGAAAAAATAATAAATAAATAACTAATAAATAAATATATAAATAATTGCAAATAAAAACGAATTAATAAATAAATGAATAGATGAATTAATAGATGCATGAATAAATAAATAAATAAATAAATAAATGAATTAATGAATAAATAGATTAATGAATAAATAAAAAAATCAATAAATAAATAAATAAATGATTTGAAAGTTAAATAAATAAATGAATCAATAAATAAATAAATGATTAAATAAATAAATATATCAATAAATTACTCAATAAAAATGATTTGAAACATAAATTAGTCAATAAAGTAATTAATAACTCAATGAATGAATTAATAAATAATTTTTTAGAACATGAGTCTAAATTAAATAAATAAATAAATAAATAAATAAATATATAGAAAACTACATAATCAAATAAAAAACTTAACAAGTAAGTAAATAAATAAATGAATTTAAAATTAATGAATTAATAAGATCAATGTATCAATTAAAAAATGATTTTATAAATAAATTAAGACATTTATTAATAAATTAATAAGTTACAAGGCATTACATAGAGATAACAAATATAATTAAAAATATATATATATATATATATATATATATATATATATATATATATATATATATATATATATATATATATATATGAACATATATATTATAAATAAATAAATTAACGAATAAATTATAACATGAACAAATATGATAATAAACAAATAAACCTTTCAATAAATAAACGAATAAATAAGCTTATAAGTAAATATATAATGAATAATTTATTTAATACAGAAATAAATAAAGAAATATGTTTTTCAAAAATAAAGGAATGAATAAATTAATAAATTAATAAATTGGTTCATACTTTAAAAAATAAATTGACAAATTTATACAGAAAAATTCAGTAAAGGACAAAATGATTATATAAATATTGAAAAAATAAATATATACAAACAAATAAAAATAAATCAAAAATATTGGAAAAAAATAAAATTGATACTTTAGCCAATAAATAAATGTATCTGCAAATTGTCAACTGAATAAATAAATTTTTTATTAAATAAATTAAAGAATTAATAGATAGGTAGAGTGGATAAAAAATAAATAAATCAATGTATAAATAAGGAAAAATATAAATAAATAATTAAATGAATGAATGAATATATAAGTTAATAAATAAATAGTTAATAAATAATAAATAAATAAGTTAATGATTAACTATGTAAATAAATCAATAAATATGTCGATAAATAAATAAATAAATAAATATAAATATAATCACTAAATATATGACAAGTTACAAACTTGTCAACTTATTGCTGTTATGCGTTGAAAATGAAATTTTGAAAGAAATTAATGTCGTTTAAACAACAAAATTACGCAGAATGACATTCTAAAAACTAGAACTGCGAAAAATAAAACACAGGTAGAAAACTCATTTCAGCTTATCCGAGTGTTCAATTCAACTTCTACCGGACTTCGCTTGCCTTCACAGAAATATCCAAGTCTACTGGCTGAAACAATGGATTATATCTCGCCAACCTCCTCCGCATAATTCACGGAAAGCTTTTATTGAATTATCCCCGGATCCAACATTGGGTTCGGATTATAATTTATCGGCCGTCCGCTTGCTGCGGTATAATACAAGAGTTCCGACTTCCAGTGGACCAACGCCAGACCCGAAGGGGTTGGAAATTCTGCCAAGTGGGCCTTTGCTTTTCGACACCTTCTCGGATTTCAAGGAGTTTACCGGTCGGGTTCGGTTCGGAAAAATGCCTTTGTTTTATTTAACTGTTGCCAAATTGGATGGAAATCGGTTCAAATTGATGATGATGATGACAACAATGGAATTCTCCAAACAAGTCGGGCACAATTAGCACCTATTAATAAAGGCATTGTGGGACGAACGATGGCTCCTACCGGTGGTTGATGGGCAAAGTTGAGCATGGGAAGGAGAGCTTGTTTTGACATCGTATCCTCGTTCAGACGATGAACCGGTGAGTGAGCAATGCCGTAGGCAAATTGGAACTAAACAGACGGATACCCAAATGAGCCATCAGGAAATTGTTTATGAAAACATCAGCTTGTTGAGCTCTGAGCTGAGCAGCCTGAGCTGGGCTGAGCGTCGTCCTGGAGCTTGTTTTCGTCGAGGAAATCGATAGGAAATTAAAGATTCTGATGAGGAACGTGAAGACTGCAGCACCCGGCACCGGATCCCGGTGTCTCGCTGCGTCAGACACTGTGCTCTGTCGAGAGGAATTCTTCCATGCGTAACGCCACTCTTGGGCATTGATGGTGACTCGGAGAAGGCTACGGCTATAGTGTGGAAAGACTTGGGCCTTTATTTAATTATTATTCAATTTGTTGATTACGTTCTCGTCACGTCAGCTGAAGTGCTTGGTGCCGTTTCAAGCCGGGAGCCACTATATTGAGCTGGAGTGGTTGTTTACTCGCCTAATGACAGGCAAAGATAGTCAGGGGAGGCGGGCGAAACTCGTGTTGCTGTATGTGTTATTTATGATGTTGAGCTGAAATAGAAGACTGATACCTGGCTCCTGTTGAGAGGCATGATTCTACATAGTTGCTGAAAACCACTTGAATCGAGTTGGTAAACATTGGTTTCCTGTCAAAGCAGGCTTTCATTGTGATAAACTGCACGTCCTTGCTGGCTATTCAATTGCATTATTAAAATCATTTTGAAGCGGCTCCGGAATTACCGTTTCAAGATTAGCCCCGTTTCTCAGCGTGTAAAACGACTTGGTTTTATAGGCATTTTACACCCAGTCCCGAGGTTGATGGTGATTTTCCCAACAGTTTCGCGTGGAGCCAACAGGCTTTTTAAGCGACATAAAAATGTCACTTCAGCAGCAGCAGCGAATGTAAAATTGTCTTCAAAGGTAAGAAGACACAATGATGGCGTGCTTAAAAATTCATGTCCGTTTCCGTAATAAATTTAGCAAGGTAAGCCTTGCGTGTCTTTTTTCTTGGCACTTTCCTACTTAGGTTTGAGGTGATCTTTTTGCTACCATGCAAGCCTTCAGCTGGTCTTTAACGTTTCATCCAGTGACACCCACTTTTAATTTATCATCATAATCACACGAAAGGAGCGGATGCTTCAAACTTTTTTTTTACCATCCGCTTTTTGTCGTTGTATTGATTTTTTAATTTTAATATGATCACAAACCGGTCGCCGGCTATGTTTGTGGTGGTGAGCGAGGTTTCAGTCAATCTCTTCACCGTGTCCAATATATTCTCATACACTTTGACCTTGCATTGGTGTCGTGCAACTACTCATCAGGGATGCCAATGTTCCAGTTTAAACTGGATTCTTCAGTTTTTTACCTGATCCAGTCAAAAAGTTAAATCTACAAACGTCCAGTCTTCTACTTTTGTCCAGTTTTTCCTGTTTTTTTCTCACAGAACCCTGTGTGCTAGATTGATTTTCATCTTTTCATTGTTGAACCTTTTTGAGAATATGAAAAGATTCTTATTTCCTTGAAAGACTGCTTTTTTGTAGTGTATTTTTTTCTGCTTTTAATGGGCCAGACCTGTTTGATCAATTTTAGCCAAGTGTTAAGTGAAATTAATATTTAAAACGACGGTTACGCGAAAAAAAAAACAATTTGATTAGCTTTATCATGCAAACCAACAACTATCTACACAGGTGAAGACTCAAAAAGAAGTGATTAATAGTGCAAACTGAACTCAAACAATTATTCCTGCCTCACTGATAAATTTATCGATTTGTAGCGATTTCACCTTGATTTGTATTTCTGGAGCATTTTTACAGTTTACTTTTTAGAAAGCACTCGAAACTTTGGTCTTATCCCAGAGAATTTGTTTACATTCTAAAGAAACTGAATAAGGTTTTTGAACATTATAAGTACTACAAGTATCTGATCTGATCAAGTTCCATTTTTCTAACGTGTCCTTTGAAGCCGTGTGAAAGGTTCTAATTCGTCCGATAAGCAATCAGTTTCTACACCCAAAGAGTCAGAATGGTGGCAAGAAATGCAATTGCAGTTTTGCAATCATATCTTGAGAAAATCCGCACTGATTCAGAGAGCGCAACTTTGCCCAACATGATCCACAAAGCGTTTTATGGTATAAACGAAGCCATGCAAGTGTGTGCAAGCGTTTGGCAGCACACAGATTCCTCGAAACAAATTTATCGCTGAGTGCTAGGTGCCTCGACAGTCAAGCAACCGTTGGGTCTTCGTTCATCCGTCAACTACTTTTCAATATGGGTGAGACAACATCACAGAATGCCGCAATGTCATTCGCCACTGTTAGAACTCTGCTGTCAAGTCAGCGCCAACATCTTAATTGGGGCGAATCGCTTTTGTAAATAATGGCTTCGTTGTAGTTTCTCTTGAACAAAACAAAAAATACAAATACAAATTAAGCACTCCTTAAGGAAGATGAGTTTTATTTCTGTCCGCTCATATATTCAATTGGAAGGAATGGTGTTCAACTTCCGATAAATTAGCAGACAAAGTGTTTGTTTACAAAAGCAGATTCGCCCCTAATCAAATGTTGGCGCTAAAGTGTTCTATTTTATTTTCCTCGTCATCCACTCCGCTATCCCTCTCTATCCAAGCTGTGCCCTTCTCTATGAAATGAATGCAAGTGTGTGTGAGAGACATGTGCTTCATTGCTGTATCACCGAGTGCCTCGACAATCGAAGCAAGTGTAGGGCTTTTATTCAACTATTTTCATATTGTTGAAATTGCTGAATGGTTACTATCTAGAGCCATGACGCAGGCAGCCTCGGTCCGAATCTTGGTTGCGTATCGTGATCAAGGTCATACAATTTCACTTTCAATTGAAAATCGTCGTGGGACGATGAGCTGAGCATTCATCCCTTTCAATTGAAACACACTATCTTCTTTTGACAGCCACTTCTTAGTCAGCTTCAGCAAATCAATCTTCAAACAAACATTTTCGACTAAGCTTTTCACTCATCGGTGTTTATTTTAACCTTCGGTGTCATACTAGTATGAAACAGGACAGTTGAAATTCATGCAATACGTGCGGATTCATATTCATTTCTAAGGTATTCATTATTCTTAAAACTAGAGCAGTACCACCAGATAAACTTAAATTGTAGCACCGAAAACAATAATCAACCATTTTATAAAATGATATATGAGATTGCTGATATTTAAGTTGCTTTCACACGATTGCTCCAACGCAAATGCAACAAATTCAATTTCAATAAGTCATCGCAGTATCAAACAGAAATGCGCTTGTTAGCTCGGGTAGCTTTTTGTCGAGCAAAGTTACAGCAATGCGTGTATCGTCTAATGACAATACTTCTAGCAATACTGGCACGCATGTTTCGCTGTGTTCGCCAACCATTGCTCGGGTGGGGAGGATGAAGGCAAATCAATTTTAACGAAGTTGATTGACGGTCATTCACCACGTCGTTTGAAGCAAACATGAATTTCGATTGAAACTCTTCCGACGGTGGCTAGATCGAAAATGAATTTAAGCTTACTCACGGTTGACAGGAAGTGTATTGGGAGAGAATCGGTGAAGGTAAGAGTTATCCACTACACGAAAGCTAATTGACGTGGAGTGAAATGAATACAAAAGCGATTCATTTTCATTTTATTGCTTCGACGATGTAGGGCCCTGATCGTGATCATTTTTTTGTGAACCATTGAATTTCCGGACTAATTCACTGCACAACTTCACTCACACATTGAATTTTTCAAAGCGAATTGATGTGTTGCTATTTTGCCCACGACCAATTTTGCATTTTTACTCCAAGTTACGATCCATTACGAGAAATGAAACAAAATCATGCGAAATTGCATTACAATCTTGCATTTTTATATTGGCTGTATAGTGGACAAATTTTATTCATAGTACCAAGGTTCCAATTTATTTTGATTAATTATTTTGAAATGCTGTTTTCTTTTGTCTTCAGGTAACTCAAAATATTCTGTTTTCCATTCTGACATTAATTCAGTTTTGAAGTTTATGAAACAGTCACCTACCGTACACTAGGATCTCCTGTGTTGGTCTTGTTATACCTTATTTGACTGCAGTATCAGCTCTATCACTTCCTGATAAGAGTGATGTGACCTGGAATCCATTGTATGACTAACTCTTGGAAGTTGTTATAACAAATCAAAGAAAAAAAGTTTTCCTGTTGGGTAGGTATCATAAATCTTATTATTCAGTAATTTGAGGCAGCAACTCTGAGAATCAGTAATAAATTCGATAGCTTCTATTATCGCGACTAATTAAGCGTTCATAACAGAAAAAAAAACGGGAGTTAGTCGATAACTAAATGCTGTTTTATTTTTACTATTGTAGAATCCAAATCCTTCAAAATAATTTAAGTAGGTATTTTGTATAAGATTTAGTGTTATAATTTTTGATATTGAAATGGGAGTCTTGTTTTTATTCAAATTTGGTATGTAAGGACAAATTATGATTTATTTAAATTCTTTGGGATTGAAATGAAGAGAGAATTATTTGTACCGTTCATTGACAATTCGTATATTATTGATAATTATACTTCATATTGTTCTGACAATAACTCTTATAGTTGATAATTATAAGTTAACAGTATCGGGTATAGTGTCCATACAGAGGGTTACGTCACGCAGTCGGAGGGAGCGGGGGTCACTTGGTGAAGTGAGAACGAGTCACCTGCAAGTGACGTGACGGTCCATAGGCAAACGTGACAAGATGGGGGAGGCGGGTTACAACAGCGTGACTCTTCTGCTGACGCAAGTTAACGGACGTCTCTATCGACTCTAGTATATACCTCACAGTTTCAACCATATGTGAGCATGGTGAAAGCCCAAATTACTTATGCTGAACATGTGGTAGTATTCGCTTTTTTTTCGCTCTATTTCATGTCGAAATGTTTGTATATAATGTATAATATAAGAAATCTTAAAATGACAATGTGGTATATAGTAATCATGTGTAAAGCATTTATAATTAAAACAATATATTTTACATAAAACAAATAGATTGGAACATGCGGCAAAAGATTTTTCATTTTGCGGGCTTTTTCTTTATTTTTGTTAGGATCCAGTTTTTTCCAGTTTTTTTGTTGCTTTCTTCCAGTTTATTCAAAAAAAATATTGGCAACCCTGCTACTCATCATGCTTCACGTATGTGTTGGTGTAGTTTTGCACTATGTTTATACAAACGCTTTTAGTTTATGCCCGATTGTTTTCATTCGGTGTTTATCTTTTACCAGCGATGAAGGAGTTTCGTTCTGTGGTGATAAAAAAAGTTTTTGAAAGGTGAGCACCCGGGCGCTATTTTCAGAAATTTGAAAAACCTCGGATTAAGGCGGGATTTAGGGTACCGAACCATCAAAAAGGTACCGTGACACCTGCTCGTTGGATGACCGGAAGAGATCCGGTCGTACTCGTACGGTGCTGACTGCACGAGTTGTTAAAGTGGCCAGGGAACGGATTAGACGAAAATCACAGCGCTCTGTCATCGTCAAAGCACAATATACTGCAAAATAACCTCGAATTTCCAAGCATTCAAGAAACGTAAGGTTCACGGTGCTTAGGAACCTTCCAAGCCGAAACGACTCGAAAGAGCAAGTTTGCTTTTGTCGCGGCACGGTGGGGAAGAATTTACCTTTTCGACGAAAAGTTATTCGTCTTGCTACAATCCCACAATGTTCAGAACGACAGATTGTGGGCTCGAGAACTGTTCCAGAGAATGATAGGAATATTCCACGGTTCCAAAGTGCTGCGTCAGTGATGGTTTGGGGAGGAATTTGCAAGCGAGGCAAATTACCACTGGTTTTCATCGAAAAAGGCGTTAAAGTGAATGCCGTTTATTATAAAACGGAACTGTTTGGAGAAAGTTGTCAAGTCATATGTACAAGAGGTGTTTGGAGATGATCACTATGTGTTTCAGCAGGACGGAGCGCCATCGCATACTGCAAATCACGTTCAGGGCTGGTGCCGAAACAATTTGACCGACTTTTTGGACAAGAATGAATGGCCTCCCAGATCACCAGATTTGAATCCCTTGGATTATTTCGTATGGTCATACATGCTGGCGAAGATAATTGACCACAGGGCGTCTAATATGAACCAATTCAAAACCGTAATCAAACGAATTTGGGACGAAATGCCGATGGAAGTCGTGCGGCACGCCTGTGACGGTTTCGGAAAACGTCTGGAGCTGGTCAAGAAGGTTCAAGACGGTGTTATTCCAAAACATATGCTGTAGTTGTTCTGTATTAACTTGCAATATAATGGGTAAAGTTGTAAATATAATCTGGATTATCGATTTGAAATAAATAGAGTTTTATTTTGTATGAGAATATATTGGACACGGTGTACGTATGTTTACCTTCCAGAAGACTCACTTAAATTGGTAAAATACATATTGATACTTTGTTTGGTCCAGAAAGCTTCAGTTACAGCTGTAGATTTTCAGTTTTAAATTTCAAGAGAGGTTTGACAAACCTAAAAGATTATTTCATAACGTCTGTTGGTCTTCGAAGATATTCAATGAATATGTTTCAACACACAGCGTATCTTTGCATAGTCCAGAAAGCTTTTGTTGCAACTAGAGGTCCTATGTTTCGATCTCAAGGATAGTTTGGATGACCCAGAACGTGTCATATTGCTTTATAATGTTTGTTGACCTTTAAGAATATTAATTGAATATGTTCAAATATATATTGCAGCTTTGTATTGTCCAAAAATTACTGTTACAATTGTTAATCTTAAGTTCTGAACGCCAGGGCAGTTTTGACGACCTAGAGGATCAAAAAGTCGTAAAATTTGACTGTTGACCTTTTAAAAGATCCATTGAATATGTTTAAATACATGTAATAATCTTATACAGCCCAAAAGCTACTGTTACAACTGTTTATCTTTTGTGTTGAACATAAGAACCGTTTGAATGACCTACAATATCTCAAGATTGTCGCATGTGTTGACCTTCTATACTATTCAATGAATATTGGTTAAAACATATTGATCCTTTGCATACTCCAAAAATTAACTGCATGTTCTGAACTCAAGGACAGTTTGGATAATCCTGATCATCCCATTTTATCTCGTAATTTTTGTTTACGTTCTTAAATATTCACTGAACATGGATGAATACTTAGCGTTACTTTGTTAAGCCAAAATAGCTATAGTTACTACTGTAAAGGGTGTCCACGATGAAATTGCCACACACAAAATTGATTCGCAAAACTCGAGTTTTCATCCGATTGCCATCAAATTTTCAGGGATTGAGAAATAACTATTAAACTTCATTTTACCATTTTACTCGTATTTTATTTACAGTCCATACGCAAATGCCCGCACCTTGGCCTTACCCCGGCCATAAGATTCTGCACAACCTGTGAATCAACCGTTTTTCGCATGTAAACCCTTACTTTCTTCAGTTCCTCGACTGTCTTCACTACCTTAGGTCGTTTAAGAAGGTGCTGCTTCATAATCGCCCAGTACTTCTCGATGGGGCGGAGCTCCGGAGTGTTGGGAGGGTTGAACATTTTCGGCACGAAATTGACCTTATGTTCGTATGTTTACCTTCCAGAAGACTCACTTAAATTGGTAAAATACATATTGATACTTTGTTTGGTCCAGAAATCTTCAGTTACAGCTGTAGATTTTCAGTTTTAAATTTCAAGAGAGGTTTGACAAACCAAAAAGATTATCTCATAACGTCTGTTGGTCTTCGAAGATATTCAATGAATATTTTTCAATACACAGCGTAGCTTTAAATAGCCCAGAAAGCTTTTGTTGCATTTAAAGGTCCCATGTTTCGATCTCAAGGATAGTTTGGATGACCCAGAACGTGTCATATTGCTTTATAATGTTTGTTGACCTTTAAGAATATTAATTGAATATGTTCAAATATATATTGCAACTTTGTATTGTCCAAAAATTACTGTTACAATTGTTAATCTTAAGTTCTGAACGCCAGGGCAGTTTTGACGACCTAGAGGATCAAAAAGTCGTAAAATTTGACTGTTGACCTTTTAAAAGATCCATTGAATATGTTTAAATACATGTAATAATCTTATACAGCCCAAAAAGCTACTGTTACAACTGTTTATCTTTTGTGTTGAACATAAGAACCGTTTGAATGACCTACAATATCTCAAGATTGTCGCATGTGTTGACCTTCTATACTATTCAATGAATATTGGTTAAAACATATTGATCCTTTGCATACTCCAAAATTAACTGCATGTTCTGAACTCAAGGACAGTTTGGATAATCCTGATCATCCCATTTTATCTCGTAATTTTTGTTTACGTTCTTAAATATTCACTGAACATGGATGAATACTTAGCGTTACTTTGTTAAGCCAAAATAGCTATAGTTACTACTGTAAAGGGTGTCCACGATGAAATTGCCACACACAAAATTGATTCGCAAAACTCGAGTTTTCATCCGATTGCCATCAAATTTTCAGGGATTGAGAAATAACTATTAAACTTCATTTTACCATTTTACTCGTATTTTATTTACAGTCCATACGCAAATGCCCGCACCTTGGCCTTACCCCGGCCATAAGATTCTGCACAACCTGTGAATCAACCGTTTTTCGCATGTAAACCCTTACTTTCTTCAGTTCCTCGACTGTCTTCACTACCTTAGGTCGTTTAAGAAGGTGCTGCTTCATAATCGCCCAGTACTTCTCGATGGGGCGGAGCTCCGGAGTGTTGGGAGGGTTGAACATTTTCGGCACGAAATTGACCTTATTGTCCGCATACCACTTCAGCACGTCCTTGGAGTAGTGGCATGAGGCCAAATCCGGCCAGAAGATTGTTGGGACGTTGTGGGCCTTCAGGAGAGTAAGCAGCCGCTTCTGGAGGCACTCTTTTATGTACACCTGTCCGTTCATCGTGTCCTGGGTCACGAAAGGTGCACTCCGCTTCCCGCACGTGCAGATGGCTTGCCAAACCAGGAATTTCTTCGCAAATTTGGACATCTTCTGAGTGCGGACATGCTCCGGAACGCTGAACTTATCCTTGGCCGTGAAAAACAGGTTGCCGGGGATCTGTTTGAAGTCGGCCTTCACATATGTTTCGTCGTCCATGATGCAGCATTCAACTTTCGTCAGCATGTTGAGGTACAACTTCCTGGCACGGGTTTTGGCGGACCTGTTCTGCTTCTCGTCGCGATTAGGGGCCTTTTATACCTTGAACGTTCGAAGCCCAGCCTTAGTTTTGGCCTTCTGGACAAAACTTCGGCTTAGGTGCAGCTTCTTAGCCACATCCCGAACGGAGGCGTTCGGATTTCGGTTGAAGGCCCCAACTACGCGGTTGTGATTTTTGGTGTTGTACGGAATACTTTTTCCTTCACTTCTGGGCTTCCGATCGGTGGTCAACCGTTCCTCGAACCGCTTAATCACTCGCGACACCGTGGAATTCGCGATTCCCAACGTTTTAGCGATGGAACGATGCTAGAGATCCTTGTTCTCGTGATGAATGCGCAAGATTTTATCACGCACCTGCTGTTCTTTCGACTCCATTTCCGCGAGTTTTGATCACAGGACTTTAAAACTTGCAGGATGTAAATAATGCACTATGAACTAAATCCACCCAAATTTTCATTAAATTTTACCCAATGGTTGAAAAGTTAGAGTAATTTCATAGTGTGGCAATTTCATCGGGGACACCCTTTCGATCTGAAGTTCTGAATTCAAGGACAGCTAAGATGACCTTGAACATCATTATCAAATCATGACTGTTGACCTTAGAAAAGATTCATTTAATATAGCCCTAAAAGCTACTGCTACAACTGTATATCTGAAAATCTGCACTCAAGTGCATTTTGGATAACCTAGAACATCCCAGAAAGATAAAAATGTATTTACGGTCATTACCAAACATTTTATAATACGTATGCATATGAACCATATTCTAAAACAACGCTTTATACTATAAATAAGGCATTTATTTTTTCTTCATATTCATGATGTTCTAGGCTGCTAATTAGGCCTTGAAATAATTTTTTTTCATTTCCTAGATAGAAGAATTAATGTAGAACAAATTCGCCCCAGGACAGTGTACATTTTCATGCAGTCTGTGATTTTATACAGCCATTTTCCATATACGATCCGTTAGGCCTAAAATATGAGTTCATTGAGCTCCCAGAAATCAAACCTGTACATTGGTTTGAACAAATTGAATAAGAAATGTCTTATCCTTCAACTTTTCAACATTTCTTTAGTTATCCTCAAAACGCTTGCATATTTACAATATGAAAAAAAAAACATCTGATTAACTTGAGAATTACTTAGTTTATCGATGATCAAAATGTTCTTCAAGATCCCAGGGTGGCTCTATCGATTCACTAATCTCCTACCGACTTTGACCATTACTGGACCGAAGTAGTCTAATGCAACGTAGGTAAATGGTCTAGCAAACGGCTGCATCTTTTCTTTCGGGAGCGGCGTCACTGTGGGTGGACTTTGCGAAGCTTTCTACTAACGGCAAATCATGCAGCTCTTCGAAACTTACTCGCTGAGCGCAGAGAGATTGGTGATTTCGAAGCGTTGATGTGTTTCGTTGGTGTCGGTTGGCGTGGCGGAAACGGCGGTGATACCAGTCTGTAATAAGGAATGTAATAGAGTGTTGCCTAGTAAGACCGGGGGGTTTTTCACGCTCGTCGAGGTTGGGCTAATTCTTGTAGATCAGACTCGACATAGCAATCGATCATGGCGAGTTTCGGGGGTCGCAGACAGGATGTCGATTTCTTCTGAGAAGGATTCACCCTGGGCTACCGTCCAAAGAACCTCATCTGTTCGCGTAAATTTAAGACACCCAGTTCCAGCTTAGGCACCTCTCTTATGGCGCAAGTTGTTGATAAATCGGAGCACGAAAACCATCGTGTGCTGCAGCTTCGTCCACCAGCTGAACCTGAATACATCGGTTAACTGAGGTGATGAAAGTGAGTGTAGTTTGATCGGAGGTTGTCCATCGTGGTGAGGTCTGCATTTCTCAGGTTGGCGGAGGAATGGTGGACCACAAACTCATGGATTTTTCGGTAGAAATTTGGTCCACTCTTCCATTTGGTAGCGAGGTAAACAGTATTAATTTCGGAAAGAACCCATCGCTACTCCCGTCTGCCGTGTATCCAGGCCAATACTGTGTTGAAGTCACTTTAACCCTCAAAGTTGCAGGACGGACTTTCTATTTTGAAAGCTGAAACTTTTACTAAAATCAAGAAAAATGGTAGTCCTAATTTTTGAGCCCCGTTTTGACCCTTCATACAACGGAATAGTGAGGATTACAGGAATGTACAGTTTGATCTTGCCATTAGGAGAAACTGTACGCCATGGCAAGTCCTGCACTGGTGGTGGCTTCCTATCACATCACACATCACATCACATATATACCCCTTCCAAACCTTCCCCTTTCTTTTCGTGGCTGAAACTAGCTGGCTTTGGGGGTATTTTTCATGATGATATTGAAATTGTTCTGGTTATTCACATTTTTTTTAATAAACGTTTTATGGTTTTTATTGAGTTTCAACACAAATGGTACATGAAAAGTATACATACAACTCGAGATGTTCTAGGTCGTCCAAACTTTCCTGGAATGGTGATGATGGGTTATGTCGCTATTACATCTGAGCATAGGACCTACATAGATGAAACGTGTCCATCAATGTTCAAGAAGAATGTAATAATTATCCGGCATCCATCTCATTTCATATCAGTCGTTCAAGTCTCTTGAAATTGCCCTGAAGTTCAGGTCAAATGATTTACTAGTTCAACCATGACTGCGCTGGTGTCCTTAGCAACGCAGCATATCCAAGCAGACTCAAAGAAGCTATACGAAGGGATTATAATACATTTCTCTCGATATAAGATGTTCTAGGTTCTCCAAATTGTGCAGGAGTTTAGATAGTTCGTTGTCATTAGTTCAACCTTGATTAATGTAATCCCTTAACATTGTATAATGTCTTCGTTGATTTATAGTAATAATGCGAATCGTTTTCGACCCATTTCCATTTATATTTGTTGTTCTAAGTGCTCCATGTCGTTGTGGAGTTCAATTAATATAATTTATTGAATCAAACACAGTTCTTATGGAAGAGCATACTCAAACAGACTCATGGAAGCTTTGTACTTAAAAGGCAATTTATTTTTCTGCATATCAGATATTCTGTGTTCTGTGAGTTTAGATCAAATGATCTACTAGATCAACCATATGACCTTTTAGCCTTTGAAACACAGAATACCCCAACAGACTCAAAGAGACTTTATGAGTGGACTATAGTTCGTTTTCTTTCTTAATAAGGTGTTATAGGATCTCCAAACTGTGCTGGAGCTTAGATAGTTAGTTGCCGTTAGTTCTCCTAAGGCTAAAATAATGCCCCTAACGTTATATGATATCTTCGCTGATTTATAGTTTTCAGCCCTTTTCCATTTATATTTGTTGTTCTAGGTGCTCCAGATCGTTGTGAAGTTCAAGTCATAAAATCGACTGAATCAACAGCAGCTATAATATAGTTCCTATGGAAGAAGCATACTCAAACAAACTCAAAGACTCAACGTGGCATAAAAAGTCTATTTTTCTACAGATCAGATATCCTAGGTTCTCCAAATCATCCAGCAGTTCAGGACCATACGAATGGAACTTAGTCCATTTCCCTCCACATACGATGTTCAAGGTTCTCCAAATTGTGCCGAACCTGATGGCGGGTGTACCACAGAGAGTTCGAGAATTTTACAGAAAGAAGGATTAACATCTTAATAACATTTTTCAAATGTAGATATAACTCTATTGTTCTGATATAAACAATTGGTTTCGTTGAATTATGTGTAAATTTGTTTGCTGCTATCAATCTGGTGTCTGATATTTAACGAGGACAGGCTTTAAGTTACTAGACGTTGCAGTATGGTACGAGTGGACCAATTTCGCGAAGAAAATCTATAACTCTAAAACCATCAACTTTAGACAGATTATGTCTTCCGAAGATTTATTTAAAAACAAAACTATTTTTTGGTTTGAGTGGTGACTAGGATGATCTTTTACTGTTCGTTATAAAAATTTCAACCTATTTTTCTTTTGATTTATAGGCTTTTTTGCTCCTACAGAATTGTAGATATTTTAATTAATAGAAACATTGCTGAAAAAATTAAACTTCTATCTCATCTACGTATCGTTTTATAACATTTTTTCTGACGTTCCTTAGGGTGGGTCTTAAAAAACTGCTATTTTGCTGTAAGTTTTTCAATTCAATTTGAATTTGGAAACTTTGCAGAGATGACTTACATACTGCACCCACAGCTACATTCAGCTTTTTGCATGTGTTTATTTACATATGTTAATATGCTAATGTAAATGTGTATATAGTTAATTTATATATATATATATATATATATATATATATATATATATATATATATATATATATATATATATATATATATATATATATATATATATATATATATATATATATATATATATATATATATATATATATATATATATATATATATATATATATATATATATATGAATGTGAATGTATTTTGGTAAATATAAAAATGATGTTCATATAATGATGTAAATAAATGTTAGCAAACATATTTAAATTTGTTAGCACAGACAAACTCACAAAACACTTGCAGTTTCTTCATCGATTACTCACTAAACGGTCAAATTCAAATGTTTCTAGTTGGTAGAATCACCGCAGGTAGTACGTTTAGCCGATTTGCTTACGTTTGACATTAGCAGTACTTCCATCTGTGTTCAAAAGATGGCGTTATTTTTTTTGAAATGACGATGATTTGTAGTGCAAATCGTTCGATGCGTTATGTCTGTTTGTCTGTGATATAAATGTTAATTAATAAACGAAGATAGGTTAATACAAAACTATAAACATTTTCATAAAAAAAAACTCGCGTTGTTACGCTCTTTGATGATAATTGTTGATGCTGTTGATCGAGAATAATGCAGAAAAAATGCAAAACTTCCCATTTTAAAACGAGTTTTTCTCCTAAAGGGGACAAACAATTTAGCATAGATCTTGTAGATGGAAGTTTGTACTTTCGGTTCACGTGTGTTTGCAAATATTTGCAAATAAGGGAATAAGATATCTTGCAAAAACGTTTTTTCGTACACTTCAACCCCTATAACTTTTTTTCTACAATAATTAGCAACTATCTTGTATCTTCAAAATGTGCGTCGTTTTATACACGAAAAGACATCTTCGCAAAGTTTTCAAATTCAAATTGAAATAAAAAAGCGGTTTTTTTAGGTCCGACTCTAAGGAAAGTCAGAAAAACTGTTATAAATCGATACGTAGGTATGATAGAAGTAAAATTTCTTAAACAAAATTTGATTAAATTAAAATATCTACAATTCTGTAGAAGCAAAAAATCCTCTTAATCATATAAATAAAAAGTTGAAATTTTTATTATGAACAGAAAAGGACCAACCTAGTCACCACTCAAACCAAAAGATAGATCTTGTTTTTAAATTAAATCTTCGAAAGACATCTACAATTAGTTTTCTGTCAACAATTAATGGTTTTCGACCTATCGGTTTTCGTTGCGAAATTTGTCCATTCGCACCATAGTGCGTTATGCGAATTCAGTGTATCGATGTACCCAGCTGCCAATTAATTCCCTCTTGCAAATATACCAGTCATTTCTGATCCATTGTGACGGGTCCGACGCCGTTATTGCGTTTGTTTGAGATCACTAGCTTTACACATTGAGGATGTATTTTACTCCCAAACATGTCGATGCTCGCTCTGTGTAATTACAGTTGATCTGGAAATACCGAAGTAGCGGCCACGGGCGGTCAATCATGCTTATGCTCGTATTCTGTTGTGAGATGTAACTTGTAAGCATCGTATCAAGTCTTCGGTGTCACCGTAGGGAAATACCTTTTGAAGCATTTTTCTTTGTCTTATCCTCTCAGTAGATCCCATTCAAGTTGCAGTCTCTAAATTCCAATTCCAAATGGTCCCCTGTTCCAAAACACCAATCGAAGTGGAATCGATCTATCAAGTCAACACCGAATCGTGACAGGAAAAGCGCTTTCACTTTCGTAGCGACAAGTGATCCCCGAGAGATTACCAATCTCGAATGAATTTCCATCTTCCCTCGTTGTTTTTCCACTCAGGACAGGACAGACAAACGAAACCGAATTGTTTGGAATCAAACATCTTCTTCGTGGATGCGAAGAGCAGTCACGCAGCAGCAATAACGAAGCTGTCATTCAGTGGAAAAAGCTCAACTCAAGGATGTCACCATCACCATCGCCACCACAAGGCCGCGCTTCCCGACTGAGCCCACTAGATTGGCAACACATAGGCGGTCCAGGTGGAAACCGGAATAACCGACTAACGGAAATCGTGAGTGAAATCAATTTCCGCCGGTTGCTTTTTCAACTTCCAGCTGCGGAGAGCGGAACCGAGGTGTGCCCTCTGCTTCCGGAACCTTTTCAGCTGCCTGTTTTCCGTCGAATTGACGACCCACAATGAGATGATGTTGATTGAGGATGTGGCCGGTCGGAGTTGGGGGTTTCGACTGAAAACTACTTGAGTGTGATTGAGCTTTTTTTTGGGCGAATTTTTGCTGAAAGTGAAGAAGGTTGGCAACTATTTACACTCTGCCAAATGGATAATGTGAAACTGTTTAAATACAGCCGTCAATGGGAGACAGTGAAGATTCAGTTTTGATTGTTTGACACACGAAAAAATAGAAATCCATAGAAATCTTAAAATTTAAGCCAATAAATCGAAAATATGTGACTAATTCATGATATTTTGTACCAATCTGAAAGATCTCATCTATAGAACTGTAAATATATCCTTCACGGGTCAAGCTATTTCAATCTCATTTTCCACTGATCCGTTCTCTCCGTGTCCCGAATTGCTACCGGGGATGAATTTAAATTTCCAGTGCTATTGCCCTGGAACTGGGAGCGAAAGTGGAATAACCAGGAAAGCAATCGACTTTAATACCCGGCTGATTGGTCCCCTGAACCATTTGGCTTCCAGACCTTCGGCACGCTCCACCGCCAGGTCAATTTTCCACGTTTTTTCCAATCCTCGGGCGAGCGCCCCCCCCCCATTCACATGATTACGGCAGACGTGTCTGACTGACTGCCGCCCACGCGCCTCTGAAATTCACACGAACTTGCTCTCCCGTTTGCGGTTGCCTCAAGTTCTGAAGTGAAATGGGTGTTCCGTACCACCTTCCTCTTTATGGGGGGTGGCGGTGCGAATGAGTTCCATGCACTTTGGCCCGAACAAAAGCGAAAAGTGGATCCTGTGCAAATTCAGACGGGCGAAAGTCACTGGAAGGTTGCCAAAATCAACATTGGTGCCGTCGTCGTCATCGACCTTTTCTGGTTAAGGCAAAGAGGATATTTTTTAATACTGTTGGTAAAAGCCAGCACACGAATGTAATAAAATGCTTAGATGGATTCGGAACTGGGGAGCGGTTGAAAAGTTGGCTGTAACATCCCCTCAAGCAGATTGGCCCGAGCGGGACGATAATGACGTTTAGCAACTATGATTATGGGTTCAATGTGTGCGTTTGGGGAAGGGGGCGTGGCAAGGATGCTCATAGCTTTTAATCGAGTCGTTCGTTCACTTTTAATTAAATCGTCCCATACGGCGATCCTGGGATTGTTGGCAACTTAATCGATAAATAAAACTTCAAGTGTATGATTTTCACCCTTGTCCTTAGGAAGATTAAATTGTTCAAATTTGTTTGGCCATTCGTCGAAAACTTCTCCCCTCAAAACAAAAAATCCGAACCTAAAGAAATGCTTAAAATACGATCATTGACACTTACCTTAAATTCTTTACTTTCTTTTACCCTAAGTTGTGCCCTGACAATATCACCGGCCTTGGGCCTGCCGAGAAGTGCCATCTTGTCTTCCTCCGTGAGCTCTTCGGGGGATTTCTGCTCCGCCGCTTCGATGAGGCCTGTCAGTTCGTCGTCTGGCGGTGGAAGAAGGAGGGGCGCAGAGAAAGGAAGAAGAACAAAGTACGACAGTATTAGTTAGTGCAGCTGAATTTGGCGATCGTAGCAGCCTGTTGGACGAAGGACGAGTCTTAGCGATAACGATAGTCACACAACAAACAACATAAAGAAATGAACAACCACAGGGAGGAGATGTCAGTCAAACAAATGGCAGGATGGGACAAACGAAACATAATTATTTAAAACATGAATGTCACAGCGTGAAGCGTGATAATGGGATGAATTGTCATCGAGCATAGGCGCGTGAGTTGGTCGTGGGCTTTGTATAGTTACCTAAGTGTTTCTGTTTATCGATTAAAGAAGCCGAACTGGGCGTTGGATAGTTGATGTCGGGACCGACTGATTTTATTAGGTTTGAACCCTTCTTTATAGGAAATCCAAATATTTTTCTAAAACGAATGACGCGATTTCAAATACTTGCCAGCTTAAACATCTGCACGATTCTTATGATTCGGCGGCTTATATCATTGAAACATAGCAATTGTTCGAAGCTCAATCAGATTATAAACACACGTGAAAATTCCGACGCATATTTATTGGCTAAAATCTCATAGAAAATTCTCACATAATGGCTGATGTGTTCACACATAAACAGTGTGTGGCAAAACATAGATATACAACACTGGCAACAACGTCCGTTACGGCCCTGAATATGAATCTACCTTTGTACGCATACCTTGGCACATCACTATCGCTGTAGTCATAGATTCATGACGAAGCATCTTCCCTTTTGTGTCTGACAGTAAACGAGGTAAGATTGTCCTAAAATATAGTGTGCAGTGCGTTGGGTGATTCCTCAGTTCCGGGATATTTACTTTGGCGATCCGGCCAGGCTGCCGAATTTCTCGCATGAAAAACTGAATAATATTAAATTATCTCATTTGTGCTGAGTGAATCTAAGAAGACGTTTTCAAGAGGCTTCTTCTGGCCTCTGATCCTGCAGTCATCACTAATCATCAGACGTAAAACTCGTGGTGAGACACAGTTTGGCTGGGACCTGCAGAAGCTCGAAACTTAATAAAAATAACTAATATCCTATTAAGCGTTTTTCTATGGAAACACGTGGTAATTGGTTCGTTATACTCGAACAGAGATAGCCATGATTTCTGGGTGTGTTTTGATTCTATTTGAGCCCTCTGATTTTACTATAAATGAAAAACAAGAAGAAATACAACCATGGTGTATTTAGCAAAAATTGTAGCAAAGGTCTAAACAAACAAACTTTG
>JASCZW010005552.1:0-170648 GCA_034211315.2 Aedes japonicus
ATACCTGTACATGATTTAGTGTTTTAAATCTAAACGTGTATGCTTATACAGATTATGGGTTTGATAATTAATTCCTCACATCTTCAAACTCAATGCAATACACAACATATACATTACGCATTGAAACGCACCTGTTACCTTTATCATGATATTTTTGTGTGAAATATATAAAGAGGTTGCTCCCGATCAAAATTTGGACAAGCAGTTATGTGTGTATAGTCGATCAAATTTGTTATTAGTGAGTCAAATTCTTTTTTCTTTTCCGAGTTCAGTTAACCACAGAATCCGGAGAGAAATATTCGGCTTGCTTTTTCGCCGAATGAGAATGGCGGAATGTCTTTCGTTCAATGGCTTAGCGCATACCGCAGATTTTTGTACGAGTCTGCTTGTCCACTTTATTCGTCATGGTACGCCAGTTTGCCTTGAACTGTTTCTCGCGCACATGACAAGCTTTTGAGTTTTCTTACACGAGCTCCATAGCGACGAGTGGCCCAATATTGTTCGATTGGGCGGCAGCTGCCACCAAGTAACACAAAAAACATCTTCTGGTGGTAAGTTATCTTGAAATTTTTGTTATAAAGTGTGTTAAGAAATGGACTGAAAACATGTTTTGTCAAATACAAACTGAGAGGATGTTTTCGTAAAACATTTACTTTCATATAATCACTCATGTATTTTTCTAGAACATATGACTTAATTCTCGACTCAAATATGACCAAAACAGCGCAATTAACAGATCTTGTTATAGCATCTTTTAGGTCACACTAAAAAGTTTAAAGATGCACTGCAAAACATGCTCTTGACCAAACGATGCCTTGTCTAGGTGAGTTCTATATGGCATCACAATAGCAATATTAGGTTTATATTCAAGTTATTAATAAGGTGAAACTAAATGCAGAAATGGCGTGAACACAACAAGTCAATACAACAAATTTCCATGTTTTTTATTTTCATATCGAGTTAAAAAGCAGACCCTAGCCCGTTTGCAAGATATCTTCTAGACGAAACGGTTACTGAGCCAGTCTAACTACAAGAAAACAAACAAACTTTTCGGACCTGCTAGCATGCAACAAGAATGAGCATCAGCAGTTGATTGATTGTGACGGATTCACTAAGAAACGTCCTTTTTTCCTAAAATTTCTGGATCCAAACGACATTGCGCACTAAAAGATGCTCTAATGTGGTTATTACAGTCGACGCTATATTAACTAACTCAAAATAATTTGCATCAATAGTATGCTGTTAGACTGCTGTCAAGATGTATTTTGGACGAGATTTTGGACTGAATTTCCCAACACTACACGCACAGCTATGGAAAAAATTACAGTGCCATGGCTGAAACTATGACCACAATTATCATTCTAAAAAATTTCAGCTGCGATTGTATGTTATCGATGAATAAGATACACTTTAAGTAGGATAGAAAATTGCTCGCTAATATTGACATTTTTAATGTTTAGAAATACTTTTCATCGGCAGTGTAGACCATGTGTCTCAACCCACCATGATGACTTTTGATGATTCTAACAGAGATGCGCACAAAAATTGCTGAATATAAGAGAATTCTACATGACTGGTTTTGCAATCTTTAGAACAGCGCATAAGTTATGCGAAGCGAAAACCAAAAAGTTGCACCATAAAAGCTGCCTCGCATACGATATTTCGTTAAGCGTTCTAAGCATTAACACTCTTGAATATTCTGATAGTAATGAAACTTTCGATTTGGACAAAAACGTCATTCTTTTACCATGGGTTGTGAATATTCTCCTCTTGAACAAACATAATTTCCTCCAGTCACGTCACCTAACGAGTCCTTTGTTTAGCTGCAGCGATTTCGTTTGACATTTCTCAAACAAGCGCTGTCAATGACACATATTTCTGCGAGTTGTTTTTGCTTTAAAATTGCTTGATTGTAACCTCTTTGTTATTATGATGCTAGAAACTACCAAGATAAAGATATCGAATAGATCATGTTGAAAGGTTGGTATTGAAAGCATCTTGAAAACGTGTTATTAGTCCTAAAATCTGTATCTAAAAACTTCTGATGTGACCTTATAGATTTTTCAAATAGATCGATTTATTGCTGTTTTGGTCACCAAAAATAAGTGATGTGTACTTGAAGAATACATGAGATCATGTTTTAAAGATGAATTTTCGAACATTACATAACAAGTTGTGTTACTTGGGCACTCCATGGTCTTTTTCCGTAATGGCACGATACCAAACCAGCCAAAATAGAACGACACAATTTTGTTGCCTCAGGAAAGGCAGTAGACGTTTTGTGGCACTCACTCAGATAGAATTTCCTGGTTGACGGTTCCGGTCGAAATGCACAACGTTGCTCTTCAGCCACTGGTACAGGGTGGCATGCCACACCAGATATTTCTTCGTGAACTTCGACAATTTAATGTTTAATGTTCAAAATATTTGCCACCTTCCATGACCGGTTACCGTATAAAATTCCTTTCCGGAAGCCTTGACGTAAGTTTCATCGTCCTGTACCACGCAATCAAACTTCGTCAACATTGTCGTGTACAACTGCGATCGTGCTTTGGCCGACGAGTTTTGTTTATTGTCGCGATTTGTAGTCACCAGTTTCTTGTAAGTTGACAGTCCAACTCGTTTTTAGCTCTATCCACGGTTGAAGGCGCCACTCCCAGCTTCTTTGCGACATATCGGACAGGAGGTTGGGGTTCCGCTCGAAACAACGGGCAATTCTTTTCTCATCGCCGTAGCCTCCGGCTTTCGATTTCCTCCCGATCCAGCTTTTCCGGACTGTCGACAGCCATCACCGAATACTTTTAATACGTTGGTAACAGTTGATTGAGCCACATTCAATAATTTTGCCAACTTAGCGTGAAGTGGTTTGGATTTTCGCCATGCAAGTGCAAAATTTTCATGCGTTGCTTCTCTTCCTTCGACGACATTTTGATAACTGAGTGTTAATCTCAGACAAAAATCCTCCTCAGTGTGGTGAGAGATTTTAAATTTTCTACTCTTCCTACCTCAAGAAGCTCTTGTCTCTTGTTTATATTCACCCCCTTGTTTGCATACGGGTAGCGCATTTGAAAGAAAAAAAATGGTTTTTATTTTTTTCACACAGTTGGAGACACTCAAGTGTGAGTAAATGTGACTGGAATGGACAAGTCGACGTATCAATACCATCGGTCTGATCAAAGTCATGTGAGCTTAAATACTGACGGACTCGTCAATCCAAGTAACGTATCTATATATCGGTGCTCCGCGTTTTTGACGAAGTGAGTCGACAGTCGATTCAATATTGCAGATCATAATTGACCCAGTCAAATTGAGGAGAGAGAGAGAGAGAGAGAGAAAAAAGAGAAGAGAGAGGAGAAGAGAGAGAGAGAGAGAGAGAGAGAGTTTTGGTTAGGATTTTTAATATCGATACGATCATTGATAAAGTTTTGTCATATTTTTTCTGTTGCAATAAACCAACCACACTTGACTGCAGCTCCATCAGCATCCTTACTGTTGGTTTAAATCGATACCAAAACTTGAATAACTTTAATGTGCAGACAATAAACTGGAAGCATTGTTAATACCTGATCCGCTGCCAACGTCTGCTCATTCAGCACACTGTTCACCAAAACGGATCCAGCTGCAAACCCAACCATTTATCCAACATCCCTGTGATTTCTCGTGGAAGTACAGATATTGAAGTGCAGGATTTATCGGCTTCCCTCCGAAGCGAGTATCACGTCTACACATTCGTTACCCATTCTTTACTTGACCTGTATTCAGGTGAAGCCGGCGCCGGTATTGTCTTAGTTTGGGATCACAAGTTCTTACACATTGAGGAAGTATGCTAGTCGCAAGCATCATCTGTTGATTCTCTGTGTAATCATGTTCACGCTCATGCTGAGCAGAGGACAGTCACCGACAAACAGACATGAAACTCAATCTTCACTATTGATCAAGAATCCATAACGACCGATTCAAATGTTCAGCGATCCAATCTGTCAAATTCTATAGAATCATTTGATCTAGATCAAATAAATGTGTCCAGAAATGCCCATACATGAACCTTCTTATCAAGTTCCCAAGCGTGCTCGTGGCTTCAATAAACGTTCTCAGCAAACACGAAGATAGATGTCAGTAATATGATTTGAACTGAAATATTAAGACATTTTCTATTGTCATTCATGTCGGTTTATCGGTTGGGACAGTCATGCCTAAAAAACTTGAGAAGAAGATTTTGATGTGGCAAACCGTTTGCTCTTATGGCTTGAAGAGTTCTTCATATTTCACAACGGGCACAATCAACGGTAAAAATAACAGAAAAAAATTGACCAAAAAACTGCTCCTACCCATCTACCCAAAGCATACGGATCCTTCTTACTTCGCTTCTGCTACGTTGGAGATGCTCAAGAAGGAAAAAGTCAATTTGGTCGAAAAATGCCCCAATCCCCCAAACTGCCCTGAACTGCATCCTATCGAAAGATACTGGGCAATAATGAAGCGGCATCTTAAGAAACAAAAGAAGCAAACTCTGTTGACTGCTTCAGGAAAATTTGATCTGCAGCACAACGAATAAGTACAGGTAAATTGTGCAGAATCTAATGGGATCTAATGTAATGTAACTTAATTTCAAGAAGAAGTCCAGAGCGCTCTTCAGATATGAGAAGAAAAAGTTCAAACCCTAACTGAAAATGGTCATATGTATGCTGATTTTCATTTATGTAAATTTTTGATGTTTATATGAATTTTTAGGAAAATAAATATTTTTCCTTTGAAAAACAGCTGTTCACATTATTAAGTGAACAGTTCTTACTAGCTTATTTCTAGACAAAATCGTCAAAAGGTCGAGAGTAACAATTTGTAAACAATGACTTAAAACGTATTTTTCCTGGAAATGCCAGGTTGCTAACATCTAGATCCACTACCGATGGGAACGTAAAACCTCCTGTATCTGTTTCTGGTGCTATTTTGTTTGTGGGAGCAAGCAGATAGCAGAAAAGTGCACTAGAAGTCATTGTTTACAAAATGTTACCTTCGATCTGTTTACTATTTTGTCTAGATTTAAGCAAATTTATAGCTGGTTGAATATTGTCCAGATCAACAATTTCATGAGTAAAAATTAACCAAAAAATCGACTGCTGCATATCTGTAAGACTGAGTTATGTGCATGTAGTAAGGTTTTCATAATTCTTCCCCCTTTCGACGTAGGACTATGTTTTTGTTTTCTTTATTGGGGTACAATTTAAAAAAAACGCATTCCGACCGTCACCAAAAACGGTCGGATTTTAAGGGTAAATATCTTGGGCATTTCTCAAAAGATTTTCAAAATTTTTGATCGATCGAAATATGTCTACACATCAATTTCAATAGAAAATAATGTTGATTTCGGGCCCAATACTATGAAAAAATTCTTAAATATTACGCCTTGTCTTAAGAAGAAAGGTAACCTCTTCAGGTCAAAGGATCATACATGACCCTAAAAGGAAAATGGCTGAATATAATCACAGATTGAGAAAAAGGTGTACCCAGTCGTAGGCAAATTTTTCTACATTAATTATTTTGGGTTGGAAATATAAAAAAAACATATGAGTTTAAAACCTTATTGACGACCTAGAATATCCTGAATATGAAAAAGTTCAGGAAGTATAACGAGCATTTATTATTAATAGTATAAAGCGTTGTTTTATAATACAAAAACATATGCATACACATAATTAAATTTTAACGATAAATGTCAAATATGTTTGAATATTTCTGGGGTTTTCTAGGTTATCTAAAGTGAACATCAGTTCAAAACTTCAGATCTACAGTTGTAACAGTAGCTTTTAGGGCTATACAAGATTATGATTTGTATTCAAACATATTGAATGAATTTTTAGACGGTCAACAGTCATTATTTGGTAATTTTGTGAAGTTCAAGGTCATTAAAACTGTCCATGAGTTCAGAACTTATGATCTACAGTAGTAACTATAGCTTTATGGGATATGCAAAGTTGCAATACGTATTCAACCATATTTAGTTAATATTTTAGAACGTAAACAAACATTACTAGGTAAACTAGGATGATTGAGGTTAACCAAACTGTTCTTTAGTTCAAAACATAAGATCTACAGCAGTAACAGTAGCTTTCTGGGCTATATAAGGTGACTATATGTATTCAAACTTATTCAATGAATCTTTTGAAAAGTCAGCAGTCAATATTTGAAGAAGTTTGTCAGAAGCAGATAATTTCTCATCGTCATGCAGAAGCGCTAAGAGTGGACGGTAATTTATTGCTAGAACGAAAAAGACATGGAAGAGAAAGTGTATTGATAGATCCGTATAGGGCAACGGCAGAGCTTTGAAATTGAAAGATACAAGTTTTGAAAACGAGCGGAGGGCATTGAACGGTAGTATCCGATCAGGCACATAACCCTTCTGCCAAACTACCCCACGCAGGAAATGCCCTTGACTGGCAAAAAGTTATGCAACCGATCGGGCTCTTATACTACCTATTGCTTTTTTCTAGTTCTAGCGATTTGTCCCTCTCCTAATACTGCCTAACACTGGTGAGATATTATCTCCTATACGGAACTATCAATACACTTTCTCTTCATGTGTATTCGTTCTAGCAATAAATTACCGTCCACTCCTAGCGCTTCGCATGGAGATGAGAAATTATCTAAGGCTTGCTTCATTTAGAATTGGAACAAACTTTTGCTCATATTGTGGCGCTCCTGGTGGACGGATTTGGAAGTTCTTGGCGCCCACGTGTCGGGAATTTTGTCAGCTTCACGAATGTTTTTTTTACATTCCACAAATCGACTGTACTTTGTGAACAATCAACATGGAAGCCGAAAGCAGGGAAAAAATTGTGCACAGTTATTTGGAAAATCCATTGTGGTCTGCATCTAGGCTAGCTAAACAGCTGAAATTGCCCAGAAATACCGTATGGCACATTATCAAACGGTATAAGGAAACATTGACGACTATTCGGAAGCCTCAAGCCAATCGTCGGAGTGGAACTGTCGACCGAAAACTGCGTGGTAAGATTTTGAAGACGATTAAGAGGAATCCCAATCTGTCGGACCGTGATTTGGCCAGAAAATTCGGTGCTGCCCATAGTACCGTGAGGAGAACTCGACTCCGGGAAGGAATCAAGTCGTATCGAGCTAGCAAACAGCCAAATCGGACCATAAAACAGAATAGTGTGGCCAGAATCCGTGCTCGGCTATACGACTAGGTGCTGACCAAGTTCGATGGGTGTCTTCTGATGGACGATGAAACCTATGTCAAGGCTGACTTCGGGCAAATCCCAGGTCAAAAGTTTTACTTGGCAACGGCTCGGGAGGATGTTCCAGCCAAATTTAAATTTGTTTTAGCCGACAAATTTGCACGAAAATTCATGATTTGGCAGGGCATTTGCAGCTGTGGCAAAAAAAACGAAAATTTTCGTTAGAAATAAGACAATGACGTCGGAACTATACCAAAAGAGTGTCTCCAAAAACGAATTTTGCCGTTCATTCGATCCACGACCATCCCGTAATGTTTTGGCCAGATTTGGCAAGCTGTCATTACAGCAAAGTCGTTCAAGAATGGTATGCAGAGAAAAGGGTCCAGGTTGTTCCGAAAAACCTTATCCCACCCAACTGCCCCCAGTTCCGCCCTATTGAGAAATACTGGGCAATCATGAAGAGGAGACTCAAGGCAAAGGGAAAGGTTGTCAAAGACATCAATCAGATGAAGATCTGGTGGAATAAGATAGCTAAAACGATGAACGAAGAAGGTGTGCGCCGCCTAATGAGCCGTGTTACAGGAAAAAATCAAGAATTCCTTCGAAACCGTGACGAATAATTTTATCCGTATTTTTTCTTAAAAGTATGAAGAAAACGCTACATTTGTATAAAAAAAGATCTTGAATTCAATTATAAATAACTGAAATACAGGCAATTGTTTTTGTTCCAATTCTATCTGAAGCAAGCTTTACTTCTGACAAACCTCATCAAAGATCGTTACTTCCGCGCATGGGAGAATACAAAAAACAACAATCAAAGTGTAGTCAATATTTTATAACTTTCTGCTCTTCTAGCTCATCTAAACTGTCCTGGCATTCAGAACTTCAGATTTACAGTTGTAACAGTAATTTTCAGGCAATACAAAACTACAATAAATATTAGCATATACTCAATTGATATTCGTATACGTCAACAAACATTGTAAAGCAATATGACATGTTCTGGGTCATCCAAACTTCCCTTGAGATCAGAACATAGTACCTACAGTTGCAACAAAAGCTTTCTCGGCTATGCAAAGCTACGCTGTGTATTGAAACATATTCATTGAATATCTTGAAAGACCAACAGACATTACGAGATAATCTTCTAGGTTATCCAAACTATTCTGGAACTCATAACTGCAAATCTATAGCTGTAACTATAGTTTTTCAGAGCAATCTAAGAAACAATATATCATTGACCAATTTAAGTGAGTCTTCTGGAAGGTAAACAGATATAATGAGATATCTTGTGATGTTCTTAGTCACCAAAACAGCTCTTGAGTTCTGAAGTTAGGATCTACAGTCGTAACATTAGCTCTATAACCTATGAAAGGTGACAACATGCATACAAACAAATTCAGTGAATCTTTTATAAGGTGTTTATCAGATTACCCTGGGATGTTCAAGTTCATAAAAACTGACTTGAGTTAAGAAATTAAGATATACAGTAGTAACCGTAGCCACTTAGGCTATACAAAATTACGACAGCTATTATCGGCTATATCGGCTATACAAAAATAATTTTGTTTGTTTGGCCTCAACATCCCAAGATTTTTTTATAATGCCCGTTGTGGAAGACCACATGGCATTAATTGAATATGTTTGAATATGTATCGTAACATTCTATAACACATCCAGTTCCTTATATCATAACGCTTGGAAAATGTTAGGCCTGAGAGAGTTAATTCAAAGAATATTATATTGTACAATCTGGATGGCTTACACTTTGTTCCGTAGTCCTAAGTCATCATTCCGAACAACCCAATGGGGCCGTACCTTGTAGTTTTTATAATTAGTTGTAATCATCACTCCCCAGGTTTGTCCTAAAAGAAATGTTTTTCCGTAAGACCCTGAGCTATCATTTGGAGAGTAATCCCCCAGGTTTTATGATAAAGCAAAATTCTGAACACCCTTGTATCGGTGTATTTGTCATACAATTTTGTTCAACCTTTCCATGGATATGTAAGCATTCCAGTTTTCCGAATATGTCAAAAGAAAGCTAATTTGAGTACAGGAAACTAAAACGCTCCTAAAGAAACGCACCTTTTGGAACAATTCTGTTCTATGCATTTGTTGTTAAAAAAAATAATGCTCTATACGCTCTATGCTGAACCTCAATGTCATCTTAGAGAACTTCGTTTAGATTAAATTTCAACTGATACCGAACCATTTCGGTTTCCTAGTATGACTGTAAAAATCTATAATTCAAATTTTCCAGCCTTGGTTCGATTTCCGCATTTACCCTGCCGTAGTCCAAAGCCAACTAAACCATTTTTCACGCTTCCATAGTTTCGCATCACTTCCCCATTCTCCTTCCGTCGCAGCCACCCCAAACTCAAACATCTGCCCCTTAGCGGCGTGCTCGTTGGAAGTGTGCCACCTTCATGTACTTGCGCTCGCCGGCCACAAGCCACGCACGCACGCACCTCACCCCGTAAAAGGTAATCCATCGCTGGTTGGTAAGTAGACAGGCAATCAAACACATAAACTCACCTTCATTATCAAATCAGCTTTAAGCAGCCGGTAATAGGTGTACTCAACCCACCTCTACACACTCACACACACACGCACGCGTTGTGCGTTCCACTGAACTCTTTCGTTAGCCCCCAAAGAACCGAGAGCATCATGTCGGCACGCAGCACTTCTCGAAGGCATGAGCTAATCGCTTTTGAACAAATAGAACCCCGTGCCACTTCACTTCGCCCGTCTGCCTTTGTTACCAAACCGCGAAGTTTCTGGCAAGAATGAAACGGCATCTTGACTGCTGGCCGCATCTGCTATTTTGGATACATCATTTGGGGGAATCCCACTCGATCATTTTGGAGGTATTCATTTGTTTGGGGTTAACGATATGTACCTCCAAACAGCACAGGTGGTTTCAATTTCTGGGAGTAATTGATTGTTGTTGTTGTTTTTTTTCTTGCTGATTTCAACCGATTGATCATTCATAATTAACTTAAAACGTTAAATGTTGTAATTAGCAAGCATGTGATTGTTACACCGCCAGCTAGGTTCGCACTATTGTTGCTGCGCTCTTTTTACACCATCTACGCATGACTTCATAGAGAGGTTAAGCGATCATAATTATTCACGGCGGCTGGCACCGGTCATGAGCCGTGAGAAAGATCAAATCACTTAACCGTTGTCGCTTTGTCTCGCTAAACGATTCACGGCGACGACGACGACGACGACGACGAGGGATGCCACGCGGTTGAGTTTATCGATGAATGCGAACAATGCCTACTTTGACAAAGCTTGAAAGTAATCGATGCATTCAAATTGCAACAGATCAGTGCTTGTGGACCTTGGATACTTACGTTTCAAATCCTTTCCCTCCGGTGGGCACGGTTTCCGACTCAGTAGGCAGTCTACGTAATTGTTCACCAACCGGCTGCTGCCAAGAATCGTATCGATGTCCAAGTTGTCATATCTGGAAGGAAACAATCAATTGTGTTTGAGGTAAATGGGTATTTCACAGCTGCAGAAGTTCTACTTTTTCAAGAATTAAATATGTCTAATAAAAAGTTTGTTGGCCAGTAAATATATTTCAGTTTGCAGTACACTTGCCTGTCGGAACAAAGGCATATGAGTGTGCTCTATAATGTACAATCATTGAACTGTTTCGATTATAGCAATAAATATCCCCTTCTTGTTTTTCTACGCTTCTTTGCAGAAGATTTTCTGGCTCACAATAATATATTCAGTTTCAAGCACGATGGCTCTAGATAAGCTCATATGGATTGAAATTCACATCCACTTCACCTAACGAGCGGAAATTTTAGGATTTTTAAAATAGATTGAATTAAACAACGTTTGTTACATGAAGCGTTCTAGTTGTTGGTAATCAACGGGTGTCCACAAAAATTTGAATAAAACGAATGAGTTGTCTGAATCATCTGAATTTAAGTCTTCTTTGATGCACATAAAAGGATCAGATTTCAAGACAGAAATGGTCGCCTGTTCTTAAATTTAAAAGACCATAAAAATTCGAAATGATAGCCTGAATGACATGACGTAAAATTAAGTCAAGGAGCACAAAATAATATTTTGCAAATGCTGCTGCTGTTAATGCAAATTTAAATGATTCTTGATGCCAGTTTTGATCCCAAGGAATGACTTCAAGTAACCGTAAGAAAAGTCCAAGACATTAACGCGTAACATTTAATAGAAAATAGCTTAATCCTGTGGACTTAATTTTGTTCCTTCATTTCGAAATGCTTGTGAACATTCAAAATAAAATAATGCAAAACCCGGCTGTAGACCTTCTTCAAAAACTATGTTAAGGATGATGTAGAAGGAGATGTTCGCTCATCATCATGAGGCACCAAGAGTGTACAGTAATGTTCGCTAGAATGACAGATATGAAGAGAAAGTGTTGAAAGTTCCGCCAGTGTACAGTAGGTTGGAAGTAGAATAGAAGTATTGAAAATTAAGCGACAGGGCATGGGTAAAGTAAAGGGCGAACACGAAATTATTGCGACACCGAAATTGTCATGCCAATTTTCTTATAATGTTTAGAATCAAACCAAAATTTTAGGGTAGTTTTATACATATATTTACTTCAAAAATCAAAAGAAAAGTTAATCGATGAAGCCTTCCCAAGTAGCACACTACGGTCATAATTAGTTGTAGTTACTTGATGATAGCAAGTCATTTTTATGTTATCTCAACCGAATGGCAAGAAGTGTGTTACTAGGGTTGAGTGTAAAATTGAACAAATTTTCACTTGATGCCCTCCATCAAAGTCTTTACAGTGTCATCCGGTACCAGTTTCTCAGTTTTTTTTTCCATTCCGAAGCTCCCGCTTCATCATTGCCCAGTACTGCTCCACCGGGCGCAGCTCCGGACAGTTTGGCGGATTCATGTCCTTTGGAACAAAATGGACAGAATTGGCCTCATACCACTCCAGGACACTTTTAGAATAGTGGCATGATGCCAAATCTGGCCAAATTAGCGGAACTTCGTCGTGCTGCTGCAAGAACGGCAAAAGGCGCTTCTCGAGGCAGTCAGATTTGTAGATCTCGCCATTTACTGTACCCTTTGTCACGAAAGGCTCACTCCTCAGTCCGCAAGAGCAGATGGCCTGCCAAATGAGATATTTGGAGGCGAACTTCGACATTTTTTTTTTTGTCGTCCACATAGAACTTGCTCTTGCCGGTGAAAAACTCCAACCCCGGAAATTGCTTAAAATCGGCTTTTATATACGTTTCGTCGTCCATCACACAGCAGCCATATTTTGTCAGCATCTTCTCGAAGAGCTTCCGTGCCCGAGTTTTAGCCGTCGATTGTTGCCGCTCATCGTGGTTTGGGAAGTTCTGTACCTTGTATGTATGTAGTCCAGCTCTCTTCTTTGCATTCTGGACGTAGCTCTGCGACATGCCGATCTTTTTAGCCAAATCACGGCTTGAGACGTTGGGATTTGCTTTAATCATCCGCTTCACCTTTCCCTCCGTCTTTTTGTCCTCCGGTTCCGGTTTTCTTCCAGCTCCTTTGCCGTGGTCCAACGTCAACCGCTCCTGGAACCGCTTCCACACTCTGGAGACGGTTGAATGGTGAATGTTCAACATTTTTCCCAACTGCCGGTGCGACAGGTCAGGAAATTCCAGGTGTTTGGAATGAATTTATTCTCTCGACTCGCGTTGGTTCACCTCCATTTTCGTTGAATCGAAAAACACGACTTCGAGTTTGACAGCATGTAAACAATACACATCAATGAGAAAGTGTGCAAAATTTGGTTGATTTTTACCCAATGGTAAAAAAGTTATGCCCCGTTGAATGTGTCGCAATAATTTCGTGTTCGCCCTTTAGTACTCGAACCAAGGACGTTACCTTTGCCTAACATCTCACAGCGGGGTAGGTCGAGGCACGGACGAATCCGCCACCTCAATAGGCAAAAGTAACGTGCTGGATCGCGCTCATGTACTTCTGATAGCTTTGTGATAGTTTCTAGCGGTAGTTTGTATGCACTCTGTTTTCATGCACACGTGAGAGAGGAACCTTCTCCTTTATGATTTGTTTTTGATTCGCAACGTCTGATAATCACTTAAGTTTTATGATAAGGGTGCAAGAAGCTTTCTCCATGTTAAGTTTAATGAATATTAAAAGCAAATGAATTTGAACTTGTTCCTTGTCGTGACGAGTGGAACTTACAGCGTTAAAAAAAAGGTCTGATGTTATAACACCAGACAAGGATCATGTAAATTAAAGGATAATTCAAATCAGAGTATTCAGTCTAATGGCTATTGTGTAATACTTTACAGACTAAGATTAATTTTTTCCATTGTGGATGCTGTATTATTACACAACATTGAAGAAGTCTGCACATTGTAGACGAAATACGCGTATCTGTCAAGAGGAGCAATAAAGTTAGTTGGAAATTACTTATCGCTCTTCTCATCTTCTAGTTACAGGTATTCCACTAAACAACTCAAAATCACAAAAAAATTTCGGGTTTTTAACTCATACGGTTCAAAACTTAAAGAAGATTTTCTGTCATCATTTTGTGTCATTTTTATCGAATACACCCTTTACTCGTATTGAGTAAACATTGCCACACATATGTTGGGCTACAATTACTGTTTCAAATACCAATCACCTGAATGTGCGTAACCCACAAAACACAGCAAAATGGAAATCCAATCATGGTTGATGACCAAAATATGATACTCTGGCCGCATCTGCTACGCTTAACCTAGTATGAATTACCTTAAGTATCTTTGCTTGTACTTTAACTCCGATGCAGTGGTACTATGTATGGCGTTCCTTTCGATGAGAGATGAGAAATGAAGAAAGACATGAAGAAAGAAAAGTGAGAAAACGAGAAATAAATGAGATTATGAGAAATTAAGGAGATTGATGTGAGACATTTAATGATAGATATGTGTAAAAGTTGAATGTGAAGAAAATAAATGAATTTAGAAGTGAGAACGGATACCTGTAATGTTATCAGTTTAGCCGGAGGAAAAGGAATTATATAATTGAAGTCATATTAAATTCAGTTGAAATCCACTACCGTTTGACATATTTTTAACATTCATTTCATCTACCAGTCAGCACATTGACCCATCAGTACATTGTAATTATATTGACGATTAGTTCTAATCATTGAAGAGGTCAGTATATTACTGACGGAATACGGGTATTTGTCGACAATTAGCACAATAAAAGTAGAATTTAATTGAACTTACTTATTCTGCTCTAAATTTTTTATCATGCAAATATTCAGGCCTCTTAAGCCAAAATTTGTCACGATTAATTATAAAATTGAAGAAACATATGAACGTGTATGCATTGATATATGCTGAAAGTAAGGTGAAAATAGGATGTGAGAATATATGAGTAAAATGTGATAAGTGAGATATGAGAAATAAGCTGTGAGGGGTGTTTCTATAATAAATACAAACTTGTGAAATACAATTATATGAGTAAAAGGTTGACTGTATGCTACTTATGTTTTCGTTCCAACCGATGTCTTAAGTAAATACACGGAATTAAATAAAACTGAATTGCATTTTCCATGATTGTCCAGATATGCACCACAAACAAATTCTATACAAGTAGGGTACAGGATGTCATGTAAGCCTACACACCATTTTTTTTGCTGGAATCCAGCAAAATTTTGCTGAATTTTCAGTAATCGTTTCGGCAAAATAAAATTGATGATTTTTTCAGCAATGCGCAATGTTATCCTGCTTGACAGAAGTCTGCTGAACTTTTAGCATTGATCTGATTTTTGCTGAAAATTCAGCAATTGTGTGAGGTTTGTGATTTGCCAGCATTTTTCTGATATAAAAATCAGCAATTTTTGATGTTTCAAGATTTGACGGCACTTGGCTGGTAGTGTTCAGCAAAAATTATCAAAATAGTAAATAAGATATCAGCGCTCTGGTTTCTAATTCAAGTTGGGATCATTAAAAACATTTTATTTTGTTTTTTTTTCATTAGTTTTTGATTTATTTGAAACAACTTGAGATTCATTGCAAAATTTGTAACGATATTTCAGTATCTTGCTTAGTCAAACTCAAAGATAAATTTATTTAAGGTTGTGATCACATTGAGCACGGCCAAAACAGCTCCACTGAAAAAATGAAAAAAAAAATTCGACAGACGGCTCAAACATCAATTTGAATACAAAGTATGTCTGCACCAACAGTAAAAATGCTCGAGGAATATCACATCCTTCCGAAAAAAACGTCGGTTTAACCGGATGTACGCAGCTCTTTCTACGTACTGCGGTGATAATAAGGATTTAGAGGTTCTTTTTTCGAGTATCCAGAAGCAAATTGCTCAACGTCGTTTCCGGCTGAAAATGATTGTCAGTATTATTTTCAAAGAAATATTAATTTTGAAAAATGTGATCCACTCGATAGTACGATCCAGAAAGTTTACGATGTTTTGAGGTCCTGGAATTGCACGCTTGTCTCCACGGGATGGATCTCCTTTACTTACCAACCAGCTCCTTCACATCACAATGGTCTGCCTTAAGATTAAATAGAGCTTCCTGCACTTCTGGATCCACGAAGTCGTCGATAATATATGCAAATTTTAACACAACACTTCAAATTAACCTGCAAGAGCGCTGCCAAAAAAAAACAAAGAAAGCGTTTTTCTTTTTTTTTTAAATTTGCATTCAATCTGTCAGGTGGTGAGAGATGCTGAGTATTGGTTTTCAGCAAAAGATATCCAAATGGCTGATTTTCAGTAAAACGTAATGATGGCTTTTCAGCAAATAATTTTGCTGAAATGCTTGATCATTTTTTGGTTTGACAGCTGCTTCATTCGGCCCATGTACCAAATATGTCGTAAATTCAGCGATAATCGAGAAAATTACGATTGCATCATGATGACCAACTTATTTTTAAGTAATTCAATCAAGTAATCATTTGTTTGTGACATAGTTGTACACGGTTTACGACAGCATAATTTTTCAAGGGGAAAGACAGCTTTCTTGTGAGTAATTTTTTCCTTAAAAATTACTGAGGGTTCATCAAATTCACAAACTCTATGATTTTCCTCTTCTCCCAGGATATAGAGTGGTGGGAATGCCAAACAATGTGTGCGAAAACGAGATAAAACAACATCTCTGATAATAAATTGATAATAAAACTCGCGTTCTCTCAGAAGGCATCAGTTTTCATCAACTTGAATAATTTATAACTCGAGTCGAAGTATTCTGGTAGCACTGGCTGAAAGCTGGATGGAGTTTCTTCCAGTGAATGCCCAAGTAACCGCAAGCATTACATTATTGCACTTAGTCAATTCAAAATCAACATCGGTAATGCGGGATCGCATCAATTCAACAGTTGTCTAGTAGTGAATCAGTAGATTAGCTTAAGAATGTAATGATGTATTATCAATGCAGTAATGCTATTTTAGCAATGTCTTATGGCATTACATAAGATGTAGCATTACTTCGATCTTAGTGGGGCCTTTTTCAGCTTTAATCCAACTTTAATGATGCGCTAGATGTAATGCATGTGCCCTACATATGCATGCTATTACAGCCCTTGCATGGTACAATCAGTCACACTTCTTAGCCAAAAACAACGGACACTCTACCACAACATTTATTCTTTTTATTACTATACGGTAAAGCAGGACCGTCCACTACAACGTACTTCAAAGAACTAACTAAACCTATGCTCATACATACACAGATAAAAAGAAACATTGAATTTTCTGCGTTTCTAATGCACATAAAGGAAATGATAGATTTAGCAGAAAATAATGGGATATTTTATGTAAATTTAAGCCAGATAACCCCTGAATCAAGCCTGTTGTATGAAAGATTGCAAACATTGGTGTATGGCTCATCAAGGACTACAACCAATTGCGTTGTTTACGCCTCCTTTGGCTCTGAATTGAACGCGCGGAAATTTTACGCGCTTGTTAAAATTAATTATTTTTTTCTGTGTATGAACATATAAATTAGAGCAAAGCAGATACAAAAGGCAGTCGTCTGTCGTACTGCTGCTGATCATATCTGGTGGTGGGTCGCTACCCTAGTAACATTGACAACCCCATCCAGCTTTATTATGTTTTATTGTAGTTTTATGAAAGCCACTAGAAATCAATTTGATTTTATTATGGCAGCAAGAGGTGGCAATAGGTTTCAAGCTTTAATCAGGTTTATGAGAACCTACACAGCTTCTTTACAACGATCATAAAACCTTGTCTTCTAAAATTCCTGTTACTCCTTTCAAATGTTTTATTTTGACTTTATGAATTCGTAAAATGTTGTTTTGAAATGCCGTTTGAAGACTTATTCAAATAATCTAATAATGGTGAGTTGAAAAAGCATTCTAAACCCATTTTATCTCCAGTAAATGCATTAAACGGCAAATTGGCATTGAGGAAAGTCACCAAATGACCAAATAGTTTTATAGTAGCCATTGCGAAGATAATTTGACTTTTTGGCATTTTGACTGTGATTTTTTCCAATCACCATATTGAAATATATGAAATAATTGAAATGTGGAAAAATAAATTCGAAATTTTAATGCAACACAAATGAACTGTAGATCAGATATCGATTTTGGCATTCTTTTTGATAACCTTATTGAATTCCTTTTTTGGCAGGTTTGGCCTATGTAAAGCGCTGGACAACTCTTGCAAGGGATTTCGTAAATGCCTGACTTTTTGTAGATTGGAACTTTGTCTTTGAGGGAACACAAAGAATCTTTCAAATTTGGGCCGTTCTTGTAAGCCGCCTGCAAACAATTTTTTTTGAAAATACTTTGCATGGCGTTAGTTAGCTTTGGGTAAAAAGATAAGCTGATGCTTTTAACCTCATCTTTTTCTGGTTTTAGTGTAGTGGCGTTTGGTCGATGTTTCTTTCTTTCGTGTTTCCTTATGATAATATGTACAAATTCGTCATCGTAGCCATTCAATTCAGCCGAGAAAGAAATTTTCCTTCACTCCGCTTTAAATTCTTGTTTTTTCCATTGGTATTTTAAGAAGCCGATGACACATTGAGTGAAACGCGGCCTGTTTTTAAGCAACAAAATGGTTTCAGTATGATGTATATACCGGCCCGTGGATGTCGGTTTTCGGTAGAAACCTAATTTCAGAAGGTTGTTGTCTTTCTCGGTTATCATCAAATCCAGGGAAGGAAGTTTATCATCCATTTCCTTCTCAACCGTGAATTTTATTGTGCTGTGTCGTGAATTCAACAGCCCAAAAATTTGTGGCAGATGGCGTTCTTCCACTGTTGCAAGAATATCATTAACGTAGTGTCTCCAAATTCGGGGAAACAATTTTTTAATTTCCGCGTTCTACTTCAAAATCGCACATGAAAATATAGGCCAAAAGAGGTGAATGCTTGCTGCCCATACTGTGTCCAAACGTTTGTTTATAAAACTTACATCTTAACAAGAAGTAGTTTTGGTTCAAACACACTTCGGCCACAGTAGTGTATGCTTCAATGTGGTTTGGTGGGACGCGACAACGTTCCAAATGTTTGCGCAAACTTCAGAGAGCTTCAGTAACAGGCACGTTTGGAAAAATTGCAGTAACGTCGAAAGAAATAAGTATCTCACCGCGTCGCATCTCGACTTCTTTTAAATTGTTTACTAAACCGATTTAATTTTTTAAACTTTTTCCGGCAAACATACTTTTGCATATAAAAACAAATAAATGATACATTAAAAACTTAAAATCGTTCCACAAAAAACGCATTCATGACCCATAAAACTCTGGTCAATATCCATAATAAAATGGATATGATCCATAAAATTTATCAATGTGATCCATAATTTATACAAAATTTAGCAATAAAATGTCAAAAATGTACCGTTATATATCTAGGGTATGATCAATAAAATTGTATGGATTACCCATAAACATATAGCGAATGTTCCGTAAAAGGTTCAATATCATTCCTTAAAGTTGTAATATTGGTCCACAGAATGTAACATTTGTGCACTAAAATACGTGCACATGATTCATAAATTATTGAAAATGTTCCATAAATAAATTGTCTATGATCCATAAAACAATGAATAATAATCTATAAACTCATATAAATGATCCGTAGCAAATTATTCTTATAGAAATATTTTCTCAACTACAATTTTTCCAAACATTGGTTTTCAGAAAAAAAAATCAAACAGCTCCTCAGTTAGACACACTACATTGTACAATGTGACATAATAGCCACGATTTGTTGTGCTGTACTCCAAGTGCTAGAAATATCAATGTTGCCTGCTGAGCAGCTGAGGATTGAAGAACTAAGGAAGTAGAAAGCGGTCGAAGTTTCCGATATCGTCTTCAATTTAACGACTGATTCAAGCATTTGCCCGGTATAATGCAAACGGAGGATGTTTTTTATAGTTAAGGTCCGACGAGCGATAGCGAGTTGGACGGCAAGCGTTTGCCCGGCATAATTTTATTAAAAAATCTTAAATAACAGTTTGATCAAGCCTTAAATTTGACATGTAGAGTAACTGTCCCCATATTAATCTCATTGTTCCTTTTTTCATTCTACGATGAATCAAACAATTGGGCAGTTGAAGGATCGCTTTCGTTTTCTAATAATGTTTGCTTACTTTTAATAACAACAACAAACATTACTAACGAATCCTGTCACCTGTTCATTGTTTAATTTCAAGTAGGATGAATTGCAAAGTGATGAGATTAATATAGGAAAATCTTCCCTAGTTCTTTACATGCACTAGTTCTCTTTAACAAATTTATTGGGAAACATGTGTCGCAGTTGCGGTCGTAAAAGAACATGCAATCGCGAAAGTAAATCAGCTCTCTGAAAAATTGAAAATCATCTAAAAAACAATCCTTCTTTAATAGCAATATTTGAGCCGCATAGCTAAAGAGACGGACATGTTAATAGATCTGAGTAGTAGCACAGTCAAGGATCGATTTCCCCGTAGCCAAAATTTAAAAAAAATATAAACTCAACATTGTAATAATTCTGGCACTATTTATGGATCCTACATATTATTTTAAATGCCCAAAGTTTATTTCCTATGGGCCATATTTAGAAGCTTGTGGTTAATTTTTCAAAACTATCATGGATCATTGACGATTGGATCAATAATTTATTGATCATGTGTATATATTTAAGTTCACAAACGTTACATTCTAAGGATCAATTTTACAACTTTAAGGAATGATATTGAACCTTTTATGGAACATTCGCTTTATGTTTATGGGTAATCCGTACAATTCTATTGATCATACCCTAGATATATAACGGTACATTTTTGACATTTTATTGCTAAATTTTATATAAATTACGAATCACATTGATAAATGTTATGGATCATATCCATTTTATTATGGATATTGACCAGAGTTTAATGGGTCATTAATACGTTTTTTATGGAATGAATTTCAATTTTTAATGGATCATTTCTTCAGTTTAAAGGTGCAAACTTAGGGCTGCCACTTTTTCCTCATCCAGTATTTTCTCATTTCGTCCACTAAGCAGACTGCCAATGTCTTCGTTTAAGTGCTGATATTAGAAGAAATCGGAGGCAAAGCCATGGGATTTTTGTGTATTGTCGGTAAACAATACAACGATGCAACTTTGGAGTTTACAACCTTTTGTCGTGTGTTGTTTGCTTCCTTGATAATATTTTTGACTTACCATTCTTGAATTTATATTCCTCGTATGGGCCACAGTTGATCATTTCCATAACATTGATGTCATAATCTTGTTTCTCCATGATCACCACAACGTCCACACGGGAGTAAATAACATTTCGTGCTTTCAATTGCTGAACTGCATTTACAGTATCAGGGCATAGTTGTCTTATTGGGTCGGGTTTGCTCGCAGCATTCAAAATACAAATCAAAGTAGTGAGTCAGTCGAGTATATAACTATAAATTGATGAATAATGTCTCAACTGCTTCTAAATAATTCAATCATCATGATGCCAACATAACTTTGATGGATTTATAGATTTTTTAAAACATAGGCCAAATAAAGAAGCTAGACTAACATTACATCTCGTTATCCTTAGAAGATTTGATTAAAAATGTAGAAAAATTTAGCGTAGCTCTGGTTCAAACTTTTAACTGACTTTACACGTATGAATAAATTATTTTGGTTGACTCATTATTGATTATTGCTGATCAATTATTGTGAGAGTTCTATAACCATAATGGTTGTGTCATAGTTCATGTACCATAAAGCAATAAAAACTAAAAAAAAAGGTAAAATTTACTATGCTTTGCATAAGTTTCTCAAACTTACCTGGAGCTGTACAGATTCCTCGACGTTTCCTGGGACTTGACGAAATTGGCGAACGCTAGCAGTGCGCTCGCCACCAAAATCCAGACGTTCCGCATTTTCCACAATATGTTCTACAATCCGAAGAATTTTTCACACACGTCCAAGAAAAAAAAAACACTCGCGCTTCCTTCGACGCCCAGAAACAGACTTGAACAATGCTCGTCGCTTACAAAATCTTTGCACTACTTCAGCTCCAAACTGTCTACCTTCTGCTACTTTTCCGCTCGCCGGTAGCAATGCTCACTATATTCGCACTTTGCAACTCTTCTCGCTCTGCCTTGAAAGCTTATCACAATGCCCCGACCAGGTGTAAATCCCGATTCTCAAGCTCCCGACAACAATTGCAACTGTAGATTTCAATCGGAAGGGATTTCCCTACTTGTCGAAGAACTGGACCGCTGATATTTGCCGCTGCTGCTGCTACTGCTAGAAAAAAAACAACAACAACACAAACAAACGATCACACCCTTGCACTGATACAAACCATCAGCGTTGCCGCCCCAGGCGCTATTGTTGCAAATGGCATTAATGGAATTAATTTCCACATATAGGCAAACACGCACACGTGGTCTCAATTTATAGCCCCCACTAAATTTAATTACAAAAATGTTACAATCAGTCTGATCCACTCGCTGATAGGCTGGTCGGTTATTAGTCTCCCGAGATTGATTTTGAGCAAGATTGTTTTGTTTAAAGTGAGCCTTTTTTTGCACCACGCTGACAACCGTCGACAACATGTGATCGTTTGGAGCCCAAAAAGAGACTTGAACGCTGGCTCGACAAGCAACGAACCTTTCCTATCGATTGAGACAGAGAGAGAGAGAGCAATTCGGATCGCTGTCAAGAGCAACCGTTGGTTGGATGAATGTGAAGGTCTTTACCGACTGACCTTCAGTGCATCTTTCTTGCACTTTAATCACCCCGTGTCCAATCTACACACACGTTTGATTGACCTGAACTGAACAGAAGCTGCAACGGCTCAGCACTGGGATTCGGCACGCCGTTTTGCGAGCGCATTGAACATAATGCTCGTGGCACGACCGTAGAAGGCGAAGGGGAAGGGAAATTAATACCAAGCTATCAAATCAAATCTCGGTGGAGTCTAATATGGTGATGATAACAATGGAGGGTAATCACAACGCATCTTTAAGCCTTTGATTCGAGAGATGTGGGAATGCGGTTGGCTGGATGTTTTGCATATTTGGTAGTGTGAGGGGGTTTATGGGTTGGAATTTAATGAACATTTATAAGTTTGCTCAATGGAAGAGCGATTGCTGCGTGTTTTCAGAATTCATGAATCATGCAACCTAGGCTCAAAAATCGTTATGAAACTGTTGCGTTGTTGGGGTTCAAGTTATTCAAGTTTGGGTCGTTGGCATGTAGTGTCCAAAAAAACATCAGGCATAAGCCACAGGCCATAGGGTCAAGAATACCTTATCAAGCACAATAAATTTATTTGTATGACGTAGAACTGTTGCCATTCAAATTATAATTGTCCGATTTGAATATCTACCTAAGAAAACACTTATGTAAATTTGTTCCATGGCATGGTGGGGGCATTGTTGAATATTTACTGACAAAGACGGGCGCCACTGAAGACATCCTTTGAATGCTCGCAATCTACTAGTGCTCTAAGATCTAGAACATAGGACACAAGGACTTTTGACACCATCCGAATGAATCTCGACGATGGTGAATCGACTTGCTGGCAGTAGTCGTTCCCTTGTTGCTTGTGAGCTTTTACGACTATTGTAACAACCTTATGGAATACTACTAATGCGTAGTCTAATGCACACAAAGGGAATGCTAGAATTGGTAGAAATTAATGAAATAATTCATATAAATTTAGGCTAGATAACGCTTGAATCTAGCCTTTTGTAAGAAAAATTGCGAACATTGTAGTATGCCGCATACAATATTGCAAACAATTTCGTTGTTTACACTTCCTTTGGCTTGATATTAAACAAGGTTGATTTTACGCGCCTGTAATATTAACTTTTATTTTGTAGAAAAATAGGGTGATAAATTAACCCGTATACTCATTATGCACAGAAAAATAAAATGAATTTTAACAAGCGAGTAGAATTTCTCTCGTTTAATTCCAAGCAATAGGATGCGTAAACAACGAAATTGTTTGCAAACTTTCATGCGCCATACAATAATGTTTGCAATCTCTTATGTAACAGGCTAGATTCAGGCGTTATCTGGCTAAATATACATGGAATATCCCATTATTTTCAGCCAAATCTAGCATTCCCTTTATGTGCATTAGGCAGCAAATGAAATGTTTCTTTTTATCTCTGTAGCCTTTGTCCCTCTATTGGAGAGAAAAGTGTTTCTATCCCCATCATTAAGCTTTGCATAAACAGTTGTCACCAATCTTATAATCTCTGACCTTTGAAAAATGGCAAATATCGGTAGAACGTCACCTCACTAGCATTTTTTGACGAGCCCACAATTTTTAACACGAATATCCTATTTAATACTTATATCCCATCCTAACGAGGATTGAGCTTGTGGTTAATGCGTTGAAAACAAAATACATGAAGGAAAGAGACTCACGGTTAGCCTCCTAGCACGAGTTCAGATCGACGGTGATGAAATCGAGGTAGTAGACGAATTCGTGTTCTGGGCTCATTGGTGACCGCCGATAACGACACCAGCTGAGAAATACAAAGGCGCATTATGACTGGCAATCGTGCCTACTTTGGACTTCGAAGGACGCTAAGATCGAACAAAGTTCGCCGAACCACAAAGTTGACCATCTAAAAAACATTAATTAGACCGGTAGTTCTCTACGGCCACGAAACATGGACATTGCTAGTGGAGGACCAACGCGCCCTTGGAGTTTTTGAACGGAAGGTGCTGCGTACCATCTACGGTGGAGTGCAGATGGAAGACGGAACGTGGAGGGTGCGAATGAACCACGAATTGCACCAGTTGCTGGGAGAACCTCCCATCGTACACATCGCAAAAATCGGTCAACTACGATGGGCTGGGCATGTCGTAAGAATGTCGGACGACAGCCCTGTGAAAATGGTTCTCGAAAACAAACCGACAGGTACAAGCGAGGCTGGCGAGTGACAGCCATGGACCGAATAGAATGGAGACAACTTCTGTGCACAGCAGAGGCCACGCTGGCCTTAGTCTGATTGGTAAGGTAAGGTAATTGTATCCCATCCTAACTCATGATCAACAGAATATCCCTAAATTTCCTTTTTAATCTATGGAAAGATGGTTCTTGAACAAGAATATAAGATCTAAATGGTATCAATATGACATTCCAATTTTTTTTAAGAAACAGAGCTGGTCTCAAAGTATTTGAGAGTGGTCATATCCCCGTATTAATCCATGGCGTGATGTTATCAGAGTTCTGAACAAATAATCGTGAATTTTGTGCAATAAATGCATACTCCATGATATTCGAGGGCGAACAAGACGTTTTATTTCTTCGTCGTAACTTTTTATATTAGATTGAGAAATTATCATGTTTTCACGTCGAACCAATATCCAAAGTGTACCAAAATGTTCAAAATCACAAGTGTGGCCATATCTGTGCCAAGAAACTTTTTTTTTCGCTTTTTCGTGGTTAAATTGATGATTAGGCGCAAATTTTGAAGTGGCATAGAAAAGAATTTGATTATTGGCAGACTGCGTGGTATGAAAAATTCTTTGTAATTAAAAAAAAGAAACGCAAGTGCAATGTAGATAACGGCCATTTGCTGGTCAGCAGAAACGAACGAGGCCAACCTGCATGCGCGCGTTCGAAGCTGACACATACTTTTTATACGTGTTGAGAAAAGCTAGCTTAGCAATGTTTATCTTCGCTATTGTTATGTCGCGACTGCATGACAATTTTTACGAATCAACGTCGAACATTTTCATTTTTTCGAATGAATGTCAGAGTTATTTTAGACGCAGCCTTTGGTGAGATCAATCTGATTATATTACAGAAAGCTATTTTCGCACTTCGGTCTATCATGATGCATTTCTCAATCGAGACGAATGTCAATTTTCAATCGCTGGACCTCGTTAGCATACCGAGTTGCATTTGTGTTTGTGATCACTGAGTATCTTCCTCATACCAAATATTCACATGTGCAATGACTTCCATTGACATTTCTCCAAAAAAATGAAGCCCTTCTGAATTTTACTGTGCAGCAATCTCGGATTAAGAAATCATAATTAATCTCAATTTTTGACCACTAGACAGCTTCCCCGTACCAAATTTAGACGTATCGCATGACTTCCTTTAAGAAAACAAGATTTGTTTCTCAGTGTATTCCGGGGCTCTTGTCTTCTTTCAGCACTTTAGTCCGACTCTTTTCAATGTACTTCAGATATTCAACTTTTTTTCGCCACCCCGTGGTTCAATGAATCCTTGTTGTTGAAGGCACGAGAGAGGGAACGAAGTCATATGGCGTCCATTATTTTGCTTGCGAGGAAACACAGGTCATAATTTCATGCACATGTTGTGTTTTTGTGTTATATATACACACCATGAACAATATTCCTGATATCATGAACTATTTTTCCACCGCCATGATAAGGAGTGTATCGAAAAGTAGTTATAAACATTCGATGCGTTATTACGCATAAACTACTGTATATATTTTTAGCCTGTAAGCGCCATTTGCTTTGTTTACATGTCAAAAATGATTATTCGGTTCATTCATTTCCGTTGAAAAAGTTGTATTCAAAATGTCGCGAATTGAATTTGAGAATTCTGCACACTTGGTGCACCGAAAAGGGTGTTACTTACAACCAGATTGCGAAAAGAGTAAATGTTCACCCGGCAAGTGTAAAACGCATCATCAAAAAGTTTGGTAAGGAGTGCTCCCTCAAGGATTTACCAGGAAGTGGCCGGAAACCCGGCTCCAGCAACCCCGATTTGGACCAAAAAGTTGTGGATTATATTCAACGGAACAAATCTGCCTCTACTCGCGATCTAGCCAAGAAGTTCAGGACCAGCATCGGAATGATTCAACGAATCAAGCGCAGGAATGACTTGAAGACGTACAAAAAGCAGAAAGTGCCCAAACAAACTCCGAACAAAAGTCTCGTGCCAAAACCAGGGCTCGAAAGCTGTACAGCTGCATTTTGGACAATGTCGACCAGTGCATTTTTGATGGATGACGAAACATACGTTAAAGAAGATTCAAGAACGCTACCGGGGCCGCAGTTTTATACTAAATCTGTTGGGGAACATGTGCCAACCGCAGATACGACTGTTGCGATGGAGAAATTCGGTCAGAAGGTGCTCATTTGGCAAGCTATTTGCACATGTGGCTTGCGTTCTTCAATTTTCTATACAAAAGGAACTATAAATGCTGGAGATTTATCAAAAGGAATGTTTGAAGAACAGGTTGCTACCATTGTATAGAAAGCACCAGTCCTCCTCTCTTCTGGCCAGATTTGGCATCGGCACATTACGCCAAATCCACTCTACAGTGGCTGACGGAGAATAACATCAAGTTCGTAGAAAAAGACATCAACCCACCAAACTGTCCCCAGTTGCGACCGATCGAACGCTATTGGGCAATAGTCAAGCATATATTTAAGAAGGATGGTACAGTGTCCCAAAACATGACCGATTTTAAGAAAAATTGGGCAGCGGCATCCAGGAAGTGCACAAAGGTCACTGTGCAGAATTTGATGGCAGGTGTCAAATCAAAGGTACGGGCATTCTACAGAAATGAACATGATGACTAGTTTTTCCGTTTGGATCTTTTGTAAACATGTTAAGCTATAATAAACTGAAATAGTATGTTAATTTTAACCATGTTTTCATGCCTATTTTATTATTTGGAAGTTTATAACTACTTTTCGATACACTCCTTATCATGATTTGATCGGGTTAAAAACATGAACTGAATTCCTAATACTGGAAACTTTACTCATGAATCTGGCAAATCTACTTTATCGACTCTAAGTGTAAACAAAAAAATCAATCCCACGTCGGTATTCGAACCTGGTGTTGGTGTGAAGAGCGGTGATAGGACCTGGTGGATGTACTTACTGCTCTTTTGTATTATTTAATTAGATTCATGATTAATGAAGATGATTACACAACTTAAGATAAGAGGCAAAACCATTCTTCTAAAACTCATGACTCGCATCGGTCATTTTATTCCTGAACCCATGAATAAGAGATATGAGTTCATAAAATAAGATAAGAGTTAGTTTCATGATTTTTTATTCATAAAAACAGAAACGGATTTGTTTCCGTGTAGTTATTGGGGATTTTACGCTATGTTAAACAGTCAAAACTGCAACATTTTCGCTTTTAAAATGATGTCCCGGGTACTTATTGCCGAGATGTCTGTGCATTTCGTAGAACTGTAGAACGCGCTCGCGAAATGTTTCTTGCTTCGACGGCATTTTGAGCAAAAATGAGCAAACATAAGCAAAACAAAAATACTAGCAGAAATAGAAAGAGAGAGCCAGAGATAACACATATACACTCTCATCTCTCTCTGAGCTCGTTTGTTGTTGAGCATAAGCGCCTCGAAAAAAAAATCCAAAATTTTAGTTGCCACTCTTTAAAAAAAAAGCACCGAGCAACTCCTAGTGGTGGCGCTTTTTTTGCAATTGAATTTTGATCGATATAGAAGATCTGTCAGTCAGTAATACAACCAGCTGAGAGACGTTTCTTTTTGATTGATAACAACATATTCGTAGCTCCTGGTATAGTTCTCGTACAATGAACGAATGTTCTGTTTGTTTAAACAAATGCTTGGTGCTTTTGACAGTTGCGCGAGTGGCATTGAATACGAAGGTAGCTTCTTTAAAAGTACAAATCAATTTCGTTGCAGAAAACAACGAATAGATTTCTAGAGTATATATAAACTAAATTTAATTTTCAGTGTGGAATAGCCGTGATGAAACCCTTAACAAGGCAGAGATAGGTCGAAAAGGGATTCGCTTAAAATTGGGAGAAGAAATTTAGTCAATGTACCATCGGTGCAGCCAATCAGCATTTCTTTCCACTTAAAACGGTACTACATGAAACAATTTTTCAAGTAACTTGATATACACGGTAAGCTTTTTCTGTTCTGTATCAATTTTTCCCTGGCTGAGTTGAATTAGGTATCATGTTTTTTTTTTATGTTTAACAAAATATGAAATATTCACATCTATGTTTTCATTGATTCCACGTATATTTGTGCGATAATAACTTCACCATGACTTTTAGTATCTTTAAGTAACACCAAGACTTTAAAAGATGACATTTCGCACTAATATAACGCCGGTGCGTTAGATTCGTACCTTCACAGCGGAAACAACCATACACCCCCGCTTTCACTTTACTCAATTTTTGAATACAATTGTATGCTATCGCTTTGTCTTTCACGGAAATGTTACTCAATTTTCGTTAAAAAGTGGATCAACTCCATTTTTGAGTAGATCCACTTTTTACGGAAATTGAGTAACATTTCCGTGAGAGAAAATGAGATAGCATACATTTGTACTCAAAAATTGAGTAAACTGGAGCGAGAGTGCAACTCACCACAGTTAAAGCAAAGTGCTCTTTAATTCGGTGGTAAATAGCCAGAGTGAAAGTAAACGCCTGAGATGGGATGGCTTTGAGTGAGTGAATCCTTCCTCTCTTTAAACGACCGCTCTCACATGCTTTCATCAATCTTCTGTGATTCGCTGGTGCGGTTGATACTGTAGAATTTCGTCTGCGTTGCAGAAAATATCCGAAAAAAGGAAGCGGGAAGAAACATTCTTATTTCTTTCTTTGTTATGTAGCGTCAAAGCAAATTTGCAATTACTGGGGCGCACGCGCCAGGGAATTCATCTGCATTCGCTTCTGTGAAGTTGAAAGCTTTTCTTCTCAATCTAGAGCGATTTAGTGTGAACACAAAACATTTTTTTCCACTCGCATGCGCTACCCGCTTGTAAACACGCTAGTGAATATGAACAAGAGAGAAGAGCTCTCGTTGAGGTAGGAAGAGTGTGAGGAAGAATTAAAATCTCTCTTTACCACACTGATGATATGAACATCACTGTTGGTAAGGTGCAAAAGAGAGCTTGGCATAGATTAATTTTTTTGCAAAACAAGCGTAAAGTGAATGAATTCCAAGATGCCTACTGAAAAATGGCATGCAGAATATCTATTAAAGATCGGTTTTTCCATTCGCATTTTCTTTTTTTCCAGAAAATCGTGAATAATTCAGCGCGACGAACAGGGCGAAAGGTTCCATCAATAAATGTTTATGATTGAAAAACATTTCATAGGTAAGGATGAAATAAAAATGTTAGAAACTGTTGGTCCCTGCCTGCGATGTGAGACTCCAGATTCTGTTTACAAAAAAAAACAGTTCAGGTTAACATATATCACATGCGAACTGCATGTAACCAATTACTAATGCCCTCACTCTTTTCCCTTTTCTCCTGTTCCTTTCCCTATCTTAAAACCTAGATCTGCTATCACTAGAACTAGATCTGCATCACTGATTGAGACTCTTTAATAGCCGAAACACCAGGATAACCATCAAAGTAAGAGTTGATGTATAAATGAAGAACGGTATATAGCCATAACCAACCAAGTAATAATTTTAGTTTTATTCCAGCCGTATAGTATAAATTTACACTCAAAACTGTTTTGTCTAACAACACCTCCTCTATGCTTCTTTAAAGCCGGAATTTGTACAAAGTGGCCCACTCAATAGACGGTTGTGACAACAAGTTAAACCCTTTACAAGACCATAGAGATTTTGAAAATGTTCTAGTGAAAGATGTTATGACCACTTGTAAACCTTCATAAAACCTATTGACTGCCATGAAAACCAGCGTAAAGGGCGATACGGTCAAAATTTGGTCAATATCAACTTGACGTATTTCTTTCAATTTGCATTTAAAAACCTGAACACCCTCATTTTGAAGGTGTGTGTGTGTAGAATGTTGCTCCTATTTTGATTTTGGAATTCACTCTTCAGTTGTCAAAATGCCGTCCAAGCAAGAAGAGCAGCGTATCAAAATTTCTGCGCATCGCGAAATCCGAGCTACTCGCACGCAAAGTTGCAAATCGCTAAAAGTTGCCAAATCAACCGTTACAAATGTAATTAAAGTGTTTGGGGAACGTTTGTCGACAGCCAGGAAGTCTGGATCGGGGGAAATCGAAAACCGGAAGCCGCTGAGACGACAAGAGAGTTGCCGGTAGTTTCAAGCGAACCCTAACCTATCTCTCGCAGATGCCGCAAATAAGCTGGGTGTATCGTCTCACAACCGTGCATCGAGCCAAAAAACGAGCCGGACTATCGACTTACAAGAAGGTAGTGACTCCAAATCGCGATGATAAACAAAATACGACGGCCAGGCGCGATCCCGGAGGCTGTACACGACGATGCTGACGAAGTTTGACTGCGTGGTAATGGACGACGAAACCTCACGTCAAAGCCGACTACAAGCAGCTTCCGGGACAGGGAGTTTTATACGGCAAAAGGAAGGGGAAAGGTAGCAGATATTTTCAAGCACACGAAACCGTCAAAGTTCGCAAAGAAATATCTGGTTTGGCAAGCCATCTGTACCTGTGGCTTGAAAAGCAGCATTTTCATAGCTTCCGGGACTGTCAACCAAGAAATTTACGTGAAAGAGTGTTTGAATAAACGTCTGCTGCCTCTTCCTGAAGAAACACGGTTGTTCCGTACTGTTTTGGCCGGATTGGCATCTTGCCATTACGGTAAAAAGGCCACGGAGTGGTACGCCGCCAACAACGTGCAGGTGGTTCCCATGGACAAGAACCCTCCCAACACGCCAGAGCTCCGTCCAATTGAGAAATACTGGGCTATTGTCAAGCGGAACCTAAAGAAGACCAAAAAACTGCTAAGGACGAGCAGCAGTTCAAGGCAAACTGGCTTTCTGCGGCGAAGAAGGTGGACAAGGTGGCTGTACAAAATCTGATGGCAGGGGTCAAGCGTAAGGCCCGGCAATTCGGATTTGGAAAAGCGGAAGCCTAACTGAATATTTTTCCTGAATTTTATACTAATTGCACTTGAAAAAGAAATTTAATTTGATTTTTTAAATAAACGATTTCACCGATTTACACGCGTTTTCCCTTGACCAAATTTTGACCGTATCACCCTTTACCTCCAAAAGGCTACAGCTGTCAAACTTCACGGTGTTATGGTGGTTGGTTTTTTTTGTTCAAAAACTCAACGAGATTTTGTGTCACTTTCGTGAGTTTCGAAGCTTTTCTCTAGTGTGTGCGATTACTTTAAGAAAAAGGATTACAACAGAAACGGTTCCTATCACGCACCATTTTTTTAGGATCCTGAGTTGCACAGTCCGTGATGATTTTTTAAAAATCAGTTACGGAAAAATGCACCGAACAAACTCGTCAAATTATGCACAGCCAATTGTCAAGTATTGAACGCACTCACTAGCACCAACTATGTAAAAGCATCGTTTAACCACAGAGAACCACACACACATACACACCACATGTGCACAGAACGGCTCCAGCCTACCTCGTTTTGTTTTTGCGTAATTTGTTGTAAATTGCAAAACACGCCACAGAATATAAGATATAATAGTAAGCTAAGTCCAATGCTTACCTAATTTTGTAAATGTATCTGATTCAATTTTTCTTTTTTTTAATTTTTTCTCAGCTCTCCGACGATGGTAACAATATTTAAATCGGTGTTTGCAAATATAGTGAAAAATACGATATAATAATTCTGGTAAAATTTAAAATGGCGGCCAAATAAAATTTGGCGGTCAAATTTTTTTTTCATGTCAAATTAAAGCCCAACTTTTGTCATTTTAGAAACATGCTGTTTACATGAGGTTTTAAAGTAACTTTTGGAGATACTGGTGTACTTTTTCCAAAACATGTTATTAACTGCAAAAATTCGTAATGCTCAAGTGACTCATTCGTAGAAGCAATAGTTAATTATAGCGAAATTCTCATTGATGAAATTTGAACTACAGTGGTCTCTTAGGCGCTATTTGCCTAAGCTATGCACCCCAGGAGACCTGTTGGTATAATTCAACTAATCTGAAACATTTTCTCAGGTCATTTGCATCAAGTTCTTGTAGCCAACTATGTCAGACGCCCTCCGTAAACACCAAGTAATTATAACAAAAGCCACCCTACCAACACAAGATAGTATGACTTCGATGCATGCTCCAGTGCTGAATTGATGGTCATGACGATAAGCCAAGCATTTCTAACCGATCTTTATGTAGTATTAGCTATAACAAAATTTCTGTAGATAAAATTTGAGTTACAGCGATCAGCTGAGCACTCAACCACTTAGAAACTGTATCTAAGATCATCTTCATCGTGTTTCTGAACATTGAGCGAACAAATCGAGAGGAATATCGTAAGTAAATTAGCCAGAAGATATTATTGCAAATTTCATACGATGCTCTAATGGAAAGAAGTTCATAGGATGATCGTATGAAAATTTTCCTCGTAGAAAAAAAATAATTTCACTCGGGATTCAAACCATGAACTTCGGGATTCAAAGACGAGCTTCAATGTAACGAGACTATACACGCTTGATAAGTGATGTCAGCTGAAAGTGTATATGAGGCATGTTTTTCTCGACCAATGCAGCAATAATCATTTCATACGATTTCATATGGAATAAGTCTTGTACCCTTGATTTGTGGTTCATCGTTCCGATCATATAAAAATCGTACGGATGATTTTCGAGTAAAGCCCAATACGCCAGTCGTCCAATAATTTATTTCAGGAGCCAAATGCGACCTATCCAAGTTATCAAGCATCCAAGTCTTGATAGAACCTTTGATTATCACTGAGTACATTTTCGTGGCTCAGGCTACTAGATGGTGAAATGGTAAATTATCACTGAACTCAACTGTGCCCAGCCATGCCAGGATACCTTCGATTGATTTAAATTTATAACTGCTTGTGCAAGCATATGATCACAATCAGAGCTGGTAAATCTCACGGCCATCATTTGACAATGAAAAAATAGGCAATCTCATTGTCACGAGAAGAAATGAACTATCATGAGATTTCTTGTCATTCTCACACCATCATGCAGTCATGAGATTTTTTCTCATGCGATTTTGTTTTAAAAATTTCTTAATAGTTTACCTAAAATCAGCCAAGCAAGAATATGTAATCAACAGAGTGGACGTTTTATTTGAAGTTTTGTTATGAAACTTACAACTATATCAATAAATGTGTTTGTAATAGCGATGACCAAAACACTGTCACGTGCTGTCATGACGAAAAATTCGATGAGATTTAAAAGCAAATCTCCATCATCGTTTTCTCGTCCAATGAAATTTTGAAATGTAGTTGGGTAAAAATCATAGGTCATTTTTCATTGAAAATGACATTTGCCAGCCCTGATCACAATTGTCATACGGAATACGGACTTCGATAGAAAAAACGCATTTACAGACAGGATCATTCCAGTGGCGGTTGGATCGAAAAGTTATTCAACATTCTAGGGCACAGTTCAGTTAACACACCAATGCTAAAATAGTTAAGGCTTACAGACCAATCTGATGTGAAAACAACTCAATGAATAATAATGTAAGACAGAACTAAGATATTAGAATGACAAAAAAATACTAGATTAGAGGTGTATTTTGAGAAAGGGAAATGAACATAGGGCTTATCAATTAGACCTTTCTTTCAAAAAAAAGTTATTCATACCAAAAACCAAACAAAATCTAGAAATGTTCCATTTCCTTGACAAAACAACACTCAACGCAGAGAGGATAATTGCAAGATATAAGTTGACCCATAATTTGCTCCATGCCCTTCTAATAAAATTATTATTGTTTTCCCAGTCTTGTCGAACCTTAAGAAAAAGCACCAATTCCATCGACTCTTTCTCAAGCTCTAGAAGAAACTCAGTAAAATTAACAAGAAAAAAAAAACTCCCTGCAATAATCACACTCACAGGCCGACGTCATCCTTGTTTTTTTTTCTGTTTTGCCGCATCAGGTACCCTCAAACCTAATTGCAGTCGCGTCCTCCATACACTGAATCAAATTAGCCGCCATTTGCGCGCTGACAGAACAATACCTTCATCTCGGTGTCTGCCCCGTGCTACCAAGCATCAACCGGTTCATCCCCAAATGATCACACATCTTCACAAATCGACATGAATTTCCAAGTGAGTAATTATACTCAACGAAACGAGAATAAAAAGCCCGCCTCACTCGTCACCAGTCGTCTTTTTGGTGGCACGCGCGCTGGCTCCGAAAGCGCAAATCATCCAACCACTTCGGACTCGGAACAAACAAACTATTCCATATACCAATCGAATCCGAGAGTGAGGAAAAAAATCAGGAGGAATTTCGATACGGCTCCGGCGCTCTGCCTTAGACTACGAATGTGTGTCTGTGACCGAGTCTGCCGGTTAAGGCCGCGGTCATGATCAAGACTACCGCATGTCGCACGAACTGTAACTTGGCAAATGTGCATGCAAATTTGATGGGGCTTTTGCCGGGCCATCACGCCTACTGTCGTCATTTTTTGGGTGGATTTCCTAGTGACCTAGAGATTAAGAGATACAGTCGGATCGTTAGGCTTCGGTTGACAAATCTTGAACCAGATGATTCTGGTGGATGCAGATTCGGTCACATTCATCATCAGTGACCTCCGACGGTGGGGTCGTGGATAAACGGAATCGTATGACTAAGACACAGTTCACAGCCTTGGGGAGGCGACGTTTGGTTCTTTGGTTGATATGGTAGGTTGCAGTTCAATAACATTACTATCTATTTTGTTCATAGACATTTAATGTGATCGAAAAACTGAAAGACTGAATAATCAGCATCTCATTCTGGATCCAATCAACTGATTTCGTCCTTAATTGAAAGACGACATTGAATATTTCATCAGTATATAATTCGAAAATGAGGTAAGTGTAATTGGTGAGTTTTGTGGAGCAGTGATTCAACAGTCACTTGAACCACTTTCATCCAAATGTCAATTATGGGAAAATCAAGAAGTAAACAATGATTCCTCAATTTCTGACATACATTCCAGCAGGTTAGGTTACATCAGCATGCTTTTTTTCCTACAATGAAATCTCGGCCAATGAACCCAATTATCAACGGCACGTGGATTTGGATCCAAAAATTATTGCTCGGGAGACGGAGGGAAAAAATCTGAGCTAAGTGATGACAATGATGAATCGGTTGAAGGGGAAGAACGAGCTGACGAATGAAAAATAAAAAACAAATTCAAATCTCTGAAGCATGCCTGAAACATGACGTGAAGATTGTTATCGAAATATTGAATAGCTTGGAAAGCCTGTTTGATGGTGTCAATTATTCAGAGACGTAGGCTAGCGAATGGCTTAAGATCTGTGGAGACTTTGCTGAGCTCGCGATGATGAGTTAATATATTCATTATTCGTTTTTTGTTGCCTAATACACCAACTATGAGAGCTGTTTTTTTTTTTGGATAATCGTTCATTCTTTTTACGGAGAAAAGAACTTCGTAAAATATTTTCTCTGTTTGATTGTAATGAAATCGAATAGTATAGAGTAGTATAGTATAGAATAGAATAGTTGTATTTCTAATTTTGAAAAGTTCTAACTCCTGGTCAATTAAGAACAGGATTGGGTTAAAAGATTCAAAACCCGAATCAAGATGTACTGAAGTCTGGGTTGACTCATTGGTTTGTCGTTCCAAGAACATAGACTTAAAAGTACTTTAAACATCATTAAAGATTTTTTTATTGCATCAGCTTTCACAATGAATGAACACATTTTCCATTCTTTCAAAGACCACCTCCTTGATCACTGTCAACCGAAAGTTTCTTCTCCCCACAGAAAACAGAAACCAGATTCGCTACACCAGTCCTTGAGATCGTTGTTTGTAAACATCAGTTCATTTAACTGTTCAAGGATGCCTGGTAAATGTGGTTGAACATTGAACGAAAAAAAAACAACAATTATCTGAGTGCATGCTCTACACAAGTAGCAAAGTAGTCTCCAAAAACATAGATACAGAAGTTACATTTTCCATGTGTCATGGTATAGATGTAAAAAAGTGCAATTTGACCAGTTTAGTCATGCTGATGTATATTTCATACAATTTGGATCAAGATTCACTAAACGCTGTGATTGTTCATACATGTGTTTGATGTTTTTAAGATAGAACATGTTTCTTTACATCTGGCATATTACCCCAAGTAACCATTAAGCACTAAAAGTGGCATTATATCAGCATTATATCGGCATTTAAAGCAGCACTTAAATGTCTTGAAGCTTTATATTCAGATATAATGCTAATATAATGCTAAGAAAGGCGAAATAACGTGCTTATATAGTGCAGAAGTGACAGCTCGTAAATAGCATTAGTAATGCTATATTAATGCACCTCAACATAATTGTCAGTTTTGATAGCCCGTTTTTGGCACTGCTAATGCTATTATGCTGCATTTATCAACTGTTTATTTCCGATTTATTTTAAGAACTGTTTATTTTTTTTGCTTCTTCTTATTGATGGTATTAGCAAAATAAAGGAGGATAACGCATGCAATAATGAGCTATAAATTAACCACTTAGTGTAAATTCATATTATTAGTAATGAACGGGTTTATTAGTATGCGTGAAGTAATATTTTTTAAATTCAACATACTGCGAAAATACCCTGTACTGCGTCTTGAACCAAGGTATCATCATGCATGGTTGGACCGCTGTCTGTGCTGCCTGTGCCTGGCTATAAGCGGTTCCAGAATTGTTATAGCTTTCATCTCCGTATCTACGAACGGATTAGAACTGGCTAATGGAGATGTAGTTGTTTCTGGAACCAAATCATAAATATGTGTGTTAAGTTTAGAAGTATCGTAGTTTCGATAAAATTTAATTTTACGTCTATAACTTCCACTTTTCAAAGTATTTTTTCCACTTATTCTCGTCCGTAGAGGTTTTTGTTGACTCCAAATTACTTTTCAATGATTTTGTAAACAAGTTCTTAGCATTATTTGATAGCCTTATATTAGCACTAAATGCAAATATAAAGCATGTATGCTGTGAATATGATAAATACTTTTATGCATTATAACAGCCTTATATGCGCATATAATGCTTGCGATAATGCTAAGTTTTGGTTGGAGCTTGAATGCATTTGTGCTGCTAATATGAAACTTGCATGCCTAACATATGCTAATATTGAACTTTTAAGCAACATTTATGCTGATATAATACTATTATCAAGCTAAAACATAATGCTTATGGTTACTTGGAACTTGTTGGCAAATAATGTTGTATAAATGTTGCAACACAAGTCTTCCATATATGAAACATAAGGTCTGTGTTTTAACCAGTGCTGTAAAATGTCATTTCGTCCAATTGGATAAATTTACCGATAACTATGTTCAACAGCAGAATTCATAAATATGGTGTATGATAAAATTGAAGATCTTGACAAATTCTACGACTTTGTCTAACTGTGCATTGTCCTAACTGGTTTGTTTGTTTTGTTTGTTTTATTATTATTGACCCTTTAACCGTTGGGTCTTTCGGGTCTTGTCCTAACTGGTATATAGAAAGTGTTATATTCACTGTTATATTCAAATGACATTCATTGATGAATATCATTTGAATATTCAGATATTGCGCTCCCACGTATTAGGTTTAATAGTTAGAACAATACATTGTGAATCAAATTTATGAAACTAATCAAGCAGCACATTTTTTGCATATGTGCTATTGTGAAAATCAGCTTCTGGAACGAGTTGTTGGCAAATTAAGAGCATTGGGTCGAAATAACTATTTACAGCACTGGTTTTAACAACTCGTGAAGACAAAACATAGTTATTCGGTAATTGCATGAAATTTTCGAACTTTCAGGAATCGAAGAAGCCGTCTTTGTCAAATTTGCTGGATGTGTTTGATGTCTTTGATTCCTTGCTTCTTTCCAGAAAGCTTCCAAGAAGACCTGCATGCATCTTACAGAGCCAGAGCGAAACGCCACTTGATTACAGACCAGGTCAAGGAACTACGAGTGACTCGTTCCAAGAGATTGCTATCCTGGTTGAAGATGAAAAAAATGATAATCCTGTTCTCCGACGAAAAGCTTTTCAACATCGATACTGTGGCCAACAGCCGCACGAACCGGTTCATTTCACCGCAGAAAATGGAGAACATTCCAGAAAAAGTGAAATTCAAATTTCAAACCAAACATCCGGCTGGTGTAATGATGTTTGGCTTGGTGGCATCCAACGGTTTGAAATTGCCGCCTGTTTTCATTGATGCTGGAGTTAAAATCAATACCGAAGTGTATATCGGTAGTTTAAAGGACCAAGTGCTTCCCTGGTCTACAAGGACCAAAACGTTGTCGTACAGCAAGATGGAGCGCCGTGTCACGCGTCAAATCGAACCCAACAATGGTTGAACGATAACATGAAGTTTTTTCCGAAGGATTTGTGGCCGCTTAGCTGTCCAGATCTTAATCCGTTGGATTATTTGATTTGAGCATATGTTGAAGCACGAGCCTACAAAACATCACACCCTAGTGTGAAAACCCTGCAGTCAACCATAACATGTACCTGGTAGTCAATGTCGGAGGACTACGCCCGAAAGGCATGCTCTGGCTTCCGGCGTCGGCTCGAGGATGTTATTAATAAAAATGGAGGACACATTTAAATTTGTTTAAAAGGACTGCTGCACTCAATAACCGATATAAAGATAACTGCACTCGAAAATGTTGATATTATTGCTTGAATTAGTTGAAAATGGGATTTGCAAGAAATAGAACAAATTTTCGCATTATTATCTGCCGCACCCTGTACTAGCGAAAACTGGAGTGTAATCGACCGATCATCAAAGTATAGCAAATCGATTTCATTTAAACGCTTACTTTCTTACGCCTGAATTGTCATGTTTTAAAATGAGTAACTATGTCTCATTGTCTTACGGATGTATCACATTGGCGCTAGTTTAAATAGTGATGGTATGATTGTAGAGGATTCTAATTGTTCCATTTCTCACACGCAGAAATGGTCGACTTGTAAGAAGACCGATCTAGTAAGTTGAGGGTTCATGGTTCAAACTTAGCTAATAATTTGTTTTACTGAAGCCTAACATTTTTTATTTATGACCATTATCCTACTTGAATTATGTTTCATAGGCTCCACCCTCTGCGTTATTTCAAGTTTATAGTATGGCAACATTATTATATGACACATATGATGCAAAAATACATGCAGTTAAACTATTCGATTACTTGGGTAGTTTATTGCTCTGAATAATCGAATATTAGAATCTGTTAAATATTATGTGTTGGATTAACTTCATTCATTATTGAAGATAGCATTATCAAAATTGCAATTTTTCATGTCTCAAATATTTCAAATACCATGTAGTATTTCTAACTCTGCAATTTTATTGCTGAATTCTGAAAAATGTTTCAAATCAAGCAAAAACAACTGAATTCATGTATATCTAGAGAAGATGATTCAAAGATGAAAAGAACGAATCAACTTGTCTCTTCTCAAATAGGAACTATCTCACTAGTTCCTTCGATACTGATGATTATAAATTCAAATGCATCTGCTCTGTTGCATCTAATTTACAAAAAAATAATTGCAACTTCTGAATGATATCATTTATCTAATTATTTTTATTCCTGCAGATAAATTATTATATAAGATAAGATCTTATCTAATAAGATATTACCAATAAGACATCATATAACATACAACTAAATGTATTATTCTGAAAAACTTTAAATTTCAATCTCAATTTCAGTGAGCGAGATAAGGCGCTATAACCTTGGCAAATTTTTGCCAGACTTTTGTTTCAAATGCCAAAAGTTCACCCACACGCATAAGGAGCAGAAACTAATCTTTCTAGCATCTATGCTCCCAACGATATATAACAAATTATCACATCATTTAGCTCTATTTGAAAGCGTTTGGTACTGGAGGTCCACACTTTCTTCCTTCCATTTATTCAAAGTAGACAACTAGGCAGACACTCTCTCTGGAATCGCTCTATTTCTTGGAGTCCTCTCTGCGACACATGCTACGCAGTTGGCCTGGCCCGCGGCAAGAAAAATGATGCTCTCTAGAAGTCGTCATTTTTCTGGATGATTTCAAGAATTGGCTGCGTTATAGTGAGATTAGCTTGGATTAGATTAGATTATCGTCTATTAGATATAGACGCTATGGATCTACTTTGGACACCGAAGAATGACAAGATCAAACAAAGTTCGCTGAACAACAAAGTTGACCATCTACAAGTCATGACACAGTGATGTCCATATCCTCAGAGTGATAAAGAGAGATTCTAATTTTTCCACACACTCTTCCTACCTCAACGGGAGCTCTTCTCTCTTGTTGATACACTACCCGAGCAAAGGATTATACCAAATTGAAAACAAGTTCTAATATCAGGTTATCATTTTTTGATCACTGAATATGTTATCATTGAGGCTGAATAAACAGCCAAAATAACAGAATGAATAGCAAACAAAATACTCGTTGAATATCATAATATTAATTTAAATTGTTATCACTGCGAACAACTTGAAAACAATTCCTGTATTGTAAGCAAATTTATTGAAATAGTTTCAAATTGTGTTATTAATTTGAAATCAAATTCTCAAGCTAATAACTGAAAAAATATTTTGATTAAAATCAAAATTTCTTGTTCAAATATGCTAGAAGCGTGTATAGTTTTACAATTCAACTCACAACGTTCATAAAACATAGTGTGTTCAAAATGATAACATATGAAAACAAAATTTGCCAATGGTGATAACTAAATTTGTTATGCGATAACAGCGGAAATCAAAACGATAACTGGGATAACAGAACTTGTTACTTATATGATATCAGCTTGTTATTTTCCTTTGCTAGGGTAAGGTCTTTTTAGACGGCTTTTTTTACACGGTTTGTTTTCGATCATAACTCCAGAACGGAACAACTTATCGACCTGATTCGAATCACATCTTACGTTTTGGGCAAAAAGTAGTCACATGGCAGTTTTTCGAAAAATTCACAATTTTTGGTGTATAATAACTCAAAATTTTAGAAACTGCATTTTGACCATTACATGGAAAGGTTACACATGCAAACAAAATCGAAGCAATTTAAAATGTGTATTTATGTGAATTTATCAACTCTCTTTAGTCTTTTTTACACGGTTTCATAGTAAAAGTGGTACGTATCCCCCGTACCAAAAAAGTTTGGGACTCACTTTGAAAATCCGAGTACGCTTCATACATGAGCTGGCAAACGGCTCAAAATGCATCACTTAGCCGTTTTCCGTGGGATCAAATTATTAGAAGAACGTCAGGTAAGCAATCGGAAAGATGATAGCGCCAGAAAATGCAAGTCAACAGAAACGTGATCATCTGGTGCCATCTGATGGTGAATCAAGCTTGTTGTGTAGAGAAAAACAAAATGACAGTTAATTTGTAGCTGCCAGGCAGGTAGCGAAAACAGTCAAGCAAACACACTCGATGGTGCATTCGTACTACCAGCTCCACTCCGGAGCGAAGAAGTTTCGTGTTGTGACCGCCAGGAATAGACGATCCAGTAGGCGCTGCGGAACTTTAAGTGCAGCTGAAGCTAAAGGAAGAAACCGAGGGCAATCTGGCATCATTGTTCTACGCCTTCGACCAAGATGTTGGTGGAACTGGTCAAACGGCCAAGAATTACCTGGATCAGATAAACATTGTTATGCGGAAGCGTCAGTCAAGGCTTGCGGTGTCTAAGCAGCATACAATCACCTAGAAGGAGTAGCTGAAGATAGTGACAAGCATCTTCCTACGTCGTGGTCATAATAGATGACGAGACCTACTTGACGTTGGACTTCAACAACTGGCAGAGGACCGCGCACTTTACGTCTTCACCAAGAAGGGAAGCGTTGATGTCAAATTTATGTCCCATACCAAGTTCCCGAAAAAAGTTCTTCTGTGGCTGACAATCAGCAAAAAAAGTCCGCGCTCCTGCTCTTTTCTTTGGGCTTGCGGTGATCGGGGAGATATACAGTACGAAATGCCTGCCCCGGAAGTTACTGCTATCATCAATAAGTATCACGCGAGGGAGGTTTTCCGGATCTGATCTTTGCCCATTATGCCAAGAGATCACTGGAGGAGCAGGACCGACTGAAGATACACGTTGAACCGAAGACCGCCAACCCCCTAAGCCAATGGAAAATTTATGGGCGAACCTCTGTGTGAAGAACTGTTCCAATAATTTCGTGGCCAAGCCGAAGAAACTGATCGTTAGGACCACGAAAGAGCTGAAGAACATCTTTTGCAGACATCGATCTTTTAATCGGCCATGGTTAATGTTCCTAAAAACAGCCGTAAGGCCAGGACATCAAAGCAATTTTACAAATGGCCATCTCTGCCGGCGATTTGTTGATGTGACAAAATGAGTCAGCACTTTATCACATCTGGTACCATTGAAGGGCAATTTTACCGGAATGAATACCTCCAGAAACGCTTTTTACACTCCCTGAAGTCTCATCGAAGCTTTGACTGTATTGGGCATTCTGTCATTAGTCTTGACCAGTTTTAAATTGGAATGCTATGCATACCGCGTCCCAGATGTCCTGGTCTTGGCACATCCTCAGGTTACCCGGATTCTTATCGTGGCCGCTTACGGCTATTATTCCGGATGCGAAGAACACATGTTCCGCAGTGTCCTCAACTCTCGCGAAACCGGTGCATGCGGAGGACTGTGCATGCCCATATTTGTGTAGATATTGTCTTAATCAGCCATGGCCTGACAGAATCTGCGTTAAGTGGAAGTTCACTTCACCGACCTTTGGTGGAGTTGTTCCATTCCCTTTGCCATTTAACCATAGATGCGACTCTAGTGGTCTTTCGAGTACCTCTTGTTCAAAGTTGTTCGAAGCACTCTACAGTCTCTTCTATGAAGATGCCAAACATCCCCGCTAGGACGTAGACCGCATCGCCTGATACCGTTCGGTGTGCGTTAACCAGTCTTAGCCGCATAAGCCTGTGCGTACTCTCTAGCTTACTCATGTAGTTCTTGGTACTCAAGGCGGTGATCCATGCCGGCCCACCGTACCTTAGTATGGAGTTTACGCTTACTCCCTTGCACCGCCGAGCTATTCGACATCATGCGGGATAATGCCGATATAGGCAAAGAGGCTTTCTTGCAGGCGTAATCGACGTGACTGATAAAGGACAGTTTATCGTCGATCTTGACCCTCAAGTACCTCAAAGACGACTTCGATTCAATTGTGCAGTTACCTGCACTAATCGCCGCATGTTGCTCCGATTTTCGGTTGTTAACAACCGTGACCTCGGCCTTATGTTGGACAAGCTCCAGTTTCCTGGAACTCATCCATCTCTCCACAATGCCAATGAAGTGCGAGGCCGTTAGCTCTACCAATTCAATGGATTCATCACATATCTCTAGGGTGATGTTGTCTGCAAACCCGACGATCTTTACCCCCATTCGGGAACTCATAGTTCCATAGCACCGGACCCAGGATTGAACTTTGTGACACGCCTGCGTTGATCTGAACACGTTTCTGCTTTTCCTCTGAACTGAACACCAGCACACGATTCAGGAAATAACGTTCCAGAATCTTGTACAGGTACCTAGTAACCTAAAGGCGTTGGAGCGAGTCGACGATAGACACCCAACTGGCGCTATTGAACGCATTTCTCACATCAAGGGTGACCACTGCACAGGAGTGGACCTCTTGCGCTGGGTTGCCACTTCAGCCGTCTTGGTGACGAACAGAATGGCATCCACCGTCAACTTCCCTTTACGGAAGCCAAACTGATTGTTAGACAGAACACCTATACCCTTCGTGTATTTTGTCAGTCTATTGAGGATTACCCTCTCGAGCCCTTTACCCGCTGTGTCCAACAAACATATAGGTCTATATGCCAATGGATCTCCGGATGGATTCCCTGTCTTCGGTAGTAACACTAGGATCTGAATTTTCCAGGCCTGCGGAAAGACGCCCTCGTTCAGACATCTTTGCATCACCACCCTGAACTTTTCGGGAGCCAACAAGATAGCCGTCTTGATGGCCAGGTTCGGAATACCATCTTTGTTCACCTTTAGCGACTTTGCTATCGCAATGAGTTCGTTGTTCGGGCCCCCGTAGTGCCGTTATCAGTGCCCACGTAGCTACGCATGTTCGGCTGGGCCGCCCATCCCTCCATCGCTATGACAGCGTTATGATCTGGGATACACGAACGTTAGTCATGTGACAAATCTACTGCGGCGGGGGACCAGGGACTTGGCTCGTGGTTCGGAAAGACTCCCCCAACGATCACCAGCAGCTGCTCTGGCGATTGCTCGGTTGGAGCCGCCGTTTTGGCCATTACTACTCGCTAGGTGTCACCCCACGGATTCGTATTGGCCTTCTAACACAGGCCCTCAAAGCAGGCTCGCTCTACGCTCGATTCTATCGGCGTCGGTCCGCACTCTTTGCATCCTCCGTCTTGCGCGAAGGCATGTTCTTCGGAGGTCGGTGATCAACTCCGTCCACCAATACACCGGCGATCTCGGCTTGACTTCCCTCGGCATGATCGCATCGCACACTCGTATGAGTGACATAACCAGTCGTTCACCTCAAGATTTCGAAGCTTTGCTTTGGTTAAAGCCCAAAAAGTCTCGATTGGCCGTGCCTCCGAGCAGTTCGGCGGATTCATGTCTTTCGGCACGAAATATACATTTTGACGTATTTCTGAGTGTTCATCGTCTCCGTTGTGATGTACGGACTAGATGTTTTACCACACTCGCATTTTGCCTGCCAAACCATAACTTTCTTACCGATTTTTTTCGGTGAAAATTGCCTTCTCTGTTTCTGGGATGTCTTTGTCCTTGCATGCAGTATAGAATTGTGGTCCGGGAAGCGTTTTGTAACCTAGTTTCACATACGTTTCATAGTCCATTATTATACACCCAGAATGTCTACACAATAACAAATCGTAGAGTTTGCGGGCCCGTGGTTTCACGGACGCGGTCTGTTTTGGGTTGCTTTTGGATTTTTTCTGCTTCCGGTATGTTTTTAGCCCAGTCTTTCTTTGGCACGCATGACGTTACTCGACGAGGTCCCTAGTTTTTTCGCAACATCCCGAACGGAAGTCGCTGGTTTCGCTTGTAGGCATCTCTGATCTTTTTATCGATATCCGGACTAACAGGACCGGATTTCCGACTTCTCTTCGGCGCATCTTCAAACGTACACTGTTCTCTATATTATCGGATCGCAGATCGTACCGCTCCGACGCTTACACCCTCTTCTTTGGCCAATTTTCTCAAGGAGAGTCCGCTCACAGTGCACCATTTGTGCACGATACTTTTTCGTTGTTCCGGAGTAAGACCGCGCATTTTGATAGGTAACACAAAACTGAGCACTTTTTTGATGCTATGTCATTCAGAAATGTGCAAAAAAAAAGGACGCAGCCAAAACATGTTGAAATATTTCATTATATTCAAAGTGACCGTTAAAATGAGGTGTGCTTATACTTTCTGGAACAGTCGTTAAATGTAACCGTGTGACTGACGGGATTTTTTGCCATTGTCTTGAATTCTAATGAGTTGCCTATAAAATTCTGTAACTTTTGATGTCTCCCAAGACTAATTCCATTGGAATTTGATAGACCACTATAACACAAATCCTTCAAATTTGCACTTCTGGCAACACTTACTACTCTTTTATTTGCAAGCTAAATCAATCATATTTTAGTTTAACCTTGAAATAAGAAAACTAAACGCATATGCATATGTTCATACGGGTTCGCATAAGGGATGTACAATATAGGAACTGTACAAAACCTTAGTTTTGAAATGAATTATTCATTATCTTCATTTTTCTAAACATTATTTGTTTGTACTACTTCCTAGGTAATGTAGCATTTCAATACCCCATTCAACATTCATCGCTTAAACTATCCGTAAACAAAGCTAAATTCCTCATACCAGTTCCATGCATCCTTCCACCTTTGTGGCTTACATGAAAATCGAACCGGCTGTCACAGGCTAACAGCAGTTTCTTTGTTCGCCGCTCGAAACCTGTCCACGGTAAAGTTGCTCGTCTTCCCGGATTGCGGTTAGACTACCGTCGAGATGAGCCTACAACCAACCTACTAAGTAAAAGTTTGCAATTACTTTGGCTGCCAGCGCCGGAGATTACCCTTCCTTGTCCATCCCATCTGAGATCCCAAATACCAACATGATCACATCTTGAATGCCGCAGCCTCACTCATCACATTCATCGTTAATTTATGCTAATCATTTCGTACTTCCTCGAGCCCCTCCTTAAGCCGTAAGGTGAGGAAGATTACCCTTTTTTCCCGGTTCTCTATTAGCATAGGTACCTGTACTGTACATCTTCGGAACGAGGTGATTAATAGCACCGCTGGCGATGATTAATGGGTTGTCGTTTTGCTCCGTACGGTGTCAGTGTTAAACGGCAGACATTTGAACCATGATACGTCTTCCTTAGCTAAAGTTTTTTAATGGCAATTTAGGTTCTCAAATACGTAGCCAACCGGGAAGAAGTTAAACCAAAATAACAGTTAGCTAACAATTGCTAATCGACGTTTCATCTGACCAACTGCTGGCCGCTTCCAAAAGTTCGGAAGTCACTCGTATAAGTTTTACTGCCTCTGCTACTTCTAATTCCGTCGTCAGCCCTCATCGACATGACACTTTTAATGGCATTTTAATGTCCAGCGGCGGTCATACATGCTCAATCAAAAGCTCATTCACCACGTCGTCGCCTATTCGTCGTGCCTTTCGGGGAAGATGCTGTGCAAAAAAAATTCACCGACTTGGAAAAAGAAATATGCCAAAATGTCAACACTGTTTGGATTCGGTAGCCGGCACGACTCGGGTGACATTGTCACGGTCCGCTGCATTTGGAATAACCCACCACTCACCGCGTCAAGAAAGGCATAATTTGTGAACATGATTAGTATTGCCCGCCGGAGAATGTACTGCTGCCTTAGGAATCGCGCGTCGGTCGCCAGGGGGCACTTCTGGGCTCGCATTGAACTTGATCTTGAGAGTCAAGCATTTCGCGTCGGAACGAACCAACTCTATCGACCGATCGATGGAGAGGCATTTTCACAGAAGTCGTTTGACCGTGAAAGCTCAACCGTGTGTGCCGTGCCACACTTGACTAGGCATGGCTGGTCTCTATCGTCGATTTTTCGCTTTCTGGGGTGTGACATTTGGAACGGTTTGAGGTAAACTTTAGTGTGACTGCTATTCGGCAGTCGGCCGCATGGCAGGGGGAATGTCAACTTTGTTGACTCCTACCTCATTTAACGGGTTGATGGGAGGAGTCGATCGAAGGTGGCAGGGCTTACGCCTAACGAGTTGGAAAATTTATTGCCATGGCTTGAGAAAGGTTGATTTGGGGCGGCTGTGTGGAAGTACTTATGTCGTGTTGTGTTAAGGGCACACTGAGTCTAATTGAATTCGTTGAAAGTTACCGGGAGGTAAATTGAATTGAATGCATGCTGATGGTTCAATTCGTAACACAATTTCTGTCTGAAAGAGCCTATTTAAAAAATGGCAAACATGCTTCTAGGGTGGATTAACAATGGCGAAGCTTGCCGAAGTATTTGAAAAGTATTCAACATGTTGGACTCAGAAAATCTTAATCCACTTAAACCTTTAAAAATCTCAGTTTCATATTGAAAAAAAAACTATTGAAATTAATAAAGTTTCAAAAACAATATGGTTTTATTCTCATTTGCTCAGGTAAAATGTAAGATTTTAAGAGCGTGGCATTCAAACACCAGTACGCATTGCTACCCATGTAACCAATAAACATTAAATAGAGCCCGTAAGTAGACCTATATGCGTCGTAACGACAAGCGATATAATTCATATGAGCATTATATTTATTCACCTTAAATGCTATTCAAAAGCAGGATTTGGCTCGCTATACGGCCAATTTAATGCTGGACCCCACCAAAAGAAGACGTCTATGTCGACAATATGTCATTCATTGATAGCATGAATTGGTAACATTTGCAAATTACAGCTAGATGACGGCAGATGAAGTGTTGTTCTGCTGCTGGGGAAATTAGCTTTTAGATTATCGATTAAATGCTTGATTGAGAATGCGAAGGAAAAAAGTCCATTTTCAGTTTTTTTTTATTCATTTTCCTGTTTTGCCTCTTATATATTTTTTCCTCTCCTGTACTGATGATGATGAACGTTTGCTTTCTATTTAGACCCCCTTTTTATCTTATGAAAGGTGAAAATCATATTCGCTGCAGTTTTTACTTTTTCTAGGATGGGATTCGAACTCGCTGCTTCGTGATCGATGTGTTTTTATACCGCGTCTTTATCCTCTAACCTATATGGAACGTATGGGAACGGTTTCAATATTTGCCCAATATAAGCTTCAATGTTCCTAGGTCACCAACAAGCATTAAAATAGGCACTTATTCTGCATCATACTTGCATTTAAGATTCTTCTTGGTGTACATTGGCTGTCTGAATGTACAGATGTTGTAAAATAGCATACGCAAAGCTACCGTAATGCTAGCTGTCTGATATCTGCATTTTTGTTACTTGATATGTTATTAGAACAACGCACTGAAAATGCTTAATTAAAGTTGTTTACAAATGTTAACAGATGGAACTTCAGAACTTGACTTGGATGAAGATGATTCAATAACCAGACCGAGGACTATTATAGTCCTGATGCAGCAGTAAGCGAGGACGATGAAACGTTTCGAAAATTCGTACACTTATCGATTTGTAAACAGCTTAAATTAAGCATTTTCAGTGTGTTGTTTTAATAATATTACAAGCAACAAAAATGCAGATATCAGACAGCTAACATTGCGGCAGCTTTGCGAATGCTTTTTTACAACAGCTCTGCATTCAAACAGCCAATTTACAGCAAGAAGAATCGTAAATGCAAGTATGATGCAGAATTAGTGCATATTTCAATGCTTATTGGTAACCTGGGTAGCTTTTTGGGCATGTATCCAGTGGTACTCGAACCATGGACGTCAATCTTTGCCTAACATTCCACTGCGGGGTAGGTTGTAGCGACGGAACAAGTCCGCCACTTCAACAGGCAAAAATTGACGCATGGAAAGACGCTCATGTACCACTGTGGCTTGTATAGCTTATTCTTAGCGATCTATTGTGTGCACTCTGTTTACTGATGCGCACATGGGAGAGGAACTCTCTCCTTTTTTTGGGTTTGTTTTGATTCGCACCGACTGACGATCACTAAAGTTTTTCTCGTCGTCTCCAACGGACTCGGACTTGTTCCGTCGCTACAACCTACCCCGCAGTGGGATGTTAGGCAAAGATTGACGTCCATGGTTCGAGTACCACTGGATACATGCCCTTTCGCACAATTTTCAAAAACATCTGTTAATTTTCCTACCTGCCGCACTCTGACGGACCTTTCAACACTTTCTCTTCACATCTTTCATTCTAGCCAAAAACATTGTTGTTCACTCTTGGTGCCCCATGGTGATGAGCGAACATCTCCTTCTACATCATATTTTTGTTGTTTTGTACACTTTTTGAACTATTCTTTTTTCAAAATCTTATGAAGTTAGGATGAAAATTGCGCTCTCTGCAATTTTTCAAAGGGTGGCCGAGGATTTTTATTCCCATATAAAATGTATGGAGAGTCAGAAAAAAAATATACATACACCAGGCTAGGCATATTTTGAAAAAAAATTTTGCCAGCTTTCCGAAAACTTGCGCCAATATGGTTCCGGGAGTCCTGGAGTGCTGGGAAACTTGATAAATACATAAATCTTGTACAGAACTACCACATTTATACTTTTTTAGAAAAAAGTGTATGAATATATCTTAGAAAATCAACTTTTGATCCTAGGCCTCGAATGTTATATACAACGAACTCTCGAATTATCTCGAATTATACCGGCATTAAAACAACCGGCAAATGAAAGGTACTATGATATCATACATGATTGTTTTACATGAAAATTATTGGAATCGGTGTACTCGTTCCAGAGATACCCCTGGGGATGTGGCCAGTTTCTGACTTAGATCAAAACCCATCATGTAGCAACTTAAATTTCAGAAGAATTCAAAAATAAGTGATGATATAAAAAGTCAAACAACGGTCACAGCCGGGTTGATGTACCGGCTATTCTCCGGAAAATGGTCAGATTCGGATTTGGATAAAAACCATGCGGCACATCAAAATCAAAATCAAAATGCGGCACCTGAGAAATCAAAAATAAGTGTAATACTGATGATATCCAGTTTCTAGAACCACAATGACCACACCCGAGTTCGTGTTTCTGGTACTCCCTGCTGGGTTTTTATTTTCATATAAATGTACATGCCATGTGAGAACAAATTCACTGTAGTAACCCATTTGTGATTTCGACTGGCACTGCATGTTGCTCCGGATCGTCCACAACATCTAAATATATCTGAAAAGTTGTGTGTCGTTCTTGTTCCAGAGTGACGAAACATAAACAAGCTTCTTGGTTTATTATAAGCTTTTAAGGTTGTATTATGCTCCACATTTAGCCGACATTTAGCGGATGTTCTGGAAAATTTTCAAGAAAACCATCATGTTGCGCAAAGAGAATTAAACATACATGTTTTGCCAAATAAAGGGTCAAAACAGAAAACAAAATAACAGAAGCCTCAACACAACCTGTAACACTCCTAAGAGACGCGTAAGAGTCACAAATTATGAAACGCAAAATTGAGGGAAAAAATATGTCTGCTCCTCCCCTCCCATTTATATCTCATTTTTCCTGTACTTTACTTGTTATAAAAACCTCTCCTCCTTCGAACGTAAATTGTTCATGATCCCTTATAGTCCAGTGCTTTTTGTATTCTGATCAAATGTGGAATCAGTAACAACCTTGTGATTAAAAACTTGAACGAAGAAATGCCCGACTTGAGTTGTCATCTGATATAAGTATTTCATGCTATAATTCTCCTAGTGTACGCTTCACTTATCAAAGTTCCCCCATTGCAAAGCCTGTTTGCAAGGAGTTCCAGATCAACTTCGACCTATTTTAATCCCCCATATTTTTATTGAATCAGTGTCTACAATGAATACTTATCTACCCTCCGAAAACTTCAAGAACCTTGTTCCGTATACGTTGCTGAGCTGGCAGCAATCAACATCGCATTGGGGATAACTTTCGACATGCCCTTAGACCATTGAGTGAGGCACTCATCTTATTTTCTTTCAAAAGTAAGGGATCAGATGTGTGCGTTGGTCGAAAGATCATTTAAGATTACCTTTATATGCGTCCCCCCACATTGTTCAATTCCAGGCAATGAGAAGGCGGACTCTCTAGCAAAGGTGGGCGCACAAGAAGGCGAGATTTTTGGAAGAAGAATTTCACATGATGATTTTTTCCATTAGGTCGTCAGAGTTCTCTTCAAAGTTTGCAAAACGATTTGACAAGTAATTCTCTTAGGGGGTGGTTACATTCCATTATTCAAAAGGTTTCGTCGAGATCGTGGTTCAAAGGTCTGGATGTAAGGCGCGGTTTAATTCGTGTGATGTCAAGGCTTAAGGTGTGGCCCATTTGGTATTTAAACAAACATTTTTGATTTTTACAGCGGCCCTAGTGGTCGGATTTGTAATCTTTGGCATATTATGTGTTCCCTGTATCAATAACAACAATCAAAAGTTTTTTTTTCGCGGCTCAGACCTTCGTGGTATGGGCCAAAATATGTTAAAGTGTTGGGTTTTCCACGAAATACCGTGTGGCGTGATTTGAAAAAGTACGTACAAACTATGTTGACGGATCGGAAGCCTCAAAGCAAGCGTCGGGCGGGTACTGTCAACCGTCAACTGCCGAACAAAGTCATCAAGAACATTAAGGTAAACCCCAACATCTCAGACCGCAAAAGTCATGTACCGTGCCTGTAGACAACCAAATAGGGATCAAAAGCAGAACAATGTGGCTAGTATCCGTGCCAGAAAACTGTATGATCAGGTGTTGACAAAATTCAATGACTGTCTCCTCATGGATGATGAAACCTATGTGAAGGCCGACTTCAAACAGTTACCGAGACAAAAAATGTTTTCGGCTACGGCTCCGGGAGATGTTCCTGCCATTTTTTTCTTGTTTTGCAAATTTATCTTTTAAAATTTGCACAACAATATATGATTTGGTAGCTGTGGTAGGAAGCCCAAGGTTTTCATCGCTGATGAGACATTTAATTCAGAGCCACCATACTGTCCCCAGCTCAGACCGATAGAGAGATTTTGGTCTATTATGAAATGGAAGCTGAAAATGAATGGCAGTGTTGTCAAAAGCAATCAATCGAGAACCAAGTGAAACAAGGTTGTCAAAACGATGGATGAGAATAATGTGCGCCGGTTGATGAAACGTATTCCGGGAAAAGTCCGCATATTTCTACGAAATCGAGATAAATTTTTGTTTGTATTTTCCCTCTAAAGTTCACATAAAGTCGAATATTTAAGTTGAAACAGAATACTGTTATGTTAATATATATCCGAAATATGGGCAAAAGTCTATGTTCCAATTCTAACTGGGCCACATCTTACAGGGAATAAGGAAAACGATTGCTCAACACTACTCTGGACAGCTGAAACCTTGTCAGTATTTGAGAAATACAAGCAACAAATTGCAGATGCAGCATGATTAGCTCATCTTGCAAGAGATGTTGAGCTATCTTTGTGGGTTGATTCATCAAATACAGCAGCCGGTGCCGTACTGCATAAAGTTGTTATCGGCCACGTTTAGCCCCTAGGTTTCGTTTCCAAAAGGTTTGATAAGGCACAACTAACGTTAAGTACCTACGATCGAGAGCTAACGACGATTTACCTGGCAGTGTGATACTTCAAATACATGTTAGAAGGTCCAAACTATCACACATACACCGATTACAAGGCAATCGTGTTCGCATTTCATAGAAAAAGCATCTGTTCGACAAGCACGACAATTGGATTACATCAGCCAAATCACCACCGACATTCGCCATGTAGCTGGTAAGAAGAATTTTGACTTTGATGCCCTCGCCACCGATCAGCAAATAAACGACGAGTTAATTGCGATTCTAGGACGTAAAATACAAACCTCATTAAACCTAGAACAGTTTACTGTACCAGGATCAAATAAAAACTTGTATTGGGACTTCTCTGGGTCGCATCAGACCATTCATCACTAAAAGATTTCGTCATCAATTTCTTATGGTAAGCCACAGTCTTTCACATCCAGGAACGAGAGCAATAGCCGAACTGATGGCTCAGCGATTTGTACGGCCAAGTATACGAAAGGGCACTATAGGACGTTTTGCTTTGCCTGACGATAGATCCAGCCACATAAACGTCGATATCGTCAGACCTTTTCCAACGAGCAACGGTCACCGATATTGTCTTACCATCATCGATAGGTTTACTCTATGGCCGGAGGCAATATCTACTCATTCCTTGATATGTCGGCATCCTCCATTGCGCACGCTCACTGTGTCACTGTATGGATTTCTCGTTACGGCGTACCGAAACAGATCACATTTGATCAAGGACGAAAATTCGAATCGACCCTCTCCAATGAGTTGTGTTGAACGTTTGTGATCTTTTCACCCTCGGTCAAATGGCCTTATCGGGCGATGCCACCGAACATTGAAGGCTGCGATTCGTTGTCATAACCCCGATCGTTGGACGGACCTTCTCCCGATGATACTACTCGGGCAGAGAACCATCTACAGGGTGTCTGCAAATTATCCGTACAGAATTAGTCGACATGCCTCAACACAACCAGGCGGATTAAACTAAGCATACCTACATGGTTTAACATCTTGACCCATTGTCTTTATACGCAGTAAGTTTGGTACAGTTGTGATATGTAATTCATTCAAAATGAAGGCGAATAAGTTGGAGAAAATAATGTGAATTTTTGTTGTGATATAAATATCAGAGCATGTGAAATTGTATTTCTTTTCACAGGAAGTAGCAACTTGCATGCAGCAGTTCTTACAAAGACGAGCTTTTCATACGCCATACAACAATGTTGGCGATCTTTCATACAACAGGCAAGACTCAGGTGTTAACTGGCTTAAATTTACATGAAATATCCTATTATGTTCCGCCAAATCTAGCATTCCCTTTGTGTGCATTAGATAACATTAAAACACAGAAAATTAAATGTTTCTTTTTATCTGTGTAAGCAGTTCTAAAATAATAGATTTATCAAACAATTTCAGTGCGTTATGCTAATAATATATGTAGCATTAAAAAAAAATGCAAATATCAGGCACCTAACATTTCGGTAGTTTTGCGTATACAATCATACAACAGCTACACACTTAGAAAATTTCATGTAATTGTAGGTTTTTCCAGATGCACCCAAACGAAGCGGCTAATAACATATAAATACACATCCTTTTTTAAATTTACACGAAAGAAAAGCTGAACACCTAATTTCACATGCCAGGGTTCAAATTTCAGTTTCAAGAAGAATTTTCATAGATTTTTTTTGCATGTTCATAAACTTAATGAACATTACTAAAGCAAGGAGCTGCTATTCTACTGCAAATCTAATTGATTTTGTGCTTCACAGTTTGTGTTTACCGTACTTTTTAAGCACACCATGTAGATTTGTGACTGGAAGAATGCACATATAGACTGTTCCAGAAAGTATAAGCACACTTTCAAAGTACCAAAAAAGTAATTTTGCCTTTAGTTATAATAATTTTATTTGGCAAATAATATTTGTATTTGTGTTTTATATGATATTTTACTCTCGTTTAATCAAAATATATAATCATAGCCAAGTCTTCTAATTTTTCTTCGAATGTAACACATTAGTTTCTACACAATTGGAGCAAGTGGAGCGCCCTAATGATATAATAATCTGTTACACGGAAAATTAAATCAAGCAAATTAAATTTGGATTGTAATCTTCTACGACACATTTCAAGTTAATGTAATATTTCAAGACGATGTACATGTTCGATAGGTGTAAAATCATGCTTGAAACTAATTCTTGATAGAGAATGAATTTATATGACTGTATTTTTTTACCCCACCACATGTATGGGGTAGACTCTATTTTAATCATCAAAATCAAAATCAATTTTTTTTTTTTGCCCCGCGGCATTATTAGAAGATAAACCAGCATAATTTTGGCCGTGATGCGGAATGAATATATTACTTTTGAGCAATTAATTTAGAATTGGCAATCAACGGCGGCTTGCTAGTGTGCAAATAGTAGCCAATTTAAAAATGTGCATTTCAGTTTACTGCCGCAGGAAGCAAAAGAAAGTTCACGCGTCGATGACTGCCAAGAGTCAAGATATAACTGAAGCATATATGATACGAACAAGAGAGGAGTGACTCCTTCACTTTACATGAATGGTCTTGTAATTTTGAAGGGCAACGGCAAGCAACCAAAATAATTTATGAAGGCCATGTAATTTAATGTTATTTCGATTGGCTAGTACACTAGTATTCCTAACGGATGTTTGAAATACCCTCAGCAGAACATAAATATACTGCAGCAAACCTTAACATTGACTCAAATTGTGTAATTTTTTTCCAAATTGCGTTCCTCGTAGTTTTCATATTCCTTGGAAAATAATAGCATTGCACTAAAAAATCCATTTATGTGTGTTTTTTTATTAATTTGTGATAAAAATTCGCAAAGTTCATTTGAAACTATTAAATGTTGTAAAGTAAGGATAAAATTAAACTTCAGCCACTTCGGTAACTCAAGTTATCATCGCAGGAAAAGAGAGAAAGAGAGAGAATACGGCGTCCGTTTTCAATGCCTGCCAATGCTAGACTGTGGGCTGATGAAAACTTCTACATTGATAGTATGCCCTCACAAATGAGTCAACCATTTACATTTCAGTTCACGTTCGTGTAATTCCAAGTGTCTAAATCCATAAAATTGTGGATATCTCAAGTAACATTTCCAAAACCATCCAGCTTTATTAAGTTTTATTGATGTTTTATGAATGCCACTAGAAATCAATTTGGTTTTATTATGGCAACAAAGGGTGCCAATAGGTTTCAAATTTTAGTCAGGTTTTTGAGAACCTATACAGCTTCTTAACAGCGATCATAAAACCTTGTCTTCTAACGTTCTTTCTTCTTCTATCAAAGGTTTTATTTTGAGATTATGAACTCGTAAAATGCTGTTTTGAAATGCCGTTTTAGGACTGATTCGAATTATCTTATTATGGTTAGTTGAAAAAGCATTTTAAAACCATTTCGCTTCCAGTAAATGCATTAAACGGCAAATTGGCATTGAGGAAAGTCACCAAATGACCTAATAGTTTTATAGTAGCTGTTCAATATCACGTGAATTAAAATAAAATTTCCTTAAACGAAAGAGTAGTCATTCTAACCCACACCACACAAAAATAATTATTTGTACCAAACAACACGCACATCGCACCCACTATGCACATGCGACGCGCAACACACCCTGCTGTGACAAACAATACAGCATATAGTTTTTTGTACATATAGCATAGATGTAAATAACGCCAATTGAAACACAATCGCCTTCGCGTGAGCACGTTCCCTACCGCGAGCAATAGATGTTAATCCCGTTCGTTCGCTATTGTGGGTTCTAGAACCGAAAAAGAAAGACGATTCCCTATCGCTATCCGTTTTTTAAGAAGAGTGGTAAAGTGCTTAAACAGTAGCCATTGTGATGATAAATTGGCTTTCTAGCCAAGCTATGATTTCTTCCAATGGCCATGTTGAAATATATGAAATAATTGAAATGCGGAAAAATAAATACACCAAATTTAACGCAAATGAACTGCAGAAGAGAGGTAAATTTTGACATTCCTTTTACCTTAATAAATTCCATAAATTTTCAGGAAATTCATGATTAATTTATCGAAAATATTTATTTCAATTTTATTTTTGTTGATGTAAATTTGCATAATCCCCGAGGCACGGTTATTTTCGAGTCTTATCGTGTTTTACGCTACAAAAAACTCAATTTGTTTTAGATATTTTGCTATCTAACTAAATTTCCCCTAACACTAGAACTTTTTTCTTCGATATTATTCACTGTTAAATGAATCAGAAGAGCAGACAATCGAACAAAGCAGAACCACAAAAACCAACCACAATATCACAGTGAAGTTTGACAGCTGTGGTCATTTAGCCCTATGGTTTTTATGGGAGCCAAAAGATTTTATTAAGGTTCCCAAGTGGTCATAACATCTTTCACTAGAACATTTTCAAAATCCTAATGGTCTTGTAAACGTATTATAAATTTGTTTTAATATCCGTCTATAGAGTGGGCAACTTTGTACAAAATTCGATTTTGAAGATGCATAGAGGAGATGTTGGTGGACGAAACAGTTTTGAACGTAGTTTTATCAAAAAGCCGGGAGGAGTGCTATACGGCTGGAAGAAAACTAAAATTGTTACTTGGGATTGCATCACAAGACATTACTTCGCGTTATATTGTCTTTAATTTTATGAGACAACCATTATTTTTGGATTTGCATCTATTATCACATAAAATTCAGTCATATACTGATTCACATTTCATGAAATTTAAATCGTTTACCAATTATTGCTCGTGTAGTTTTCGTTATTTTTAAGAGTGTATGCATTCAGACTACCAATGTACTGCAAGAAGAAATACAAGAATAATGCATAAATAGTGCGTATTTCAATGCTTATTGGTTAACTGGGTAGTAATACTGTTTAGATTCAGAATTTCTAGATTCGTTTATAAAAATATTTAAAATCTTCAAATATAAGTGTTGTTGCTAAAATTTACATCAGGGCTTGTAAAATTCAGTTTTCAGTGTTTGGTTCATGTAAATTTGAAAGAGGACGTAAATTAATGTCTTATAAGCCGCTTCGTTTGATTAAATCTTAAAAGATCTAATTTTACATGATTTTTTCTAAGCGTTGTTTATTTCGGAAAAAATAGTTTGTCGGATATCTATGATGATTCAAATTAAAGTTCAAATTTATCGCTAAAATACAAACGAGTCTGTAACATGTCTTCGGAAAAATGTTGCTTTTTGAAAAATGAAAAGTGGTAATTTTATTTTCATTCAATATTGTTTGAATTTATTTATGTTTTTCTGCTTTTGACGAATTTCACGCCAATTCATCCAGTGGTTGGCAGCATCCTCTTAGAATCTAATGAATCTTTGTGGGTGTGCATACTTTTTTCCAAAATTTATGTAGACTACCATTTGAAAATGGCTTAAGTTTTTTGATAGATTTTTTTTCAAATAAACGTAACTCAAAAAGAAACGGACTTACAAAAACGTGATGTATGGGTGAGTTTTAGAAAATTGTCGTTGCTTTTATGAAAAAAATGTATAAATTGTAAAATCGATTCTTACAAGCTTAAATTTTTTTTTTAAATTAGAAATGTATGAGTGACTTTTAGAAAATTGTCTTAGCTTTTATTAAAAATTGTAAAATTTATTTTTACACAATAAAAAAAAATACTTCATAATTTTAAGTCAATTTACAAAAAAAATGGCTGCCTTAGAATTGAACGATTTTTTTTTCTTAATAGAGACAATATAATTTTCTAAAATTTTACCATGCATTGCAAGATGAGCACTTTAAAGGAAAAAAAAGTTTTTCTGACAACATGTTTTTCATGTCCTATTTTTACCGTGTATCACGCAAACTCGTCTAGTTATGTTATTCAACACCCCTATAGAATCCAATAAAATTCAGCAATCATAAAGAATTGAATGTATTGAAATTTTGGTAAAAAACAATAATCATCTAGACTAACATTTGAAAAGGGCCAAAACATTAAATTCCCTTGACATCGGTAAAACAGAACCAAAAGTGTACGGTTGAGTACAAGTCATTCATAACTGATTGCTCGAATATTCCTATTTTTAGGGGCGATCCAAATATTGCCTCGTATACCTTTTTTCAGAGAGCAAAAGGAAGGTCAAGATTTTTTACATAATTTGTAATATGTATAAAATGTTGATAGAGGCTGATAAATATAAAAGAACAGCGGACGTCATATTTAAATCGTCTTTAATTGGATATACATCAAATCTTATCAAATTAAAACAATCTTATTTGATTAGACTTGATGCATATCCAAAAAAGACGATTCATATATGAAGTTATATGAATTTTCTAAATACTGCTTGTGTTAATGAAAACTCATAGGTTTTTGCTGGTTTTATTTTATTTTTTTTATATTCGTACATCTTCGAGTATTAGTAATTAACAAAGCTTCATACATTTAATGTAAAAATCTTTCACATACAAAGTGAATTTCTTTGGATGATCCTTTGAATCAGAAAACCTTTTACCTGAAATTTGATTTTCTGAAATAGATTAAAAGCAATGAACCTGTGTAACAGGTATTGTTTTTACGTGGCTTTAGAACTCCTCAAGTTCTTCTGACATTTTTGCATACTGTTCAGCTGATATGAAGCAGAAATTCTGTTTTGTAATACTTATTTTTGACTGTTTGAATCTATTCATATAGTTTTCGAGGAGTTTTGATTGTGTTTTCATAATCTTGAGCAAGGGTTGCTGTGTTTGCCATTCGCTTGAGATTACCACCAACGTTCCAATCCATATATGGACTTGAAATTGCACAAACTGGCAAAGTTATAAAGGGCCACTGCTCCATCTGACATGAAAATATGTTTTGAGCAATATATTGAATTAAGTTTAATGAAATCGAGCAATTTTTATATAAACAACTTAACGGCTATTGAGTTATGGGTCAATACATCAGATATTATGATAACAGGATCACCCACCTGATTTAATTGTATTATCACTAAAGTTAAAAATAATAATAATTTCAAAATAAGCCCTTTCAAAATAGCAGCTTAAGTCTTTAAAACATTCAAAGACACTGACCCTTAAAAAATCCATATCGTGATTATTATTAAATTCAATTGGCATACATCACTTTTTTGTAAATCTTTTTCTCTTCGAGTTATGTGAATGTGAAAAATTTGTTGTTAGAAAAACGTTTTTTCATTGAAAGTGCCCATATTGCAATGTTTGGCGAACTTTTAAACAATTATATTGCCTTTATTTAAAAAAAATCGTCCAATTCTAGGATAGCAAATAATTGCAAATTGTTTTTAAATTAAAAAAAAAATTTAGCGTCAAAGAATCTATTCTACAATTTTTACAATTTGTTTCATAAGAGTTAGGACAGTTTTCTAAAAGTCACTCAAACAGCACTTTTTTGTAAGTCTGTTTCCTTTTTGAGTTATGTTGATTTTAAAAATATAGATCAAAAAATTTAAGCCCTTTTTAAATGATAGTCTAGTTAAATTTTGAAAAAAAAAAACGAAGTATGCAAACGACCAGCCCAGGGCTGAAAATCTTGATAATAAAGGAAAAAGGAAAAAAAAGTTATGCGAAGTTTCTTCAAAAGACATAGTCTACCCACTCACAAAGTTTCATTGGATTCTGAGAGGGTGCTGCCAATCACGAAGACAAGTTGGCGTGAAATTCGTCTTTCCAAAAACAATTTTTCTTTCAATTTACATTTTGGCTGAGAATGATTTGATCTGCTGAAGTTTTAAGACGTTTCTTGTTTTAAAACGTCAGAATACCTATTGTAGCAAGCCATTCTAAATTGAGATTGCGTGATAGCTGATGAAATAAATGATGAACTTATCTTTCGATCGCAGAAATCTGATATCGGATTACACAAAGGTTCCTTGCTTGAGCTAGTTGTGGTTTTTTATCGCATTTAAAATCACGTAAGAACACTCTAGAGCAATACAAGCTACTTTTAGACTCCAGAACCAGTTCTGCCAATAATTCCTGTTGATTAACATCAAGTCAAGGTCGATCAGATTTCGCCACCTCAAAGTAATGGAAACGGGATTATCCACATTCCCAAATAAACAACTAGAACCTTTGTTCAGCTACATCTGCACGAATCAGAAGGTCCCCAACATGCCGATGGCATCATGCCTGACTGGTATTCCAATACATAGTGCAAACAAAAGTCAAATTAGATATCATCTCGAAATAGCCAATCCAACATCATCTGCATACTTGAAACCGGCTAAAGAATAAATAAAAAAAACATGTTCTTAACGCTTATCCACTTCACTACATCTCATCAGTGAAGAATTTTCATGCAACCGGTACGAAAACATCGACAACTACCGCGACCTTCACATTTTTTGCCAATTTACGAATGTGCCAAAATGTACCATCCGACCAACCAAACATTTCCGTTCTGTTTACTTTTCCCCAACATTGGTATTGGTGACAGGTGACAGACGATCACGCATGAATTGGAAGTCTGCCTGCGTACATCGAACTGCTGTCCCAGATCTGCAAGAAAATGCCACCCAAATTCATACCAAAGTGCTAACTGCAAACCGACTGCCATCCGTATTTGTTCCAACTAGATCGAAATCCCGTCGACGGCGGCGATCAACTTTCATTTCTTGCCTTTTCCAAAGGTTCTGAAATGGCTCACTTTCACAAAACACTTAATCAGACTGACATTCTTCTGATGTATTTCTTCGGAAATCGCACGCATCAGCTCACCAGTCCATTCAATTCAAATCACGTCCTTCGAACCAGCGAGCACGCACATCCACCCCTAGCCCACGTGGAAATCACCATTTGCCCTAACAACAACAACAGCAACAATGCGTCTAATGGTAAAACAATTTCGAAAATGTTAATCCACAGTCGGTACAAAACTAAACAAACTTCCAGGTCCCAATCGATCGCTAGACAATGCGCGCGCGCACCACGAAAGCTAAACTGACGATCGCACGTAGCTCGAAAGTGCTACTGAAGGTCTACTTGACTTCAATGTCCAACCGTAGGTGCCTAGGCGATCACGCCGAAGACAAACACAAAGCAACAACTGCCATTCACGGAAACGAACCGAGGGGCAATCACGATGATCGATTGATGAGCTTCTTCGAGTCTGAGATATAGCGAACATCAGCAAAATCCCGACAGGGATGATTCTTATCACACCCAATTAGTTCAGTTCCTTCTTTTTTCGAATTGCACTAAACCATCGTCTCACCCCCCTGAAACACAATCACAACACAACAGTTTCTGAAATGCACCGACTGGTTTCTGGTTGTTTCGCGTTGCTTCCGATCGAACAGAGAGCTTCAACGTTGCACTTGCTCGTGCACAACAGTCTCGGAGAGGGGCTCTCAATTCACAGCATCAACGCAGTACGCAGCCAAATGCTACCGGTGTCTTACTTGACTAACAGGCCTCTGAATCACACTCACAGCACTCCGGCGGGGTACAACAACACTCTTCTACGGGGTTGGCTTGGATACGAGAAGACGTAGCGAAACACACCGCTTGCTTGCTTGTCTTGTCACTTGGCGACGACCTTCTTCCAGCGAGTTAGCACTTGGTACTGAAACACCGCGATCACTTCGCACAATATTTTATTACTTTTGGCGATTGTTTTTCGTCTGCTTCTTTTCGGCCAGCAGAAGAGAAAAAAACCAAGACGTTCCACTACAGTTCCCACCGCTTGCTTCGCGATTACGGATTGGACCCGATCAGGGTGTCGCCGGATCGCGAATTTTTTGCTGTTTTTGTTTTGTTCGCTCTCTTCTGCCATCGACGGTATCCCCATTCCCTATCTCCACCCGCGCACGTCGTTAGTTGTGTTATTTTTTCTTCTCTCTCTCTCTTTCAGGTGGTGGCTTCTAGTCGAGAGCCTCATTTTAATGGTGAAAATATTGGTTTTGATTTCCTTTGTTTTGATACGGACGTTTGCTCGTCGTTAAGTCAATGATTTAAAAAGTAGAAATCGGAAGTTATCGGCGACATGATTGGAACGATATGGTGGCGGTGTGTCGTGTTGACCTAAATTCCAGACTACCAAAGAGATCGGTATGCCAAAATAAACACTTTGCGTAACTTGTTGACATGTGAATATTTCACCATTTATTACACTTCATACACTGGAGAGCGGATTTGGAACTGACGATTAGTGATTTAGGACAAACCAAAAATAACATGGTCTCATGGGGGCGGAAAGGCGTATTAAGGTTCCATTTCTGGGTTGCAGTGTGATTCATAATATGTTGAAAACAAACAATATTAAATGTACCAAATATCTTTTGAATCTTTTCGAAATAGGTTAGAATATTTTCTGTCAAAACTGGCAACGTGTACAGTTTACATTTTTTTATTTGGTTTTTAAAAAGATGTTATTGTGAAAATCATACAAACGAATCACTCTTCTTACAAAAAGAGATACTGCGACGAGAATTAAGAATGAAAAGAAAGGAAAATTTGAATTTAAACTAAATTATCTATTAGAAAAAAGGCAAAGCAGAAATTAAAAATGCTCATAGAAAAAATTAAAATTCTCATAAGCTAATTAAAACAATCAATAATTTAATGATTTCCAAGCAATGAAATGTAGCTCAAATCTGCATTAAAACATTAAACAGTTTCCATAAAAAAAGTCAAATTCTTCCTTTATAAAAAAAATCCTTTCCATAGAAGAGTAATAAAATAACATAATGCAAATTCTGCATAAAAAAAGCATAAATGATCGAAAAATAAATTGAAAATTTCAAAAAACCAATCCTTCAAAGCAAATGTTATAAAATTAGCGAGCAAAAATGTAATTACATAAGGCAATAAAATATGACAAATAAACATAACCAATAACCATTTGTTTCCACGATAAAATTTAAGTATAGAAAAAAGCAAAAAAGTAGCACAAAGTTTCGAAATTCAAAAAAGTAAATTAAAAATTTCCGAATAGAGATAATGGTTTTTCCAAAAGAGTTGAACATGCTTAGCTCACAGAAAGTAATTCTGCAAGATCCAATAAAAATCATTCTTGGCAAATCACAAAAAAGTAAGCTGGAAATAGAAAGAGGGCGAACGCTTCCAGCGAAACGTGCTGCCCCCATACTTCACATTAATCTTTGTATGAGTTTTTGTAAGGACTTTTAAATTAATATGTGTGTGTATGTGAGAGAAAGAGAGAAAGAGAGAGAGAGAGAGAGAGAGAGAGAGAGAGAGTATGGAGGGGTTTTGTTCTCTTTTTTGCACAGTGACGATTAATGGTTTCGGAATAGCCCAACGCCCAACACAGAGGTCTGTATTTATTCAAAGGCCTTTTTTCTTAGATGGGATGAAAAATCTGCAAACAGACACCTGAAGAACTCAGGGTGTGGGAAGAAGAGTGCCCAACCCACTAAAAACCCACCCCGGTCCTCCCCGGAACCACCTTTTGGTATTACTCCAGGGAGGGGCCGGTTGTACATTACGCACCCGCTATGTCTAAGTACATAGGTCTTTAGTAGTTAGCTCCAACCCACCCGACGCTGATTCGACCGAGATGCTCCTGGATCCAAACCGAGTTTGGGACGTCTGGTGATCCACCTTCCAGATCGTCCGCGATCTCCATGCCCGACCACTTACGGTACCAGCCGAATCTCGCGTCGTGTGGTCCTTCCTTCGATCGAGAAAAGCAGAGGCCTCAACCGGTATCGGGGGGCATCAATTTCAACAAAGTTGGTTCACGGTCGTTCATCACGTCGTTCAAGCAAGCCTGAACTTCAATTGAAACGTTTTCGACGATGCACAGTGGGCAAGAACTGATGAAGACTAAGCAAAAAATCTGTAACTTTTGTCGCTTTTAAGCGCGGCTTGTAATCAAGGCTATTTCCGCTTGGAAATTGTCTGGGAAATCGAATGGAACTAGTTTCAATCACCGCACAGATATGATTGTGGAGTTATAGAGCTTATTTTACCCTACTTCCCCTTATATTCTTGAATAGTTTATAGACATCTTTGCACGGAGAGGCCAAAGATCAAGATTTTACCCCACTTCTCCTTATATTATTAAATTATTTATAGATATCTTTGCTCGGAGTCTCTCAAGATCAACAAAATAAAACTAGTCCAATGAAAAATTTCCTGGAAAATTTAGTAAAGGCTGTTTCAACTACCGCACGGCTCTGTGAACGAAGATATGGCTGATTGTACCTCATGTCCCCTTATATTTTTGTATAACTTATAGACATCTTTCCACGGAGTGCCTCAATTTCTACAAAATAGTACTAGTCCCATGTAAAATTTCCTGGAAAATTGAAGAGAAGCTGTTTCAACTACCGCACAGCTCTGCAAACGAAGAAATGGCTGGTTTTACCCCACTATCCCTTGTATTCTTGAACGGTTTATAGATATCTTTGCTCGCAGTGCCTCAAGATCAACCAAATAAGACTAGTCCTGTGTAAATTTTTTTGAAAAATCGAATAGAAGTTTTTTTATCTACTGCACGGCTCTGTGATCAAATATATGGCTGATTTTACCCCACTTCCCCTTACATTATTGAATAATTTATAGATACCTTCGCTCGCAGTGGCTCAAGATCAACCAAATAGGACTAATCCTATGTGAAATTTCCTGGAAAATCGAGTAAAAGTTATTTTATCTATCGCACGGCTCTTTGAACAAAGATTTAGCTGATTTTACCCCACTTCTTCTTATATTCTTAGGATAAATAATTCGACTAAATGGGTTAAACTAGGGTTAAATCAGCCATATCTATGTTCACAGAGCCTCTATTCGATTTTCCAGAAAATTTCACATAGGACTAGTCCTATTTGGTTGATCTTGAGCCACTCCGAGCAAAGATATCTATAAATTATTCAAGAATACAAGTTTACAATAGTTTACGATGGCTAGATCGCAAATGAATTTAAGCTTACTTCCGTTTGACAGGAAGTATATTGGGAGTGAATCGGTGAGAGCAAGACTTATTCACTACACGGGAGTGAAATGAATATAAAAGCGATTCATTTTCATTTTAATGCTTCTTCGATGTAGGGCGCTGGTCCCCGGCGGCCTACAGTGATGATAAGTTCACCAGCTGTGCTTGATTTAATCACTCGCTTGGTCTTCACGCCTTTTATGCTGCAGAACTGACAAAATTTGCGTTATCTCTCGAGTAATCCCTCCGATAATCGCGTTCCAAGTATTTTCATCACGGCACATTTAGTGAACGATGTTTTCTAGGCTTGTTTCAAACATTGTGCGCCGTATTGTGCCGAACCGTGGGCAGTCAAAGACTACGTACCCAGATATTTCTTAGGCGTCTGCGCATTTCGGACATAGCCCAACAGAAACTGGTGGAAGTTGACCTAACCTGTCTTTCTAATCATCCACCTGGAAACGTTCGGGATCAACCAGTGTGTAGCCCTTCCATTCACCGCATTATCCCGTTCCTCTTGCCACTTCCACATCGTGTCAGTCCGTGTTCTGCTTCGAGCTCCTCTGGTGTCTCTGTTCAAAAGGCACTTCTGATCCTCCTCTAACAATAGTTCAACAGGGATCATTCCGGCTATGATGCAGAGCGCTTCAAATGATATCGTCCGCTAGGCGCTCAACACCCTTTGCTCAACAACCTGAACGAGCTGTTCAAATATGACCTATTTCTTGACGGCTTTATTTGTGGGAACCAGGCCGGGTTACTTTACCGGAGTAATGACGTAGATACACTAGCTAGGAGCCTCCTCTTGCTGCTGCTTATCATCGAATTGTGCGTATTGTTCTACCCAAGCAGGTTCGAATAACTTGATAACTGGCTTTGGTATTTAAAAGCTCAGATTAAGAGGTAAAATACCTGAGGATAATACCATAAAATTGTTCCCACAATGTTATGCGAATACCAAATTGAGTTCATACAATGCCAAAATAGTACCTCTCAGGTATTCCCAGGTATTCGAAATAACAAGTTTTGCTACTAGAGAGGTATTTTGCTTGTTATTCTAAGATATTTTAACAGGTTGGCTGATAAGTCCCCGGTCTAACAAAGAAAAACACATTTTTTTGTCAAAATTCGTTTTTATTATTCAACATAGTTCCCTTCAAGAGCGATACAACGATTATAACGACCTTCCAATTTTTTGATACCATTTTGGTAGTACTCCTTCGGTTTTGCCTTCAAAATAGGCCTCAGTTTCGGCGGATCACCTCTTCATTGCAGCCAAATTTTTCCCTGCGAGCATCCTTTTGAGGTCTGAGGACAAGAAAAAGTCGCTGGGGGCCAGATCTGGAGAATACGGTGGGTGGGGAAGCAATTCGAAGCCCAATTCATGAATTTTTGCCATCGTTCTCAATGACTTGTGGCACGGTGCGTTGTCTTGGTGGAACAACACTTTTTTCTTCTTCATATGGGGCCGTTTTGCCGCGATTTCGACCTTCAAACGCTCCAATAACGCCATATAATAGTCACTGTTGATGGTTTTTCCCTTCTCAAGATAATCGATAAAAATTATTCCATGCTCATCCCAAAAAACAGAGGCCATTACTTTTGCCAGCGGACTTTTGAGTCTGTCCACGCTTCGGAGCCGGTTCACCGGTCGCTGTCCACTCAGCCGACTGTCGACTCAGGAGTGTAGTGATGGAGCCATGTTTCATCCATTGTCACATATCGACGCAAAAACTCGGGTGTATTACGAGTTAACAGCTGCAAACACCGCTCAGAATCATCAACACGTTGGTGTTTTTGGTCAAATGTGAGCTCGCGCGGCACCCATTTTGCTACAGAGCTTCCGCATATCCAAATATTGATGAATGATATGACCATCACGTTCCTTTGATATCTTTAAGGCCTCTGCTATCTCGATCAACTTCATTTTACGTTCATTCAAAATCATTTTGTGGATTTTTTTGATGTTTTCGTCGGTAACCACCTCTTTTCGGGCGTCCACTGCGTTCACCGTCCTCCGTGCTCATTTCACCACGCTTGAATTTTGCATACCAATCAATTATTGTTGATTTCCCTGGGGCAGAGTCCGAAACTCATTATCAAGCCAACTTTTGGCTTCCACTGTATTTTTTCCCTTCAGAAAACAGTATTTTATCAAAACACGAAATTCCTTTTTTTCCATTTTTTCACTATAACAAAAGTTGCTTCACAAAAGACGCTCTATCTCACAAACTAATTGACTTACAGACGTCAAATTTTGACACGAATCATTTGAAGGTTAGTACTATATAAAAATAATATGCATTTAATACTAGCGACGCCATCTATGTGTCAGACCGGGGACTTATCAGCCAACCTGTTACCTCTTAATCTGAACTTTTTAATACCAAGGCCATTTATCAAAATCAAAATTAGGTATTCATATGTTGTTGTCTCCTACTCGGGTAGCTAACGCTTTGGTCGCCTTTGCTGGCATAATCGACGTAGCTGTTAAAGTTCAGTCAATAATCGTTTATCACGCTCAAGTGCTTGACTTCACGCTTTGAGTCGATGGTGTATTCTCCGACCACGATTTTCAGCCGTGGCGCTGGTTTTCGGTTGATGATCACCACCATCTCTGGCTTGTGATGGGCTATTGCCAGCTTATTTAATCCGCATCCAGTCTTCTTCTGTATCTATCGCCTCTTCTGGTGATCCTACTAGAGCTCGATTCAAAGTGAATCTGTACGCACGGTTTAATACGCCACTGGTGGTTGAAACAAAAAACGTTTGACAGGCATTTATTGATGTTTCATTGACGAAAAAATTGATGAAAACTTTTCTTGATTGGTCGACACATTGGAAATTACGGATCATGGGACTTGAGAAAAGAAAATTAATTGATGATGATGATGATGATGATGATGAATGTATACCCACCATTATCGCAAGGATTACCTAAGTCTGTTGAATTATTCCGGAAGGGAATGTTCTACCCGATGGTTTGTCGTAGCAGGGTGAGTTGAAATCTTCGAAACCTTCGGAAAACAACGCAATGGCTGTTCTCTCATGATAAACGTCTGGCTACCCCATGTACTTTTATCCAGTCACTAGTTTCTTTAGCGCCCTTAGGCTACCCTTCTTCCCAGAGTATAGTAAGTTAAACAGATATTATTAATTTAATTACTTACCATCTATATCCAATGCATCCTCAGCCGTCTTTACTTTTAGTCATCATTTTTATAGAATTAATCTCGTCGAAAGCAATGTATGTAGGCGCGGAACCGGTTATGATGACATCGCTCACGCAGTTTGGCATTGCCCGGATAATGATGCCTCCAGAGCACGACAATTGGCTACCCTAGTGGCCCGAGGTACCCAAGCAAAGGATTATACCAAATTGATAACAAGTTCTAATACCAGGTTATCATTCTTCGATCACTGAATATGTTATCATTGGGGCTGGATCAAATAAACAGCCAAAATAACAGAATTAATAACAAAAAAATGCTAGTTGAACATCATAACAATAACTCATTTTGTTGTCATTGCGAACAGCTTGATAATAAATCCTGTATTATAAGCAAAATTATTGAAATAGTATCAAATTATGTTATCAATTTGAAATCTAAATATTTTGATTAAATGCAAAGTTTCTTGTTCAAATATGCTGGAAATATTTACAGTTTTACAATTTAACTTAAAACGTTCATAAAAAATAGTGTGTTTAAAATGATAACATATGATAACTAAATTTGTTATGCGATAACAGCGGAAATCAAAATGATAACTGGGATAACAGAACTTGTTACTTATATAATATTAGCTAGTTATTTTCCTTTGCTAGGGTAGACAACCCTTCCGCGAGGTAAGAGATGTTTTGGGAATGCGTGATCTTCCCTACATGCAAACCATTTACGAATTCTTTTGTTTGTCTGATCGTGTCTGATCGTGTAACGTCATTGGCCCTCTTCTTTCCACTTTAGTCAATTCCCTACCATTGTATCCCAGTTACACTATCCTTTTGTTTCCGTGCTACATGTCTGTGTATTATTTTTTATTTCTATGGTTGCCTTCTATCCCTATTCTCAATCAGCTATAAGCTATCCTCTGTTATTATTTCTCTACTCACTTCCTTCACCGTTTGTAGTTTCACTGTTATTTTCTTGATCAATTTCTTCTGCTTTCTTTTTCTCTATCCTTCGCAAGTTCTCTCCAATCCTGACGTGTCATGCCTCGAGACCTTAAAATCTTGCTGTAGCGAATTTATCAACGTAAAGCTTGGTCTTCCTTCCTTTTTTAAAACCAAATTTAAATGTAAATGCTTATTTACTTGAGAAAACAAAATTAATTGCACACAAACATCTAGAAAATCCTTCGTGGTCTGTCTCAAAAATAGCAAAAGTAATCAAATTCCCAAAGTCAACAAGGTGTCTTGTAATCAAACGTTACAAGGATACTCTGAGTGTGGATAGAGCACAGCGCATCTACACAGAAAACAATAATTAATTTTAACAAGCGTGTAATATTTCCCTTCGTTTAATTCCAAGCCAAAAGAAGCGTAAACAATGTTTGCATACAACAATGTTTGCAATGTTTCATGCAACAGGCTAGATTCAGGCGTTATCTGGCTTAAATTTGCATGAAATATCCCATAATTTTCTGCCAATTCTAGCATTATCTTTATGTGCATTATAAAACGCAGAAAATTCAATGTTTATTTTTATCTGTGTATCATAAAAGTGGCACTAGGGACAAATAGCGGAGGAGAAAGGTGTTGAGGTACGTGAGAGGCAACCCAGGCGTCCCCATACGTGATTTGGCAAAGAAATACGATTCCAACTTTTCCACCGTGCGTAATATCCTTTCAAGAGAAGGATAGTGACAACTTTTTTTTGGGACCTTTTGGTCATTCGTCCCATACATTTAACCTTTTGGTCATTCGTCCCATACCGGAGTTTTTCAGATTTGGTCGAACAGTCTTATTTCCTTCAAGAAACCGATTAAATTATCCTCGCAACGGGGAGACAATACTTCCTCCAGTGTTTCACTCAGATTACAATTCAAGCGTTCGTTCTTATGTTTATGGCATTCGATTAGTATGTGGTGGACGATTAAAGGATTTTTTCAAGGCGGTATCTATGGGTGAGGCCGGTGTGTCCAATACGTAGGCGGGAGATTTTGCGACGATTAATGGGGATCTTGTTATCAGGTCAGGAGGGGTTGATTCTTTCAATTTCCTCAAGGCAGGCTGTCTGTTCTGGAACCATGAGAGGCTCCGGCTTACACGAATCCTTTCCTTGATCCATCTTACAGCGTCTTGGGATGGAATGGGAACATCCTCTGGGTTCAGCTCGCGACCAATACCAGCCAACCGGTCCGCCTCCTCGTTGCCACGGATGCCACAATAGCCTGGCAGAAGACGATCCTGTTGGCCGATACTAGTTCGTCGGTCAGCTGAAGCCAGGGATGCCTCAAGGATGAGGAATTAATTTCCTGTAAACAGCTTGCCCAGTCAGTGAAGATAACAGAGGGACAGTCAATCGGGGGTGGAATGAGGAGACAAGCTTTCATTAGAGTAAAAGCTTCTGCACTGAAAATGGAGCAATGTGATGGTAGGGCAGAACTGAAACGGGAAATTGTGGAGTTTGGGTTTGGTAAATAACGCTATTGGAGGAATCGTGGTTCGTTAGGGAATTAAAAAGGGTGGCAGCTCTTCTTACGAGAGGGACTTGATCTCGACCGTTATGACTGAGCCAACGGATAGTTTTAATCACCATGTAGGTCGCTAGGTGATGCTCGAATGGCAGTTGACCGCATTCAGCCATGAAAGCAGAGATGGGACTAGTGACGAAAACTCCTGAGGCGTAGTAAAAAGCTCTGTTGTACATGGGCCGAAGTTTTTTGATGACTCGATCACCACCTCTACTAAATAGGCCAGCGCCGTAAAACATTTTGGGTATAAGCCAGCCATTTATCACGCGAATGATGGTGGCTCTAGACCCAATTGTCTTAATCAGACGTAGACGCTTTTCGGTGGTTTTACGCACAGCTTCTGCATGGTGACTAAAAGTAAGCTTATGGCCGAGATAGACGCCAAGAATTTTGAGGGAAGGTTTAGATTTGATGGTGAACTGATTTAGGATACTATCGGGTAGTTTACTCATCTTTTTCCTATTGTAACTAAGGTGAAAACATTGGGATTTTTTAGGTGAAAGGGGAAAACCGTGGTCATCCGCCCATTTGGAAACTGTGTTAATTGCCGATTGCATTCTTTTACGACCTAATGATTTGAATCTATGGAAGGTAAGGATGGTTATGTCGTCGGCGTAAACTAGGATGAAAACATTGGGAGGGATATTTTTGAATAGGGATTGCATGCAAATAAGGAATAGAGTGGGGGCTATCACTGAGCCTTGAGGAATACCATTTTGCTGACATCTCAACTCAGATCGGTTATTGCCAATGTTGACCCTGAATTTCCGGTCTGTCTTCTGAGTTTTGTACATAGCGACCCATGCGACCTTTGATTCCCCATTCCTCAAGGGACTTGAGTATAGGAAATCGTCACGCACGATCGTATGCTTTAGACAGATCGAGAGATACAGCGTCACCATGCATTCCCCTTTCCAGGTGAGAGTCAATGATATCCTGAAGTTCAGTGAGGTAATCGTCGGTGGATTTATGCGGGCGAAAAGCAAACTGTCGATTGTCGAGCAAACCCTGAGATTCCATCAGAGTCATGAGTCGTCGGTTGACCATCTTTTCAAGAACCTTGCCTATACAGTTAAGAAGTGTGATGAGCCGGTAACTGTCGGCACTACTTCTATCTTTGTCGGGCTTGGGCAGTGGAATGATCAGACCTTCCTTCCAGGATTCTGGTATTTCGCCATTATTCCAAATGTTATTGATGAGATAGAGATAGAAGACTGGTTTTTCCTATGAGGGGAAGATTCTTGAGATGAGGGTAACCAACGTCGTCTGGGCCTGCAGATGAACCATGAACTTTGTGCAGAGCCCACTCTAACTCATCAAATGAAAAATCAAGGTTAAACTCTAGATTCGTGGCGGTATCAAAACAGAGCGGGGGTGCTTCTTGAGAGGATTTTTGCGAAAGAAAATGGTCAGAATACTTCGAGGAAGATAAGGATTTGGAGAAATGGTCAGCCAGGTGTTTGGAGATAGTGGAGGAGTGGTCTGTGATTTGATTGTTGATCCGGAGCCTGATTGGTTGGCTGCTTTTGCTCCCATTTAACCTATGAACTTGTCCCCATAGTTCCTTGGATATGTTTTTAGAATTAATGGAGGAAAGGAATTGATCCCAGCTGTCTTGTTTTGCCCATTTGACTACTGTCCTCGCAGCGTTTCTAGTGGCTTTGAATTCAGCATGAGTGAGGGAGTCTTTTTGATCGCCTACTGCCATCCTCTGAAGAGCACGGAGCTTTTACGGCGGAGCTTGACCGCAGAACGAACTTCTGGGTTCCACCAGGGAACAGCCTTCCTACCAGGAGAGCCGTTAGTCCGGGGGATGTGGTGTTCAGCTATATTCTTCCGGGCAGGAAGGGGGACTGCTGGTGAAATTGTCGAACACTTCGTTCTGATAATTGACCCAATCGGCCAGCTCGTACCTCCATTTAGGGCGGCAGGAAGTTATTAGGGGGGCTTGGTTTAAAGAAATGACAATAGGCAGATGATCACTTCCGCAGCAGTCATCATGGACGTGCCAAGACAGCTGAGATGTTAGGTCATGGGAGCAAATTGAGAGATCGAGAGCAGATGAATCGCCAGAAGAGTAATTAATTCTGGTGTGACTTCCATCGTTGAGGAGAGTTAGACCGGATTCATCAATGAATTGTTCGAGCATTGTGCCTCTGGGATTAGCGGATTTACAACCCCAAAAGGTAGAGTGTCCATTAATGATAACGGCAGATGAAACTTTGTGAACTTATGGAAACTAAAGTGACTTTAAAAGGGAAATCTATTTCAACCGCTGTGGCTATAAGTGGAGAGTTGAGATCAATTCGACGGTGAGGAATATCGGTCTTTATCGCGATAGCAGAACCAGTACAATTTGGATTTTCGTGGTTTTCACATATATAAAATTCGTATCCTTTTAAAAAATTTGCTGAAATTTTTGGCTTCGGGACATGTGTTTCTTGTAGGGCTATGACTATTGGGTTAAATTGTGCATTAAGTAGTTGCAATTCAGGATATTAGCAACGATCAACGATTACATACTCGTGTGCTTTTCAGAAATCGCAAACGTAATTTGTAATCGACCCTAGGTCCCTTTCATTACATGTGTCGTAATATTTTAACAGATCTTGAATTGTCAAGATTGACAACGAGAAATCTCAGTGTTTTGTCTGTTTCCAACGTATATAAAGTACAAGGTTATGGTTTCAGTTGAAAATAGAATTTATCGACTAGCGACAATCTATTTTACTCTCGTTGATGCGCTCTCAGATGCGCCATACAGCGCACTACTTCCGACATTAGGTATAACGTACAGAACGAGAGTAATGAAATGTCGTGAAAAATGGACGAAATTTAAGCCGTTTCGATTCAAAAGTCAGCCAAATGCAAGTTTTTTGCTTGAATTTTCGTATGTAGGTATTAAGTAACTCTTGTACGTTACATAAGTATACAAATTGATTGGAGGAATATGTTATTACTGAAGACGTTTGAGTCAATTAGCGCTGACATTTGAGATGTTTGAAAACGCGATGATAATTTTTTTTCCAATTTCGAGTATCACACTTAAAGGGTGTATTCGATGAAAATGGCACACACATATATACTCATCAAAATTAAACTGATTATCGGATTTTCTTGAAATTTTCAGGGAATGAAGAACTACTAATGAGTTTTGATTTACAACATTTGTTTTATTCAATTTCGTCTCCCATTCCGAATGCCCGCACCTTCCTTTTCACTCCACCCATCAAATTTTGTACAACCGATTTTCCCAGTGTTTTTGTTGTTTTTACCCAAATTTTCTTCAATTCTAGCTCTGTTTTTATAGTTTTGGGATGTTTGCGAAGTTCTGTTTCATAATTGCCCAGAATTTTTCAATTGGACGAAGTTCCGGTGAATTTGGTGGGTTCATATCCTTTGGCACAAAATTGACTCCGTTGGCTCGGTACCACTCCAATACGTTTCGAGCGTAGTGGCAGGATGCTAGATCAGGCCAAAACAGAGTTGATCCTTTGTGCTTCTTGATGAATGGCAAGAGACGCTTCTTACGGCACTCGTCCGTGTAAATCGCACCGTTTATTGTTCCGGAAGTGATGAAGGGAGCACTTATTTCACCACATCCGCAAATCGCCTGCCAGATTAGAAACTTCTTTGCAAATTTCGATAGTTTCTTCTTTCGAACATCCTCCGGAACATCGAACTTCGACTTGGCAACGAAATATTCTTGCCCAGGAAGTTGACGGAAGTCGGCCTTGACGTATGTTTCGTCATCCATCACGATGCAACCGGATTTGGTGAGCAGCTTCGTGTAAAGTTTCCGGGCGCGGGTTTTCGCAATGATGTTTTGTTTTTCATTCCGGTTTGCGGTTTTTTGCACTTTGTAAACATATAACCCAGCACGCTTCATGGTTTTCTGCACAAAACCGACTGACATCTTCGACTTTTTAGCGACATCTCGAATTGACATGTTTGGACGTTTCTTGAATTGTTGTACCACTTTCCTGTCCATTTTACTGTCCATTGGACCACTTTTACGACCACTCCCTTCCTTCCTTTGGACACTCAGACGCTCCTTGAAGGTTCTTATTACACGAGACACAGTTGTATTTGCAATTCCAAGCCTTTTAGCAATCCACCGGTGGGACGCCCCTGGATTTTGATTGTGAGTGCACAAAATTTTCTCACGGACAATTTCTTTTTTCGACGACATGACTGGAACTACTGAATGTATAACTATGAAACTTGGCAGTAAATAATACACTATGGATAAGATCTACTCAAATTTCTAGGTTTTTTACTCATACGATTCAAAAGTTACAGAAGATTTTCTGTGTGCCATTTTTATCGAATACACCCTTTATTCAGGCATTTCTTCTGATTAATATTAGGAAAAAGCATAATTTTTCATATAATAAATTTTAAATAAAGAATTTAATTTTTATGATAATGATTATCGTTAGAACATATTGTCCAATTTCACTTTAAGCCTGGCAAGAATCACTGTTTCAGGAAGTTCCACAACGATTTAAATTCGAAAATTAGATAAAATTCATACAACTAGAAGGAACTTTACGATTTCTCATAACAAAAATGGATGTTTGTTTGCCATCCGGTTTCACTCACATTTGAGTAACTTTGACTCAAAAACGTTAGAACCGCACGAACCCTCAATTGAGTTTTTTTTATTTTGGTATGAAAACGAGTTATGGGCCCATTATTTTTCTAGCATTACTCAAAAAAAAGCTTATAAATCAATGAACAAGAAAAGATTTTTCAAAATTTTCCATAATCACAAAATGTTTTTTTCCGGCTAGTAGACCAGAACTAATTTTTGCCATTTTGACCGAAAGTAATTTTGACGTCTGCTACAGTATGGGTGAAATGTCAATCTTCCTTGCGAAATAATCGAACGGAAAATTATTTAGTGATGTTCGTGGAAGTTGGAAAGCTTCCAGAAAGACTGTCAGCTCTGATTTTTTTTTCATGTTCGAGTGAACAAAGTTTCGTAACAATCTGGGACCCTTCGGACTAAACGATCATAATAAAAAATCCCCTAATCCTTAAATTTATTTAGGTTTGAGTTACTCATAAATATTAAAACAAAAATTTATGAAAATTGTCGAGCGAAAACTTCAAGAATGCGTTAAAGAAGTGACAAATGCACAACAAACGCGTTTAAAGTGGAATAAGTTCGCCGGTACAGTGTCAACAGCTACTGTGCAGATCATGATGGCATCGATCACATGTAAAGTGCAACAGTTTGATCGAAATAAATACCCTTTTGTTTGACGTTTTTATCAACCGTATATGTTGTTTAACTCTTAAGTTATGATTACTTGGATGCGTCCAAATTTACTTTGAATCGGGCTTTAGTTTAGACAAACACACTCTAGAAAATTTTCCGAACAACAACGGACGATTTATTGGACATTCTCATTGTTTTTGAATGCCAAGTTTAAACTAAAAAATACGCCGATCTAAATTGAAAAAAGAAAACCAGATTACCGGTGGTGAATATTTTTTTTACATACATAAAGCCTATCCACATTGAACTTTAAACACCTTTCTCTCAGTGTAGCTTTGAATTATTTCACGGATCGCTGAAACGTTTCAATTCAATGACAGCCGACAGCTATTATTGTTTCGCTCAGTGTAAAAGTTAAATCATCGTCATGAACAGATCCAATGGATGAAAAACAAAAGAACATAACTGAAGCTACTGATTGAAACTGGACTTTGATTCTCAATCATTTCTGCAACATTTGCCGCATACTAATTAAAATTATGCCTACTCATCTCACAAGCCTCTAGAATCTTCAACCTTCATAACATTATCACCGAAATATTCCTAGTAATCGTCATTGATTGGTTGTCAATCTTCCTTCGCAGCGGAGAGGAAACCTATTCTAAGACGTCAGAAGCAAAAAAACAACAAATACAGGAGCCAGCTGACCTGGAAGTTCCCACTTTGTGTTTCTGCACGTATGTAGTTCTTCAGAGCCCGAAGGGAGGCTCGATGGATCAAAGGTCGATGTATTGCGGTCTCTCTCATTATCGTCATATGACAGATGCAAAAAAAGAGAAGAAGATACAGTATAACCGTGTTGTGGAACTGTAAAAAAAATGGCTGGTTAAGGTGCAATTTATTTTGAGGCTTCTACATTTCTTCTTCTATGTTAATCAAAATGACGCGAGCTTTTTGCAATATTAAATACTGTTTCGATAAAACTGCATTTCATTTTTGCTTAAATGCACCGAAACAGATTGCACCTTAATATCCATCGTAAATGTTTATAAGCTTCATCAATTGACAATCAATTCACATGACTGAAGACTTTATCGTTGGAGGAATAAACAAAAGCTTTCGTTGAAACAACTAAAACGAGGATCTCATTCCCCGCAGTGACCGGGTAGGACCATCATGATTACTAATTAATCTGCTTCCTCGAAGATGGAAGCGTCCTGAATATTTTATGGCTGATGAAAATATTATACTCAGGATATTTCCACAATCATCCAAATTTATTATGGAATAAATTTAAAAGCAAACCTTCATTACAGCGAATGACAGTGTTTTTGCTTTCAAATCTGTTCCTCTTTTTTTTGTCACTGCAAAAGTGCAAGGATTACGCGTGCATGCAAATATATTCAAGCGAATTAATAACCGTAATAAATAACTTCTCTCTGTCTTCCTTTTCTTGTTGAAGTTGATCACTTCTGTAGCGAGCGTTTCGTCAGCTCTCAAATATGTGTTTGAATCACTGGGTAAACTTCTATTCCGAAAACGATCGAACCCGCCGCCAGAGACTTGGTTACTGACTTAGCTATCCAGGCATCCCTTTCTCCGCGTCGTCTGACTTGTGTGTTTTTTCCAGGACATTGACTTGTTCCCAAAACCTGATACCAAGTTATGCGAATCGAATTCCCCCCAAAGAGCACCGACTGGCTGACGATGAGTATTATGTGCAAGGCATTTAAATCCAAGCAACCTTTTGGCGCAGTGGCATATCGATATGTAAATTTTGTGCGAAATACTGTAAACAACAACACGGCCCAACGGAAAAGCCAAAAATACCTGCTGTGCCATCGCGATCTGGGAAATTACGTCAGATTTGTTGTGATGGTCTAAGATTAAGTCAAGCTAAAGGTTTGCTGGATGGAAGATTCATGTTGCTGCTTCCCTTTCGACGGACTGGAATATCAATCAATCACCAAATTTGGAAGTTTCATAATGTGATTCCCGTGACAGCAAGAAATAAGAATACTCAAATAGGTTTCAGTTTATCTTAACTCGCTTTTGTTTGTTCTGGCTTTGAAGAACATCGAGCGTTGCCGCCAGTACTCTACCACTTTGGCACCGTTTGCTTTGATGTTATTTTTGCTTCTAGAAGATGTTATTTTTATGACAGGTTAAATAGATTGAAAATTTAATCTCGCGAATGCTTCTGCGCAGTATGGAACAGAAACTAGTTTTGGAATAGATGGTTGGAAAGTTTAGAGTGCGGGTGAAATGTCCCTATGAATAGTTTAGAGATGCACGATTAAAATTTTATGCGAATTAGTGCACTTTGAGGTTATTTACCCCTTGAATAATCTCGATTGCAAGTTTGTGCGCATTTGTAAGGGCCTGTTCATAAACCACGTAGACTCATTTTTGAAATCTCAGACCCCCCTCCCCCTTCGTAGACTTTTCTCCATATAATTTTTTGAATTTTTGTATGGAGCGTAGACTTTGGTCAACCCCTCCCCCTCCCCCCAGAAAAGTCTACGTGGTTTATGAATAGCCCCTAAATTTTTGCTGGGCTTCAAATGGTGAGTTGACGAATCATATCATATCATTCTCCATTCCTATTTAATAAATAATTTCAGCACTTTTTAGCGGTTTAGTCATCATTGCATTCCTAAACCATTTATTCTGTTGATATAGAGATGTGTGGGCAATTTCCTTCAGTGTAACAGATTAGATATAGAGAGAGCGGAGAGAGAGCATGTGCAAGGCTTGGCGCAGGCAGGGTTGCCACATGCACAGATTTATCTTGATTGACACAGATTGTTTTCAATTTTTATACAGATATCTGTATGTAAAGATTACTGATTTTTTAGAAATAACAAGATTTTGAAGATTTTTGGAAATTGCTTGTCCACTCAAAAACCTCAAATTCGAAATATGAGTACAGTGAAGGATCCAACTTTTTATCAATACTACTTTCAGTGTGGCCCATGAAGCCAAATAAAACAATTGATTCTGACACTACAGTGACAGATGACGGTTTGAAATTCAGTTTGTGTGTGCGCCCCCAAATGATTTCTCCATATTTTTTCGAGATAATTTTTGAAGAAAATTATATATAGAATTGCTCAAAGATTCTCAGACATCCCGAATAAACAAGTATTTTTAAGGTATTATACCATTTATCGTTTCATAATTATTCAAGTTATCTTCCAACAATTATAAACTAATGATGAAGTGTATCATATCGATGATATATGTTATGGTAAATCAAGATCTTACCATAACACTAATAGGTTGTTAAGTATCGTTACCATACAAAAAAGGACTTTTTTTCGAATAAAATTTTCGGTGTATTATACAGTTAATAATTTGTGAATAATATTCTTTTCTGCAGTTTGAATTTAGGTGCTATCGTTCCATTATGGTTATATCATAAAATATTTTTTTCAACCATTACGATGTACGTTAACATAATTTAATAATAACTACGATATAAAAAGATAATAGATGCCGATACAGTATAGTGATATTATATGAGAATTTCAATCATGATGATATCTGATACAATCATGATATCATAATAAATAATACTTTTCCCGTTTTTTTTTCTCCCAATCGAAGTAAATAAAAACACACCTTTGATGTTGACATTTGTTTTATAAAAAACTTCTCATTGTGAGGGAATACTCAAAAACCATTAAAATTAAATACTTTAATCATTTCATGTTCAGTGCAGTCTTTCATACTAACTCCAATGTAAAACATAAGAAAAGAGCTCAGAATGATTGATATTTTTCTATTATCGAAAATTAGGATACAATAGTTGGACCAATTCAAGAGATTGTGAAAGATTTCAATGGCACATATTTGTTATTCAATCCAATACTTGCAAGAAGAACTCTAAATGATTGGTTTGAGGTTTCATCAATCGACAAACAAAGGTATAATATTAATGTCAACAATACTGTTCACAAGTAGATTAAAATTCAGAAAGAAAGTATTATCTACTTAATAAAATTGCAACATACCCTTCACGTAGGCTACATATTAAAATGATCAGTATTATAACATGAGTCATACATTTTGTGATAATAAACTAAAAATTACGTATTGTTAAAACAGTTTGCTGTTTTTTTGTTTATCGTGACCATAATTCATATCTTTCGTTATATCATACAATGAATGGCCAAGGGATATACTATACGGCACTGTTAATTTCTTGATTATGAAATCATTATCATAAATAGAATACGCTATTTATGGTTGTTTAAAGTTTGAATGGTTTCTTACATTACATGATTGTATCAGTTATCATCATAATTGAAATTCTCATATAATATCACTATACTGTAACGACATCTATTATCTTTTTATATAGTATTTATTATTAAATTATGTTAACGTATATCGTAATGGTTGAAAAAAATATTTTATGATATAACCATAATTGTACGATACCACCTTAATTAAAACTGCAGAAAAGAATATTATTCACAAATTATTTACTGTATAATACACCGAAAATTTTATTCGAAAAAAAGTCCTTTTTTGTATGGTAACGATACTTAACAACCTATTAGTGTTATGGTAAGATCTTGATTTACCATAACATATATCATTGATATGATACACTTTATCTTCAGTTTATAATTGTTGGAAGATAACTTGAATAATTATGAAACGATAAATGGTATAATACCTTAAAAATACTTGTTTATTCGGGATTATAAACGGATAACACCTATAATGGTGATTATAACATGAATGGAAAATGTATAATAATAATCATATAGCTAATGGTAATTTTCTATTCGGGATTTCTTTAGATTTTCCTTCTTTCATTTTTATGAGTATTCTTCAGACGTTTATAGGCAATCCTTCAGGGATTTTTCTGGCATTGCATCGACAGTTTTTCAAAACATTCTTGTCATGAAATGTTTGGAGGAATTCTTGACCTTGTGAAGTTTTGTGATTTTAAATGAATCCCTGAAGGACACCTGAAAGAACAAAACGAATACCATACGGTTATTACTGAAGTAAATTTTGGAGAAAATCTTGGTTTGTTGGAAAAATCTTACAATAATTTGTTGCATGAATTCCATGATCTCGTTTATTTAATTTTCAACTTCAAAAGCTCCGCAATAGGTTTTTATAGATTTATATTTCAAATTTTGTCTAGAATGTCTGTGATAATTCTTACATATAGTTCTCCAGATATTACTTCAGTAATTTCTTCAGGCATTCTGCTAAAGAAATGCTTTTTTTTTCAGAGTTCCGCAAGAGGTTGCTCCACAAATTTCGGCAGAATTTCATGGCGTGATTTCTACAAAATACTGTTTTTCTAATTTTGAAGTATTTTTATACATTCATGCACACGAATTTTGGGAAATTAGAATAATGTTCTCAATAGTTACTTGTGCTTTTCGAAGCAAAGCTATTTCGAACATAATTTTTGTTACCTTTAATATAATCTTGCAGTGTGGAAACCTATACACATTTTGCGCAACTGATAAACTGTTCCAGATCGATGGCACCGATTACAAAATAAAAAAAGGTTTGTGGGCTTTGGATCAGATGGAGCTTCGATAATGATGGGTTCTTACCGATCCGTCAAGAAGCTTCCATTGTACCTGGAACAAATAATGCGAAATATCTGCAGTTTCTCGTCCTGCAGCCACAAACGATCCAATAAATTCCAAATGACACAGTTCTGCATTCGTCTGCTACCAGATGGATATCGTTAGAGTCAGCTGTCAACGACAACTGTCAAAGAGACAACGGTTTGATTGTTGTCATCTTAAGTACCCGATGATGCAGCCGATTCTCCACTTCTTAAGCTACGTATTGTATCTTCCAGTCATAGGCAACGGAATTCCTGATAATGTGTAATCAGGATGTCGGAGTTTCATATTTCGAGGAACATCTTCGTAAGAAGACAGAAATATATATCTGTGTAGCTGCAGGAGAAATGCTTAAATCCGAAACTCTCGATGATACCAGGAAGGAGGCTTTTCACTTGATCTGCTGTGCTTTCTATACCGATTTGATGAAATAGATCTTTAAACGCTTTGATCTGATCGATCCAGTTTCCAGTTTCCAGTACCAATATGGGAACGTCCATTAATTACGTCACGCAAAAATTGACTTTTTATACCCCCCCACCCCCCTTTGCTACGTTTTTTGTATGTAACATCAAATTTTTTGGTATGGATCGTCACGTTTTCCCAAACCCCCCCTCCCCCCTTACGGCGTGACATAATTAATGGACCTTTCCTAAGCAATAACACGCGAGTACATTTCATTGCAAATTCAGCTATGTCAGGTAAAAACCAAGATTATAATCTCCGAAATATCGAGGTTATATAATAAGAAAGAGACAAAATGTAGGGAAACTCATACGTCAGCTTAATAAATCTATCAATTCATAGTTTCCTACGACTCAGTTGAACGTTTCCAGTTAATCTTTTTTCAATTATTCAGATTTATTCGCCACATCAAGCTTTGTTCCCTCTACATGTTCTAGGCCAACTCACTACAAGCTTGCTCATACAATATATGTACCCATAACCCAAAGAAGCAAAAAAAAAACCTACCTTCAACTTAGTTCAGCAGGATACCATCCAATCGTATCCGAACGACAGGGGGTTGCTCTCGAGAGCTTCTGCATTTTCTTCATTCGAAAACACCGAGGCGTGGCAGAATATAGTAGAATGACTCTTCACACCCAGCGCTACCGCAATGTGGAGGTAAATTGAACAACGAAGCATAATTTATTTCTTTGGATCGTTTAAGGATTACAAAAAAAACTGAATTATTGATAAATTTTCATTACAAGCCTCTAATATCCTACGCTTTGATCAGAGAGAGTAAGGGTGCTGTGTGTCTAAACTGAAAATAAAATTTTCGTTGTTTTCTTCACCGAAATCGATTTGTACTTTTTATGAAGCTGGCTTCGTATTTAATACCACATGCAGTTAACAATAAAATGAAGCATTTTATTGTAGCAAAACAATACAAAGAACAACGAAAACTCTATTCAAAAAAAAAAATTCTCTGGTATGTTCAACACATCAGTTTTTCTTTTGTTGTTATGATTGTTTCGCTGACGTAAAAAACGACACGACGCTCACAAAACGAGACGCGAGATATGACTCAACCCTATTCGTTGTCACAATTTAAAAAACTACCGTTTGATCGACCGGTTTCGGACGCGATGCTGCCCATCTTCGGGAATGTGTCCGACTGATTACACAAATTTTCGTACGCTGTTGCATAGTCGTCAAAAGAGAATAGATAGTCGCATTATAAACAATAGAGCTGCTTAATGCACGTCACAGCTCAATTAAGTTCACGGTAGGAAAATAAATCGAATTACCTCTCCTGGATCTGATGATTACTAGGAAGGAGGACGACAGGTTGAAATTTTCAATTAAATCTGACTCCAATCGCTTTGGAACCCTTCAGCTAGCCACTTTTCAATCTATATAATGTACTTATGAAGAAAAAAGATTTAGTAGAAATAAAGGATCGTTTCCACCAGGCAGCAGAGATGAATGGATACGAGAGGAAATTCAAGGAAAATTTCTACAAAAACACAAATAAAACCAACACAAAGAGAAGAGGATCGCATGATTAGCCTTCCTTGTGCATTAGGGTCGTTTTTGACCAATGAACATCTCAAAAAAGCTCTTATGTCTAAACGGAATAAACTAGGATTCTAAAATTTGGTGACTTCTACTAACTTTTGAAAACGAATATATTTTGGGCAGTAACAGCTTTCAGCGACCTCTAGAAGTGCCGCTACAAAAAAAGTTACACATAGTGCATTCAGGGTCAAAAAGACCCAAGACTTTGCTTCGCTCTCAAATATTTATTTTTGAACCGATTTGTGATATCTTGGTCTCAAATGAAAGGTATAGATTCTTAGAACGCCATGCTGGCCTATTTTGTTTTAAGATTGGCCATTCTGGGCACATAGGTACCCAGAACCAGTTGTGGTATGCATCCGAAGTGGACAATTTTGAAACCTCAAGTATTTGTACTGTTTGACGGTTTTAAATTCACGATTTTGAACACCGATCTTCAAAAACATCATGCCATAGATTTACCAGCAAATTTGGCCACATCCGGATACTCTGGAACCGAATCCGCCAAGGTCCAAAGAGGCCAATTTTAAAACCTCAAGCAGTTGTACCGTTCGACGGCTCAAAATTCATGATTTTGAATACTGATATCCGAAAACATCATACCATAGATCAACCAGGACATTTGGTCACATCCGGATACTCTGGAACCGAATCCGGTAGGGCCAAAAGAAGACAAGTCACTCACCCCTTATAGAACATACTCAAACGACAAGATAGATCTCACTAAGCTTTTCCTTTTATGTGGAGGTAAACAAATGACCTTAGTCCCACTCAGAAGCAACACCAACATGTGCGGATACGATAAAAGAGGAGCAGTGATTGGCTGGTCCGCACAAAATTAATTTTCTTACATTGCAGGATTAAAGTGTAATGTTGTCGTTTTTCAAGGCTACCAAGCACACAATTTTTGCAGTATGGTGCTCCATGTAGTGAAGCACTATAGTTCAAAAATGAGCGTTGTAGGATAACGGTTACCCCGTGCTTGGAATAGGGTCTTTGGGTGCTTAAGCCGTTCTCACTCCTAGCTTTCGGGCCCGACTTTTCGTTTTTTAAGCCCTTTATCATCTATGGGTGGTTTCTTCTGGATTATGGATGACCTCAGCCCACATCTTACTTCAATATCCTGCACAGTTGACTTACTAGATTCGACTGTTTGGGCAACATCTCTGACCGACATTTCGGGCTTGTATTACTTTCACCTTTTGTTTCTCATCATGTTTGTTGTGTTTTTCCCTTTTCGACTGGTTTGTATTAGCTTGCTGGTTATACTCGACCACTTGTCCAAAATAAAATTTGCTGGTCCTGTAGTTGAGGTGCCATTTAAAAAAAAAGTTCAATGTTAAAGTGAATAATATGCAAGCTCACGCGAAGGTGAAAAGATCCATTGACAGTTAAACAATAAACTTAAAGAAATCTTACGTTGAGTCAGACCACTGACGTATATTTGATATTTGCGATAAGACATGCCATTCTGACAGTCTTCAAGATCAAATTACGCACTTGTAGCTATCTCATGTCTGTCATTATTGATATTTTTTCACAGAATGATGTTTCACAATATTGCTTAATGTTGCAGAACGGATGAAAGTTATTGTGTGTCAACAATAAAGTACACAGAGCGCTGCGGTGTTGGGTGATACATCTGTTGTGCTTTACTTCCTTGCTACTTCTAAAAGTGAAAATGTACAGATTTTTGGCTATGACAAACACACTTTCAAACATCCTAAACTAGGTAGCTTGTTAAAAAATTATGTGCCCGATCAGATACTACCGTTCAAATGCATGGTGATAAAAAGCGGCCTTCCGGTAATTAACCAGAACATTCGCTAAGGCGGACGCAAACATGCGTGTTGACATGTTTTTGAGTTCTTTCTTCGTTTTATTTATCAATTCCTCCTCAGTTTTCGCGACAAAATTGTTGGAGTAGATCTTACGCTTCAGGTTGAGATGAATTGACTTGTTTTCCTAATGAAATACCACTATCATACTCTGTGAGTGGCCCCAATAGCATCCTTATTGTTGGTTTGGATCAGTTCAAATCGGATATCGGTATTAATTTTCAAATATTTTCCTTGACAGCTTATCGTTAACCAAAACCCATTCCTGTTACCCAAAATCCCAGTGATTTCTCGTGGAAGTGCAAAGGTGTTCTCGGCTTCCAATAAAGTGAGTCACGAGCAATCACGTCAACATATTCCTTCCTTACTTGACCTGCATTCGGACGGGGCCGGCGCCGATATTGCCTTAGTTTGAGATCACCAGTTTGAGATCTTTAAAAATCAATATCTCCATGACAGAGCAAATTGTTTTGTCTCAATAAGTGTTTCTTATGTAAAAAAGTCTGCTAAACACATTGGAGCCATAAAAATTGAAAAAAAAATTGGGGGCATTTTGAGAAAAACGCAATTTAATATTTCAACCACAAAAATAACAATGTTGGCAACACTGTAAAAAATATTTAAAATATTCATTTGGTATCAAATTTAATTTCCTTTAAGAAAAGTATCTAACACTGTTTGTAACTCTTTTATTCATCGAGATATTTAATAAACAATATATAGACTTTTCAAAAATCTAAAAAAAAATGGGGGCAGCCCATGGGCCGAGGGGTTCATCGATTGCTCTAAAACTTTGGATTTTTGATTAATAGCCTAGAACAAGTATATCAGCCAATTTTGGTTCGAATCGAAGAGGGTCGATGCATTTCTCCGGTCACTTGATATGGAATGACCCATATGAGAATTCACATCAATGAAAGCTAACCATGTTTACCTTATTCCAAGCTCATCCTCGGTGGCTTAATGCAAGTATTGTCACTTTTCACTAGACATACATGTTATAAGAACTAAGATGTGTTCCTTTGACTACAAAAAACCTAAAACTGTTGAATTTAATATTCCACCAATGTTCGACATTGGAACATCTATTCACGTAAAAAAATCCGTGAACGGCAGTCATGAATTCGTGAACAAGCTAAATTACTTCGTGCACTGAATCACGTAATTGAGAGCTTGTTCACGATATTTAGTAAAAATTCTGAAAACGTTAACTAGTTCATGGTCAGTTTTCATTTTTGAGAACGCTTTTGTTTCTGTGTTGTTTGTCCATTTCCTAATGCAGATATTTATTTCATTATTTTAATAATTTACCCACCAACTACGGTACTTTTCAGAACGATATGGATTTAAACCCATTCCCCGCTTTTCCTAATCAAGATCAATATTTCAAAAGTTCCTATCACCAGCGATTTACTCCGACTTCGTCGACTTACTCTTTGATAACCTACAGTTGAGCAGCGCAGGTCCAATCGAAAAGAAAATCGACCAAGGCAAGGCAATTGGGACCTTTCGCAAAGTTCGTCCAGCAATGCCCAAATCTGCCCGGTGAAGCATTCGCTTCCAAATCTACCCCCTGCACAGTTTCATTGGTGCATATGGCAAATGGTGGCTGCACTTCTGTATATATACCGAAGCAAATTGGTCTAGTTGAGGTGATTTGATTTTTCGTTCTTCCGTTCCGTTGTCGGTGATCTTTGCTAGGCTGGATTTTTTTTATTATTTCTTGCCCCAATCCAAGTGCGTCCGCACCATCATCAACTACTGTGTGTGAATCGACACGCAACCGCATGGATTCTTGTCCATCGTTAGCAAAAGATTGACCTTAATTGGTGTGAAAATGGATGTGATGGTTGGTTGATTTGTGTATGGCAGGTTTCGAAGCAATCGAAAACGACGGGAGATATGCATCTTCCGAAGTGCGTCAGGCGAAAGGGTTGCCGGCCGAGGAATGTCGATCAAGGATGATGAAGCCGTTGCTATGAGAAAATGGTTTCGCCAACATCCGTGGTATTATTCGTTAGCAGATAGGACACAGATCATTTAATCAATTATCATATAACGAAATCATAACTAAGCTATGCAAAATTTATTGGAAATCAACTTTGTCTATATCTTTAAAAGAGTGCATCACGAGAACAAATCTTTTTTGCTGCTGCCGTAATTCGCTCCGAAGGTATTGCATGTTACCTAACGACTCAAGGAAGTGAATTTGTAGCTTGTTCAATTCACGCATTACCGGAGATTTTCGTAATTGCTAATGGATTGTTCTGGTCGAAATTGTCTTGATTTTCTTGATCAGTACATGCGTTTGCAGGAAACCAAGTGGAGATCGTTCGAACAACAATCAGGAAAACAATTATCCGCAAGTGGATTTCGGCGCAATCAGAATCGGAATTTGCTTATCATCTCGAAAAATGAGCTTGATTACAACCTTCGCCCGTAGAACTGTTGGCTCAGAGATTCCTTTCACCGACGTCATGTTAAGGGCTGAAAATGGTTAACCCTTATTCCAAGTTCACCTTGGTCGATAACCTTGCCTCGTGTGGCGTCGTCACACGGGTCTGCTGCGATCCACCGTGCATCACCGACCACCGACATGTCCCTGACCGGAAAAAGGTATCATTTATTACGAGCGGTCGCCCGATATTATTGAAAGTGGTCGGGTTATTTTTTTTTTCGTTAATTTGGTTGTTTTTAATTTCGGCACAACTCAACCATCTCGGCCTGCTGCGCTTGGTAGTCAAACAACAGCACAGTTGGTTCACATTGCAGCCTACTAGATCGGGTCACGCGCGACTCACCACCATTCACCGGACTCTATTTATGCGAAGTGCAAACGATAATTTCCGATTTGACCATCGAATGTTGATTCTCCTCCGCTACGGTGACCCTTGCTCAAACCCGAATCCAGCGTGCATTGTCACGGTATATTGGTAATTTGCGCAGATTGGTTGACACAGGAAATCAGCACGAGGGTGAGGCAAGGGAGAGTAGGTCGCGGTGGGTGTTGTGCAGGTGAACGCAACAATGAGTTCCAGCCCGAAGGCGTTTTATGGGTCCTTTGCCACAACCTCAGCCAATTGACCCTGCAGCTAATTCCAGTGAGGACCGTTGACACTTGACTTATTCGGAAGAGGGAAGCACTTTCCGCGCATGGACGGTTTTTCTGGATTTGTTTCAGAAGAGCGCCCGTTGTGTTCTGCAAATCTTTAGCAAAATTATTTCAATAACAATCAAACAGGAAATAATGCCCGATGGCAGTTTATAGAAGCTTATTTGCGTTCGTATAGTGAATATCGCATCTTTGATAGAAATGCATTACCGTCGATGTAGATAATTGAGTTGTCTAGTGAACAAGGCCTGAATGATATTTGAGATTTGCTCTGTGTTAATACTTGTTTCACAATCAAAAACTATATTGAACAAAGCTACTGATTTGTTTGCAATTAAAACTGTTTTGGTTTCTCACGTACACATATTCGAGTCATTGATTTGAATTTGTTCATACTTAAGGCAGCCTTCGGAGTGTTCAGTTTTTTTTTCTTCTAACGGAAATAGATAACAGGAACTAATGCATCACAAGAGCCATTTTCTTCCAGTGAAGATGTACTCGGTGAAATTGCATGTACACTTTGTCCAATATATTCTCATACAAAATAAAACTCTATTTATATCAAATCGATAATCCAGATTTGATTGATAACTATACCCATTATATTGCAATATAATAAAGGGTGTCCACGATGAAATTGCCACACTATGAAATTGCTCTAACTTTTTAACCGTTGGGTAGAATTTAATGAAAATTTGGGTGGATTTAGCATTATTTACATCCTGCAAGTTTTAAATTCCTGTGATCAAAACTCGCGGAAATGGAGTCGAAAGAACAGCTCGTGCGTGATAAAATCTTGCGCATTCATCACGAGAACAAGGATCTCTCGCATCGTTCCATCGCTAAAACGTTGGGAATCGCGAATTCCACGGTGTCACCAGTGATTAAGCGGTTCGAGGAACGGTTGACCACCGATCGGAAGCCCAGAAGTGAAGGAAAAAGTATTCCGTACAACACCAAAAATCACAACCGCGTAGTTGGGGCCTTCAACCGAAATCCGAACGCCTCCGTTCGGGATGTGGCTAAGAAGCTGCACCTAAGCCGAAGTTTTGTCCAGAAGGCCAAAACTAAGGCTGGGCTTCGAACGTTCTAGGTACAAAAGGCCCCTAATCGCGACGAGAAGCAGAACAAGTCCGCCAAAACCCGTGCCAGGAAGTTGTACCTCAACATGCTGACGAAAGTTGAATGCTGCATCATGGACGACGAAACATATGTGAAGGCCGACTTCAAACAGATCCCCGGCAACCTGTTTTTCACGGCCAAGGATAAGTTCAGCGTTCCGGAGCATGTCCGCACTCAGAAGATGTCCAAATTTGCGAAGAAATTCCTGGTTTGGCAAGCCATCTGCACGTGCGGGAAGCGGAGTGCACCTTTCGTGACCCAGGACACGATGAACGGACAGGTGTACATAAAAGAGTGCCTCCAGAAGCGGCTGCTTCCTCTCCTGAAGGCCCACAACGTCCCAACAATCTTCTGACCGGATTTGGCCTCATGCCACTACTCCAAGGACGTGCTGAAGTGGTATGCGGACAATAAGGTCAATTTCGTGCCGAAAATGTTCAACCCTCCCAACACTCCGGAGCTCCACCCCATCGAGAAGTACTGGGCGATCATGAAGCAGCACCTTCTTAAACGACCTAAGGTAGTGAAGACAGTCGAGGAACTGAAGAAAGTATGGGTTTACATGCAAAAAACGGTTGATTCACAGGTTGTGCAGAATCTTATGGCCGGGGTTAAGGCCCAGGTGCGGGCATTTGCGTATGGACTGTAAATAAAATACGAGTAAAATGGTAAAATGAAGTTTAATAGTTATTTCTCAATCCCTGAAAATTTGATGGCAATCGGATGAAAACTCGAATTTTGCGAATCAATTTTGTGTGTGGCAATTTCATCGTGGACACCCTTTACTGATCAACTACAGCATATGTTTTGGAATAACAAAGCCTTTAACCTTCTTGACAAGCTCCAAACGTTTTTAGAAACCGTCACAGGGTTCCATCGGCATTTCGTCCCAAATTCGTTTGATTACGGTTTTGAATTGGTTCATATTAGACGCCCTGTGGTCATTTACCTTCGCCAGCATGTTGTATCATACGATATAATTCAAGGGATTCAGATCTGGTGAACTGGGAGGCCATTCATTCTAGTCCAAAAAGTCGGTCAAATTTTCTCGACACCAGCCCTGAACGAGATTTGCAGTATGCGATGGCACTCCGTCCTGCTGAAACAAATAGTGATCATCTCCAGACACCTCTTGTACATCTGGCTAGACAACTTTCTCCAAAACTTCCGTTTTATAATATACGGCATTCACTTTAACCCCTTTTTCGATGAAAACCAGTGGTAATTTGCCTCTCTTGCAAGTTCCTCCTCAAACCATCACTGACGCAGCACTTTGGAACCGTGGAATATTCCTATCACTCTCTGGAACAGTTCTCGAAGAGACAGCCCACAATCTGTCGTTCTGGACATTGTGGGGTTGTTACAAGACGAATAACTTTTCGTCGGAAAAGATAAATTCTTCCCCACCGTGCCGCAACAAAAGCAGACTTGCTCTTTCGAGTCGTTTCTGCTTGGAAGTTTCCGAAACTCTGTGATCCTTACGTTTCTTGAAAGTTTGGAATCCGAGGTTGCTTTGCAGTATATTGAGCATTGACGATCTTGAAACATTCAGATCTGCGGCCATTTTACGTACAGAGCGCCGTGATTTTCGTCTAATCCGTTCCCTGACCACTTGAACAACTCGTGCAGTCCGCATGGTATAGGAAAGGTTTGTAGGATGGAACACGATCCGTTTTTTGCTCTTAACATGTACAATTTTTATTTTTTCGCGGATCCAAAGACATCTTTCGAAAGAAGAACTTATAGGCTCCAATTTTGCTCAAGAAACTGATTTTTTATAGCCACAAAAAAAAGTATGGCCTTTTTTCGAAATCCATCGAAAATTACAATTTCAAAAAATGTATTGTTATATTTCAATTTATTATTGATTCCATGGCGTTTTTAAATATAAAAAATGTCATTCATATGTTTTAAAACGAAAAAAAAAATGTGTTCAATCGTATAAGCTCAACAGTGTTCCATCTTAAAAACATGGCGCCATAAACACAAAACATCAAAAAACTGTTTCACTTTACGATTTGTTTGGAAATGCCTTTGGATCATAAAAATACACCAAAAATGCTAGCCAACACATATATTAACCTATTGATATCGATGGGAAATTTCCACTTACTAAGCGCAAGAAATAATTGCTATTTTAATTATTCCACCACTTTCGAACAATGAAACCTGGAAGAGCTAGATCGAATGAGTGTATTCACTCCAAAAGCAAATGAAAATTGAAGAATAGTAAAAAAAAATGAGGTTAACACTTGTCAGCGCGATCGTGTTGTCGCTATGAATGTCAAAAGTGGCGCTGTTCCATGTTACAAGCCTTTCCTCTACGAGTACGACCGGATCTCTTCCAGTTATCCAACGAGCAGGTGTCACGGTTCCACGGCACCACCTTTGGATGGTTCTATACACAAAATCCCGCTTCAATCCGAGGTTTTTCAAATTTCTGAAAATAGCGCCCAGGCGCTCACCATTCCAAAACTTTTTGACCACCACAGCACGAAACTCCTTCATCGCTGGTAAAAGATAAACATCGAATGAAAACTATCGGACATAACCTAAAAGCGTTTGTATAAACATAGTGCAAAACTACACCAACACATACGCGAAGCATGTTGAGTAGTTGCACGACACCAATGCAAGGGAAAAGCGTATGAGAATATATTGGACACGGTGTAAAGGTCGGTATCGTGTTCGAACGAAACTTTTTTTTCTTTTCCAAGCGGAACGGAATCGGAAAAGAAAATTAATTCTTTAAGTGGTACTTACCTATAACGAAATCGACCACAGAAAAAAAATGAACTGTGAAGGCTTGTCGCGAAATGTCAGTTTTTCTTGCGGAAAATTTTTCGATGTGATTATTCCGCATCTGAACCGTCACTTTTTCCACCAGTTGTAAACTGATTTCAAACTTTTCGAATTGATTCCGGATCGAAAATGCTACGTTATTTATGCATGTTCCCCCCAAAAAGCTACGTTATTTATGCATATTCCCGTTATAAAGTTTTTCACAGCGAAACTCGGTGGTAAATCTCTAAATACAATAGTTACAATTTGACCTATTACCAACAATATATTGCATTTTTATTAGACTCGGTACCTAACAGAGCACAACGGGCCACTCTCCTTCTAATTTGTTGAATATTATGACACATCGGCAATATTAATTGAGCAATAACTAGTATTATTTCTAACAAAGATTTTTCTGGGTACTCTTCAGTGTCCAACGCTGAAAATTTCAGAAGTACTAGTTCATTAGATAATCGTTCAAATATAATCGGTTTGAGACCACGCCAGGACCTGCCCAGCTTTCTTCACGTTTATTGAGCATTCATACCAAAAATAAGGATTTACTAGGTACCCTTTAGTACCAACGCTGCCAAATTTCAGGATTACTAGTTCATAAGATACTCTTCCAAATACAATTTATTCGAGACCCCGCCAGGACCCGCATATATTTTTTAGTTTGTCACATGCGAAATATCAATTGGCTTATAACCTGTACTATTTCAAACTGACGTTTCACTATGTACCCTTCAGAACTCAACGCTGAAAGTTTCAGGAATGCTAGTTCATAAGATAATCTTTCAATTACAATCTGTTTTAGACTCCGCCAGGACCCGCCCTCCCGTTTTGATGTGGATGATTATGACGTCACACAGACACTTCAATCACCATCTATAAAAAGTGGTCGTCAGAGAGCATTGGCGTGTTCAGCAAACATGTGTATTTTAATAATTTCTACAATTTTTTAGCACATATTGAAATCGTCAAAATTGAAAAAAGTCCTAATAATCTAAAAAAAACAGTTTTGAACTAGTGCTAATAAAAAACAAATATAGTTCTTTAACATTAGGCTCTAGAAACTTAGTATCTTCTGCAAATTTTCCCAATATCACCTGTTCTACAACTTTGTCGAAGACTACAACCCGTTATCTCGTAGCATGAAAAAGCTAGAGCTTGAAAGTGTAGTTAAGCCCTTATGAAAGGTTAGGTATGTTTTTTCCAAAGATGTGGAATAATATTTTAAGCAACTCTTCTTAAGACACCTAGTCGATAAAATGATGGCAAAAGGGTGAACATGTTTTTGACCGTCTTTTTTCAGAATTGTCCCACTGTGCGCCGTTGCAAATTTAGCCGAGAACATTAACAACTTGATCGAACACCAGCGGTCGTCCCAGCATGCCCCAGCAGATTCAGTATGTAATCGGAATGTACACTGAAAATTTATTTTCGTAACATTGCTTTCACTCGTTTAACGAAATGGATGTTGTATATAAAGGACGATACGGTCAAAATTTGGTCAATATCAACTTGACGTATTTCTTTCAATTTTGCATTTAAAAAACCTGAACACCCCTCATTTTGAAGGTGTGTGTGTGTAGAATGTTGCTCCTATTTTGATTTTGGAATTCACTCTTCAGTTGTCAAAATGCCGTCCAAGCAAGAAGAGCAGCGTATCAAAATTTTGCTCGCGCATCGCGAAAATCCGAGCTACTCGCACGCAAAGTTGGCAAAATCGCTAAAAGTTGCCAAATCAACCGTTACAAATGTAATTAAAGTGTTTGGGGAACGTTTGTCGACAGCCAGGAAGTCTGGACCGGGGGAAATCGAAAACCGGAAGCCGCTGAGACGACAAAGAGAGTTGCCGGTAGTTTCAAGCGAAACCCTAACCTATCTCTCCGAGATGCCGCAAATAAGCTGGGTGTATCGTCTACAACCGTGCATCGAGCCAAAAAACGAGCCGGACTATCGACTTACAAGATCGGTAGTGACTCCAAATCGCGATGATAAACAAAATACGACGGCCAAAGCGCGATCCCGGAGGCTGTACACGACGATGCTGACGAAGTTTGACTGCATGGTAATGGACGACGAAACCTACGTCAAAGCCGACTACAAGCAGCTTCCGGGACAGGAGTTTTATACGGCAAAAGGAAGGGGAAAGGTAGCAGATATTTTCAAGCACACGAAACTGTCAAAGTTCGCAAAGAAATATCTGGTTTGGCAAGCCATCTGTACCTGTGGCTTGAAAAGCAGCATTTTCATAGCTTCCGGGACTGTCAACCAAGAAATTTACGTGAAAGAGTGTTTGAATAAACGTCTGCTGCCTTTCCTGAAGAAACACGGTTGTTCCGTACTGTTTTGGCCGGATTTGGCATCTTGCCATTACGGTAAAAAGGCCATGGAGTGGTACGCCGCCAACAACGTGCAGGTGGTTCCCAAGGACAAGAACCCTCCCAACACGCCAGAGCTCCGCCCAATTGAGAAATACTGGGCTATTGTCAAGCGGAACCTAAAGAAGACCAAAAAAACTGCTAAGGACGAGCAGCAGTTCAAGGCAAACTGGCTTTCTGCGGCGAAGAAGGTGGACAAGGTGGCTGTACAAAATCTGATGGCAGGGGTCAAGCGTAAGGCCCGGCAATTCGGATTTGGAAAAGCGGAAGCCTAACTGAATATTTTTCCTGAATTTTATACTAATTGAACTTGAAAAAGAAATTTAATTTGATTTTTTAAATAAACGATTTCACCGATTTACACGCGTTTTCCCTTGACCAAATTTTGACCGTATCACCCTTTATAACAAATGTCTCGTATATTGTATGAAACATTCATATTGCTTTTCAGCTGGTGGAATGCTATAATTACACCTTTTTGTATAATTGACGAAATTAATTTCATGAAGATCAACCATTCACTATTTCTCTTATATCGTACTCATGCAAGATTGTGTTGCTGGGGCGGGAATAATTTATTTATCCCAAAATAAACATTAAAGCGCTGTCAAGAGTTATAACTTCATACTCATTAATCAAGTATCACGAGTCACCATGGGCTAGTGAGATCAACCAGTATCAGCACTTTCCCAAAATATAGGAAGGAATCTCATGTCAGAAACATTAAAAAAAATGCGGGTTGTGATTTTTTTTATTCAATTACATTTCGAGTCGATGTAGTATATGTAGTAGATCTGTCAGTCATTAATAAAACCACCAGAGATTCGCTCAAAATTCCATTTGGTAGAAATGTGCAAAATTCAGTAACCTCAATGCTTTTTAAGTGGATACTGATCTTAACGGGTGACTCATAAGTAACGGTACTAAATTCACGAGAGAGACAATCAGTGTGTGCTTTTGTTCTCCTTTTTGTGGGCGTTGCTCGTTTTCGTCTGTTTACGATGAAGGTCGCGAAGCAGAATTTTCTCCGAGAGCGCGTTTTTCGGATGCTTGGATAGCTTTATGACAGAGAAATCCTTTGAACTCCAACGCCGGCGGAATATTACAGTTTGAGATAATTTGCAAAAAATTGGCAGATCGACAGGTGTGAATGACCACCAGGTACGTCATAGCAAAAAGCTAGCAGACCGCAAGATTTAATAAGCAAACTCCCCCTTCCAATGATACGATGCAACAAATCGAAAAAAAAAACAATTCACTATTCTTGTTATGCTTTCCACAGGATGGTTTGCAAAGAAGAGCTCGTCACTCCATCATCCAATTTCAACTTTACCGCCTTTCAAACATGCCCTAGGCTCAATTTCAACTACTTCTATTCAATTTCACAACCTGCCGTGCTTTTACGGACCTATCAATACTTTCTCTTCACATATTTGGTTCTAGCAGAAATTGCAATCCACATGGTGATAAGAAGGATATTTCCAATTTTCAAACATTATAATTGATTACGTGCTTCATGCAATAACAAAAAACATGATAAGTTAAATGTATTTGAATGATACTCTGATGCTCCTTCCCAACGCTCTGATATTCTAAGTCATATGTGTTATAGAAGAATATAATAATTGTATGTTATAATGAAATCATAATTAAAATTAACGCTGCATGGCTACTCTGCTCTTTCAACCATTGGCTATATAAGGATGTTGTCGATTTGATATGTTAAAATCTTTGCAAAGTTGATTCTCTTGTTAACCTCAGATGACAAAACTCCGAACATAACGTAATAATGAATTAAATATGTGCAGAATAATAAGGCCTGTACTCGAAAAAAAATGCACCAGACAAAAGTGTTCGTCAAAAATTTGTTTAAGTCGAATTTTCTTGAAATTTTCAAGGAATGAACTAATACACATGGATTATGTTTCGGCATAATTACTTTATTCAATTTCCTTGCCATCACTGAAAGCACGCACCTTTCCCTTGAGACCCCTCATTACATTTTGTGCAATGGTGGAGCCGACCTCTTGGGTCACTTCCATCCATTCTTTCTTCATCTCCAGCTCGTTCTTAAACACCTTGGACGATTTTCGAACTTTGGCCCTCATTATGGCCCAAAATCTTTCCACCGGACGAATCTCTGATGAATTTGGGGGTTGGCGGTTTTTGGTACAATAACAACGCCATTGTCTCTGTACCAATCCAATCTCGATCGCGCGTAATGGCATGATGCCAGGTCCGGCCAAAATAATGTCTCGCCTCCGTGGGACCGCAGGAAGGGCAACAGACGCTTCTGGAAGCACTCGGTGCGGTAAATTTCGCTGTTTATGGTACCCGTTGTGATGAACGGTTTACTCAGTTTACCGCATTGGCATATGGCCTGCCAGAGCAAGTATTTTTTGGTGAATTTGTCCACTTTCTTCTTCCTTATGTCTTCCGGAATATTAAACCGCAACGTAGAACTCCAGCCCTGGTATCTGCTTTGCGTCTGCCTTGATGTAGGTTTCGTCATCCATAACCAAACACATCAGTTTCGTTAACCACTCTCGATACAAGTTCCTTGCGCGGGATTTGGCCGCCGTGTTTTGTTGATCACACCGGTTCAGTCCCTTGTGGACCCTTAATACACGAAGTCCAGCTCGTTTCATGGTTTTCTGAATGAACCAGGTGGAACACTCTACCTTCAGACGTTATGCCACGTTGTGAATCGAAAGGTTCGGATTGCACTTGAAATAATCCAACACCTACCGGGCCTTCACAGGGTCAGCTGTCTTCGATTTTCTCCCACTTCCACATGGGAAATAATTTGTTCTTCCAAATGAGAAAAACAGGTCATGATTTCATGCAAATGTTGTGTTTTTGTGTTATGAATATACACCATGAACAATATTCCTGATATCATGAACTATTTTTCCACCGCAATGAAATCATGATTTGATCGGGTTAAAACCATGAGCTGAATTCATGATACTAAAAACATTATTCATGAATCTGGCAAATCTACTTTATCGACTCTAAATGTAAACCAAAAAAAATCCAACATCTGGATTCGAACCAAGTGTGGATGTGAAGAGCGGCGATAGGACCTGGTGGATGTACTTACTACACTATTGTTATTCTCGAATAGATCAATGATTTATGAAGATGATTACACAACTTGAGATTAGAGGCAAAACAATTCTTCCAAAGTTCATGACTCGCATCGGTCATTTTATTCCTGAAAGCATGAATAAGAAACATGAATTCATAAAATAACCCAAGCAACAAACAAGTTTTATAACAGTTGAAAATACTGTTAGATGACTAGATTTGGTCAAAGATAAGCTCACTCAGCATAAAAGCATGAATATGTGTTACTCGGGAAGATAAGAGTTAGTTTCATGATTTTTGATTCATAAAAACAGCAACGGATTTGTCTCCGTGCAGCCCGCCGCTCGGTCGTCTGGGACTCCTTAAACGATTTTACCACCAGAATCACAGTTGTATGGGTGATTTCCAGTTGTCTTCCGATCCATCTCATGATCGCAGTCGGCTTTTCCATGACGGCGAGACAAATTTTTCTTCTTGTTTCGATGGCATCTCAATAATCACTGAACCGATTGGTATTTTGCACATGAAAACAATTTACTCCAAACTAATTTTACTCAAATTTTCATTAATTTTTACCCACAGACCATAAAGTTACATACGGATAAAAATTGTGCATTTTTTTCGAGTACAGGCCTTCACAACTTTACACACCTACACGCAAAACAAACCGCAGTAGAAACTACCATTTCGTGGGTTAAATTAAGCGCAACCACCAACAATTTTCAGCTGACTATAAATGCGTTTGATTTTACCATGCCTGCGATTAGATCAACCATGATGCGGTTGATACCAATATGAGGTCTGTCAAATATACCACAAACGTTGAAAGTTTTACCATAAACGTAGTAAATTTGACTGAAATTTCATGGTAGTTTTAAAGATAGGCGTAGTCGGGTGGTATGGTAGTTTCTACTACAAGATTTTTTCCCGTGTACTATTTAATGCTGGTCTTACAATATAGTAGGACCACACCCACGCTATTTTGCAGACTTACGGCACTAAAGGCTTTATGGCAAGGGTAGGGGTCACATTAGAAAATTGGCGTGAAATAAAAATAGCTGAAACAGTTTGAACACTAATAGCTTTATCATTTCTCGATAGATTTTTGAGATTTTTGCTTCAATCAGCTAAATTTTTTTGCGACTCTCAACTATCAAAAATACCCTCAATTATTTACTTTTAAATCTCAAACAAACCCTGAATTTTCTGTAACGCGATAAGAATAATGGCCTCCAGCTGGTCGATGATATCAACACAATCACTACAGCCTGCACAACCGTTACCCTTGCATTATACCAACATTCAAACCAAACGTCCCTTTTCAGGACCACCAAAGAATTTCTGAGAAGCGAAGCGAGTTATGCTAACCCAACGTTCCAATAGAACAGTACCTACATTACAATGTGCTGATACAAAACTAAAGAAACTAATCAAACGTTTGAACGTTGTCTATTGAAGTGTAATTTCAAACGTATGAATAGGAATTTTTCGACGGTTTTACTCGGCAAATGACACAGTCACAGGTAAACAACAACACAAATATTCAGACAAAAACACATCTACTAGAAATACTAGACCTACTGCGATGTCCTCTGTCGTGACGAGTCTAGTTTTGAGCAATCCACACTACAGTGTGTCTCACATTAGGTGTCACCTTTTTTCAGTCCTGGTTTATTTCAGCTGGGTAAATTTAACAGCGGAATTGATTATAGCCGTTTTGAGTGTTTTCTTATCACAGCTTACCGTATAAGATAAATAAGTTATTCCGTTCGTTTATATTTATCAGCTACCATGGAAGCCATACGGGAGAAGGTTTTAAAATTATATTTGCAAAAGTTTAGACCGTGGCAGATATTCAATAGCCTTAAGCAATTCGTAGTGAGTAAGCGTTTTGTTTGTCGTACCTTGAAATGGTTCAAGGGAACTGGAAATGTCCGTATTCAAAACAAAGGAGGTGCCAGACGAACTGCCAGAACGTCGAAAAAGATCAAATGTGTGAGTGAATGAATAAGACGTAATCCGGCCGTTTCTGGCCGTAAATTGAACAAACAATTTCAAATGTCCCCTACTTCAAAAAACAGGCTCCTCAGACATGATCTGGAATGCAAGCCATGCAAGAAACAATGGGTTTACGGGTTTTCGGAGCGTCAAAAGCAAGCCAGGGTCCAAATAAACAGAAATCTTTTGGTTCTGCGAGATTTTATTTTCGGATGAAAAGCTCTCCCTCCTTCAGGACAATCATAATCAACAAAATGATCGTGTGTATGGCAAAAGTCTTGCCAATATTACAAAAGATAAACTAGCTCTAAAACGCTATCAGAATGTTTCGAAAATCATGGTATGGGGCGCCGTTTCGCGAAAGGAAATCTACCTCTACTTTTCATAAAACCTAACGAAAAAATCCACACTGAAGAACCATCCGCTTCCTCATGCTTCAACGCTGTATGGAAGCACACCATATTGTTTCCAACAGGACTCAGCTCCAGCTCAGCAAGGCAAAGGAGACACAAGCGTGGTGCGCGGACAATTTGCCCGATTTCATCACAAGCGAAGAATGGCGTGCATCTTCACCGAATCTCAACCCACTTAACTACTTTGTTTGGGGTTATATGCTTCAACATATAGGCCCTACGAAAGGGCTTACTTTAGAAACAATTGGTTGAAATTTGGGACCAAATTCTTGATGAAAACGTGCGTACCAGCTGCGATGGGTTTACTAAGCGTCTGCGCAAAATTATCAAGGAAAAGGGCGAGAGATTCATATTGAATAAATATGGTTTATTTCAATAACATGTATCTTTCAAATGAACAATAAATGCTATGATTTGAATCCTAGAGGGTTTGAGCTGTTTAGTGGAATACTATACTAGTCGAGTATTAGTACGAGACACTGAAGAAGTCTGCACATTGTAGACGAAATACGCGTATCTGTCGAAGATAAGCAAGGGTAGTTGGAATTAAATGGAAGATACTAATTTTTCTTCTAACTTCTAGCTATGATTTGATTCATTTGTTTTGCTGTATTCCCATTTTTTTTTTAGTGACACCTATTGTGAGACACCTTGTACTAGCAGGTTATGAGACAGACATACACGTCCTACACTCTCGCTTCATTTTACTCAATTTTTGAGTACAATCGTATGCCAATTTTTGAGTACAATCGTATGCCAATTTTTGAGTAGATCCACTTTTTACGAAAATTGAGTAACATTTCCATGAGAGAAAAAGAGATAGCATACACTTGCACTCAAAAATTGAGTAAAATTAAACGGGAGTGTATCTTTTAGTTTTTCATTGATCTTTAGATTGACAATGTGTATTTCTTATTTCATTTACTCTCACGGAAACGTTAAAAAATGTGACTGAGACGACAAATGTAATGCTTCGTTCAAAAACGAGCAAATGTAAGGGATAGCAGGCTTCACGTTACAATACCGGTAGGCTATACTTAGTTGCCGCTCAACAGCGTAGCATGATTTATCGTTGAGTACGGTACAGTACAGTGATTTGGAGTAACACGTTGACAATTAGTAAACATCGATCGAATTCAAGCCAGTTTAACCTTTCTAATATATTTGGAGCAATTCTGACCCATGGCACAACTTCAGTGTCTTTTTTCCTTTTAAATCAATCGAAATGAATCATTCTGACTATTAATGTTTAACGGAATTCTTCATTTTTGCATGAAACTATTTGTTTTTTAAATCAGTTTACGATGATGGCACAAAAAAGTGACACAAAAAACATTACCCAAGTAACAATTTTAGTTTCATTCCAGCCGTATAGCATTTCCCCCGGCTTTGTTGATAATACTACATTGATAGGCAAAAAAAAGAACCCACCTCTTCGTTTTTTCAATTTCTTTCATTTACTTGGTTCAAATTAAAGTAAACACAGTGTAGTTTTTTTTGCTTATTTTATTTTTCTATTTTTTTAAGTTTCACTTATGGAATACTGAAAAAAAGGAGTTTTACTTAAAGAAAAAAAAATCAATTTGTGTTGAAAAAAAACAGTGACAAAATAAAGTGCCCACTTCAAAAATCGATATGTTTTCGATAAGTTTCCATTGGAAGACCCCTCGATTGTTTATGTTTTGAAGCAAATGGCTCAACCTGGTGCATTTGTATACGTGATCGCATTTGATTCAATTGAAAATAAATGGAGAACGCAGTGCTTTCGAAAGCAATTCCCTTGTGTATCCGAAAATTGGTCGTTCGTGATGTGCAAAACGGTGAATCGCACCGGGCTGTCGCTAAGAAGTACAGTATCAGTAAGGCAGCGGTTGGCAAAATTCTTCTGAAGCTTAAAACGTTTGGATCAGTGGTGGATCGCCCTGGCAGAGACAGGAAGCGGAAAACGGATGCGAGAACGGACACCAAGATCATGCGCGAAGTCAAGAAGAACCCGAAGGTAACTGTCCGCGAGATCCAGGAAACCCTTCAGTTATCAGTTTCCGGTCGAACTGTTCGTCGCCGTCTCGTAGCACAGGGGTTGAATAGCAAACTTGCTCGGAAGCGCCCATTTATCAGCAAGGCAAACAAAGCCAAACGGCTTAAGTTTGCTAAGGAGCATGCTGATAAGCCCCTAGAGTTCTGGAAAACGGTTCTCTGGACGGACGAATCAAAATTCGAGCTGTTTAACCGAAAGCGGTGGGTTCGTGTTTGGTGCAGATCGAGAGAGGAGCTTCAGGAGCGCCACATCCAAGGCACGATGAAGCATCGAGGAGGAAATGTGATGGTCTGGGGTGTTTTTCGTGGGTTGGAGTGGGAAGCATTGTGAAAATCGACGAACAATGACGGCAGATTCTTACATCAACATCCTGCGAGAAAATCTGGAGATTTCGCTGATCCAGACGGGCCTTGAAGAGAAGTTCGTATTCCAGCAGTACAACGACCCGAAGCATACTGCCAAGAAGACCAAGTCTTTCTTCCGGTCTTGTCGGATCAAACCCCTGGAATGGCCTCCACAAAGCCCGGGCCTCAATCCCATCGAGAATTTGTGGGCGATTCTCGATGCCAGGGTTGACAAAACTGGTGTTACCAATAAAAATAACTATTTTGAAGCCCTGGAGCGCGCCTGGGAAGAGCTAGATCCACAGCACCTAAATAACCTGGTCGAGAGCATGTCGAAGCGCCTGCAGGAGGCCCTGAAGGCCAAAGGAGGACACATCAATTATTGAAATGCTTTTATTTTACTTTAATTTATGTTTTTTGTAGCCTAAACGAAGTGGGCACTTTATTTTGTCACTGTTTTTTTTTTCAACGCAAATTGATTTGTTTTTCTTTAAGTAAAACTCCTTTTTTTCAGTATTCCATAAGTGAAACTTAAAAAGAATATTAAAAATAAGATAATAAAAAAATACAGTGTGTTTACTTTAATTTGAACCAAGTAAATGAGAGAAATTGAAAAAACGATGAGGTGGGCACTTTATTTTGCCTATCAGTGTACATTCAAAACTGTTTTGCCCACCGACACCTCCCCTATGCATCTTTGAAGCCGAAATGTGTACAAAGTGGCCTACTCTATAGACGGTTGTGAAAACAAATTAAATAAACGTTTATTAGACTATAAAGATTTTGAAAATGTTATGACCACGTAAGAACTTTCATAAAACCTATTGCCATCAAAATCCACAAAGGGCCAAACAGCCACAACTGTCAAGCTTCACGGCGATATCGTGGTTGTTTTTTGTTGTTCTGCTTTGTTCGATTCTCTGCTCTTCCGATTTATTTAACAGTAAACAATTTCGAAGAAAAAAGTTCTAGTGTTGCGGGAAATTTTATTCGATAGCAAAATATCAAAAACAAATTGAGTTTTTTTTATAGCGTATCATGCTCCAAATCAGATGCTCATTTAATTTTACGGTGAATTCCACGATGGCTCCACGATAAGAGCCGAAAATAAATTCACCTCGGAGATTATGCGAGTTAACCTCAACAAAAACAAAATTAAAACAAATGTATTCGATAAATTTATCAAAGTGATGCGAAATCCTATCAGATCGATCCAGAAATTGGCTAAGCAAGCCGATATTTCAAAAACTAACCTGCAACGGTTGTGTGAAGATGACTTGAAATGTTCGTCCAGGGCAAGAGTAAAGCACCACCTTGTAACGGACCGAGTCAAACAACTACGGCTGGAGCGCACGAAACGTTTGGTGTCAGCATTAAAAAAGAAGCATACACGCATTGAAAATTTTACGGTATTCGGTAAGTTTTTACCGAACTTTCAACAGATGAACGTTCGGTAATGCAATTTGCCGCATTTTGGGGGAATTTTACAGTATTTCGGTAAAAAATTACCGGAACTTGTCAAATTTTACCGCAATCCGTTGCGTTTGCGCTAAGTTATCAAGGAAAAGGGCGAGAGATTCAAATTGAATTAATATGGTTTATTTCTATAACATGTATCATTCAAATGAAAAATAAATGCTATGATTTGATTCATTTGTTTTGCTATAATTCCATTTTGTTTTAGTGACACCTATTGTGAGCACCCTGTATATACTAGATAGTCAGGAAGAAAATGAATATAGTTGTTGGCTCCGGAAGTACCAGTACATCTGTCCCAAGCTTAATGGATCGCCCCTAAACCATAATTCTTATTGAAGAACCCCTGAAATATTTTGTCAAAAAACACAGAGAATCAAAACAAAAACATAGAATCTAGCACCGCAAAGCGCAAGAATGTATTGCAAGGTGCGAGGTGCAAAGTGCACGTGGTACCAACGGATTCTACCACAGCGAACCAATTTTTAATCGCTAGTTTTCTATTGATTGTTGATAAAAGTTCGTAAGTTGCAAAGTAGATAAGCTTTCCGTAGTCGAATTCAAAGGAATTTGCTCGCGTTACCAGTGATAGTTTGAAAAAGTGTTTCAGTTTTTTCTTTAATGCAAAAAAAACAAAAAAAAAAGCACTTCACTAGTTTAAATTCTCATAGTTTTTCAATGACAATCGTTCTACTCGTACGTTCCTATAAGTGTTTGTTAAAAATGAAGCATTATGAAGTAACTCTACTAAATAGACAACAGCAATATCAAACATCATTCACTGAACTGCACAAGTTCTATTATCACACTTCATCCTCATCATCTATTAAGTAATAATATCCATCACATCTACTCTCTCCTCAAACTTCTGTCAACACCTCGAACCAACTATTTCCCATGCATCTCCCATGGCTGCTAATGAATCATCGCCATTGCATAACTCCGAAGCGGCACCCAAGCGCAAGCTGGCCCGAAAGTCGAGAGCGCTCTGCATTTCCGTTGAACTCGTTGATGATGAACCTGACCACCTGACTGTGCCACATCGCAAAAGCTCGTCGAAGCGGCCGGCGCCTCCTCCATGTGGATATATCCAATGTTCCAATCTTCAATCCAGTCTGCTTCATCCATTGTGTGTTGCATGGCGTGGACAAGACCTTGAGGAAGTCCGCTACGCATTTTTGCACTCACCAGCCGAAAGTGATTTTCTGAGCCGAACATCCCAGCCGCAGTAGAAAGGCACAGCTGCGGCTCACATTGTTTGCTGAGTGGGAATGACGTAAATCTGCTCATTGCTCACCGGGCGCTGGATGGCCCTCGGTGAACTTGAATGTCGCTGCACAAAAGGAAGACTGAGGCGATGCTTGTAGAAATTGTTTTGATCGTTTTTTTTTCGAGCAATTTATGGGCTTTTGAACTATTGAGCAGGGTGCAGGCCTTCATGACTGGTAGGGGGATTGCTCAACCGCAGCGTTAAGTTATTTAATAGGTAATTTCTCACCGAGGGGCTATAAGTTGACATGGCAGCAGAAATGGAAGACATCATAAAAAGAACAAATGACTGTGGCTTTCAGATTCAAAAGGAAGAAAAAGTGTTTTCCATGCATCGGATGGTAACTGCTCTGCGGGGCCGAGGTGACGTAAAAATCAGTTTCTTCATGGTGAATTTATTTCAAAAGGAAGATTATCAGAACTCGCACTGGATGGTTAACATTACGGAATTCAGGTCAGGAAAAAGAGAGCAACTTCGGATGCCCTTGGTGGTTGGAAACCTACGGTAACTGTGTGAACCGACCCCAGAGAGGCAGGTCATGTTTGGTGCCGGTATAATTTCCGTTTTGTTTTGTTGGCTGTGAAAACACGACACAAGTTGACCTTTCAGTGGTTGACGGCATTGGTGGAGAGAATAAGGATATGCCTTTCACCATTGGCTGCACGTGGCCCATTAGTAATGAAGGGTATACGAAATTAACAATTTGAGAAGGCTTCAGACTTCGAGCTGTTCGGAAAAGTCCATCAAAAAGTTTTAAACCACCCGCACTTCAATTTCCGGCTGCTTGGCACACTTGGCAATTGAAGGCGAACTTTTCCGTGATGCAGCTCTCGTTATAGTTTACCTCGTATCCAAAAGTTTTCCGTTCCCAGCCAGCAGAAGAGCAGCTCACATCCGATTTTTTTTTCTGCAGCTTGCTTTCTTCTATGTGGTTTACAAACTTGCTTCATTGTTTTTGATAGATACTCCATTCCATTACGTTGCTTCATAGTATAGAGATTGCTCGCTAGGAGAAGAATTGCAACATAAAAGACAAACAATTAATTTGATTCGCCTTAATGGAACTGCAGGAAATTGAAAAAAAAACTTCTCGTTCGGAATAGTAAATAGGATCTAAGTAAACTCTAACTAACATTAGCTGTTGAAAGTTTTACGATGAAATGGGAATAGGTTTTTCGTTATCGTTCGTTTGTATTGGTTACGGAGTTTTCCCATTTTGACGAAATGCCTTCAAACTCTAGCATGGCTTGTGCTCATGACGATGATATACAAACATGATGAAAAACTTATTGTTCTTTAAGTCTAATAGATTGATGATCTGATGAATAATTCAAAATACTTTGTAGGAGCTCAAGAAAGATTGTTAATGTTAATGAGGAATCGGCCTGGAATGGCTTTCTGTTATGCATTAAAGCAGCTATGAAAACGCCGAAAATGTGCTGAGAAGCATTCGCGTAGCTGAGGAGGGGGAGCAGCCAGCCCCTTCAAAATAATGGTGGTTCCTCGTATTTAAAAAGTGTTTTGGAGAATAGCACACCCAAATTTATGTGCACGTCTTTCAATGTAGGTGGTCGGACCACCCCAGGGGAACAATTTTCACAACAGCACTTTTTGTGGCCGGAACTGTCACGAGGATAGTCGGGCTTTCGTAGGTCCCTTTTGCCGGTGTCTTTTTCTAGCGCACTCTTCTTTCTTTTCCTTGAAACTCGTCCAGCTTGCATTTTCCGAATCGGAACTATCCTTCGGTGAACTTTGTTCTTTTTCCTTTCCGGAACTCTGTTCTGCTATGCAGCTCCCGTCAGACGATTCTTCTTCTGCTTCTTCGAAAACTTCACGACTGTCCGACTCCGATTCTTCTTGAACTTTCGCATTTGCCTACTGCCATTATTTTTCTCCTTCTTCTTCGAGACTCCTGGGTGTCCGAGAGGGGTAATGTTCTTGTCACCCTTCAAAAAACTATCCGTCAGACTTGCTGGCTTTGCAGCTGTTTTTTTTTCAAAGGTTGTTCGACTGTATTCAGTGTTGAGTGCTTATGGTACGCCCCTCGGAAATCTGCAGGAAACACTAGTGCTGAATCTGCGTCACCAAGCTTTCCTTTCCCCAACTTTTCTTTCTCGGGTACCGTAAAACGGGGTGACCTCGATCACCTTTTGAACTATTTCTTGAAATTTTCTATGATAATTATCTTTAAAATTTTGTTTCACATTTTTAAAACCAGTACTGGTATCTGTAGTATAACACTACACAGAAATTTTAAAAATTTATTTATGTTAGATGAACTATAAAAAAAATTGTTTAATTCCCGCGGCCAATTTTCAATAATGGGGTGACTTCGATCAAAATCAATTTTATCCATTTGAAGTGTTTCTATGAATATAAAAACACCAAATTTTTATGCAAACCGTTTGATGCAGATGTCTCCCGAATAGCCACAGCATTCCCCAAAGGGAACGTTCATTAATTATGTCACGCAAAAAAGGGCAATTTTCAAAACCCGTACTTTCTCGGCATTTTGAACTTCTCTATGCCATTAAACACCTTTTCTCCAACACAGAACAAAACAAAACAAACCCTTTGACAGATTTGAAGGTAGTGCAACACTTCGAGAAGGTTGTCGCGTTTATTCCTTTGCTCTTAATTTTCGATCAAAAATTTTTTTTTAATTCATTTATTTGTTTATGAATTCAAATTAATATTTTTTCGATTATCTTAGCGAAACGAATGTTTAAGTAATCTGAAAATGTGGTTGTTGATATTTTAAAAATCATTTTATTGCTTGAATATATGATTGTTGTTGGGCTTGGTAAAAAGTACCATAAGGAGCATTTTTTTATAAATATTTTTTTATAGCGAAGGAAATAGAGAAATGTTAAAAACAAAATGCATTCATATACCCTAGTAAATGCTGAATATATATGATTCAAAGCTTAAAAATCCAGGCACTTGGAGAAAGATAATTTTAAATTGAATAAATATCGGACTTAGAGGTCGAAGTCACCCCGTTGATCGAAGTCACCCCACTCTACGGTACTTCATTCCCTGGTTTCGCTTTTTCCGGATACATATTCTTCTGTTTCTTCTCTTAAGAGCGTCTCCCTTTACCACCACTATAGCTCTTATAGCTTCTTCCTGCTCCTTTTCGCCGCCAATATCCTTGTTCCGCTGCAGCTTTAATTGTTCCAGCTTATCCTCCATTTCCGTCCGCATATCCGCAAACTTCTTCTGATGGGCCTCTTCTTCAGCTAATTTCCTCACCATTTGTGCCTACTTGATTTTCATTTCATTTTTCCGTTGCAATTTCAGCTTCAGCCTCTTCTTCTCCTCTTCGTACGAGCTCAGTTCCACTTGCAACTCATCATCACCCATGTCGCCTTTCATGCACTCCGGGCAGCTCCAAGAGATATCCCGTACTTCCTCTGGGACACCAACACAACCGAAATGATACCATATTTGACAATGGTCGCAAAACACCATTTCTGCCTCAGCGAAATCTGGCAGTTGGCATCCCGCTCAACTGTATGCTGACCGATCCGGATCGGAATTTGGGTTTGGTCAGATTATTATAAATTTTTAAGAAAATGCTCGGACCACCCTACCCAAGTAGCACCACTTGTTCCAATAGAGCAACAAAATCTCCATTGAAACAAATAAGAGTTGATTGTTTTGTGGTATTGTACCTCAAAATCATACTCAATAGCAACGCAAAAAGCGCAAGAGGTGGAGCCTATTTGCAACAAATCATTGTTCGTAATGAGTTGCGATAAAATTTCACGCAACTTTGAAATGTTTACATCACGTTGCGAAAAAGTCATTTAGCACGTATGTTAAGATCCAGATAACATGGTAGACGTGATACCCCAAAGGTTTTTCAACGTTACTTTTTAGTTCCATCAACCAAATAACAAAGCATCGATGCAAATCTGCTACAAGAATGTTTTGTCTTTTGCTCAAATGAGTTCAGGAATTTTATTTTAAGCATGGACATTCATTTCAACTCCTCGATACTTATGAAAATTATCTCCATAGTATGCAAAATAATTAAAATAGATGCCTCTGGAATCGTGTAACAATGAGTGAATTTTGGAAGCCCTTTTAGATTTTCGGTGAAGTGTTGTGTTGTACTTCTTGAAAAATAAAGCGCTTCAGTAAAGCTTAGAAAAAAAGCATTTTTTTTTAAATTGGGGAAGAAAAATTGTGTGATATTAAAAATTGATTTGTGAAATTGTGAAAGTAGAGTTCTGATACACTTAATAAATGAATTAACTTAGTAAGCTAATGATAGTTAAAAGCATAGTTAAATAGGAATTATGTTGAACAAAAATCCCTACAAATCAATTTTATATAATAAATAGCATATGGCGACTACGCACAAACGAACTACACTACCGGCTGATAGAATTATGAGCAAGAATTATTCTCTTAGGCACCTATTTTGATTTTTATTTTCAGCCTCTCAGCAAGTTGAAACATGGATAATATCTATTTATTTGTTCATGAGTTCAAATATTTTTTAATGTTGTTTTTTGTTACTTAAAAATTATTTCTTAGAGCAACAAGTTTATTGCTGACTCGTAATTTATTAGTCTCGGTACAGCTAAACAGCTACTCATCGATAACGTGATTAGAGGTGAGATCCGTAGGATTGACATAGTTTTGTTTCTAGACACGCAGAGGAAGACAACATAATTATAATAAATTTATCGTAAAGCAAAAATTACTAACAGAACTCGACCTTTAACAATTACATTTTTAAAATTTTTTACTTACTCGCTCAAAAAAAAGCAGGCATTTTTTTTTAATTCTAGTCAAGAATATTTGAAAAGTATGGCCTATAAAAATATGTGCAAAAGTCGTTAAAAGTAGATATTTTTTCAAATTTAGCATAGGTATATTTCCATTTAAATCGCTTAACAAAATAGTGTTCTGTAAGCATTTCTACAATTGTTTGTTATCATGTGTAAATTTTGTATGATTATTTTATTTGTTATATGATCAATTAAGCTTTTAAAAACGTATCCCAGCTAAATTGGCAAAAGTGGTTTATTATTTTACTTGGTCCTATAATCTTATAAATCCCACGTGTACAAAACAACATGTAATTATCTTGTACAAAACATCCTACATTGGACGGTAAACCAAGTATTTCATAACACATTCTTGAGATCTAGTGCATTTCTATCCTGTTAAACTATCCAATACTTAAATCCTAATCAAATGAGTGTTAAATAAATAAATGAGAATCCCTCAATGATAAACCAACCCTTGATGATTATTTTGTTCGTTATATAAATGGCAAAAATTCGGAGAAAATTTGAAGACAAATTATAAAATATTTAGTAACTGTGTTCTCACAGCTAAATTTACTACAACTAGTTAAAATCATCATTTAAATCACATGAATCAAGTAAAGTTGAAACTATTCAAGAAAAAAGTATAAATTTCTGAAAACAATGTCAACCATTTTAACTATCCTCAGATTATCTTATTCAAACTTTATTTCAAATCCGTATAACTTTCAAGGTTGCTGATACGGATTTTAGGAAGTATTTTGTTTCTTAATGAAGATGGAGAGATAATATATATTTGTATATGCGTTTACAAAATTAAATGTATTTTAGAAAAACAAGTTAAGGCGTGAGCAAACTTGAGCATTATTGAGAATATTGTAATAATGTTATATTGGGCCAAATAAAAAAGAAAATTAAAAAGAGTATTCTGGATATTCATTGGATGGATTTTTTCAATTCAGTCGTCAATCAGAGTGGACGCGTTTTTATTTCCATCCTAATCACGCGTGCAGCTTCGCGTTTAATTTTTGCAAACTTTTCGATTTTTTTATTGCGTGCGTTCGTTTCGAAATGAGCTGTGAAATTTGCTTACTAGACTCTACCGGCGAATCGGTGATGTGGACCTGCATCGGATGGATCGTGTGTTCCATGCGGCCTGCGTGGGAGTGTCTAATCTACGCAACTCTCTACGGAAGACAAGGAAGAGGATAAAAAATTGATGTGCAGTCGTATGTGCTACCCTGTTGTAGTTCCTGTCAAACGCTCATAACCCTAAACTTCGATTTTAAATTAATATCATGTGAACTGGCAGCGCTTACTAAAAACTTAGACAAAAACACGGAGGTCATTCATCGATCACAGCACGAAAACAATGTTGCAATTATGCATGAAGCTATCGACCGCATCGAGGGACAGCTGACCGACATAAAAAAGAGCTGATGGTGAAAAACAGCGGATCCATTTCTACAATTAAAAACCACCTTACGTCGGTGCTCGATATAGCGATGCAAGAATCGAACAAAAATATCAGCAAGTTACTAGAAGCTATGACAGCTAATATATCAAATAGCTTGAAATGTTTAAATGAAGAGGTGAAAACACTTTCAAGCCACACTATGGACTTAGCTTCTCCTATGCTCAACAATCCAATGTTGAGTCCGATATATTTAATGAGCTGAAGACAATATCAGCAAATTTCCAGGCAGCACAAAAATACTCCTCATGCGTCGCTTGACCCACATCCTAGCCTAGCAATAGAACTAAAATGAAAACAACAACAAAGATGACTCAGGCTGGCGGTTGTTAGGTACAAGGAAGGTGTGGAAACAGGACTGGACCGATTACGATATACGAAAATCGCGCCGCTTGGATCAGCAGAAATTGGCTCAAAAGGCTAGGAAGCGTAAAAACAAAACAAACAACGCTGCTACAACCAGAAATTCAACAGTAATGATCGCAGCAAAACAAATCACAGCTTTAACTACTACAGCAACAATCACAATATCAACCAACTTCTCCCGGATAGAGAGCTTTTAGCAGCAGCGAAAGATCGGTTTTCTAGACCACCGATCCAATTTCAACGAGGCGAAATCATAAACAGGTATCCGATGAATGATGCTTTTTCACGTCCCGAACCAGCGCGCTCGCCCCACTGGATGGCTTCTGGGAGGTCGCCGATTCAATTTCAACGAGGTGAAATTTTAAACCCGTACCCTGCGGGCGGTGTATTTTCACGTCCCGACGCAGCGCGTTCACCAAACTGGATGGATCCGAGGAGCTCCTCAGCTACATCGTGCGCAACGTGTGCTAACAGGCCTTCGGGTTTTCCACGGAATTGACGAACCCTTTGGAGGAAGAAGATCTCGCAGAATCTACCTTTTTGGAGGACTTGACGACCTCTCTACAGCAAGGAGAGGTAAATAATTTTAGTTATGAAATTTGACTGACACGATCCAACAAACTACTTCACCTCAAACGCGAGATAGGAACAGATTTTTGGTATATTGCCAAAATTTCAATCGAATGAGAAGTCCGGCTAAGATGAAAGAAATTCAAAATAAAATTTTGTGTTGTTCCTACCCAATAATTTTGGCAAATGAAACCAATTGGGATAATAGTGTACGAAGTGAAGAAGTTTTTGGAAGCAGATATAATGTTTACAGGGATGACAGAAATTTTCAAATGTCTGAAAAAGTCAGGAGGGGTGTTCTTATTGCCGTCTCGGTCAATTTGAACTCCGAAAGTATCACTACGTTGAAATGTAAAGAATTTGAACATGTATGGGTAAAGGTGCATATCGCAGATGAAACACACGTATTTGCATCTGTGTATTTCCCTCAAATAATGCTCGTAAAGCCGTGTACGAAATTTTTTTCAATATTGCTGAAGAAATCTTGTCCAACCTTGCCCCAAGTAAAACTTCACTATATATGGAGACTTTAATCAACGTACTATTGACTTTGTTCCAGACATTGAAAATGAGAGCATCTTGCTTCCAATCGTTGGAGAAAGTGAAACACTACAATTTATTTTTGACAAAAGTGCAAGTTTAGGACTCAATCAAATAAATCATGTAAAAAATCAGCAAAATTGCTATTTAGATTTCCTTTTAACAAATATTCATGAAGACTTCTGTGTGACTGAATCAGTTACTCCATTATGGAAAAATGAAGCGTTTCACACCGCTATTGAGTTATCTATATTTGTACTTGAAAGCAAAAGACCCGACGACTGCGAGTACGAAGAAATCTTCCAATATCACTCGGCAAATTATGAAAACATTGAGCATAGGCTAAACAGAATAGATTGGCAAACGATTTTTTAGAAACGAGGAAAGTATCGAGACGTCAGTAGATGTCTTTTATAAATTACTATTTGAAATTATACACGAACACGTACCTGTGAAAAAAATAAGGCGGCAAAACAATTCAAGGCATCCGGTTTGGTATAACCAAGAAATAAAACAACTTAAAAACCGCAAACAAAAAGCTCACAAAATTTATAAAAAGTATAGTAGTAACGATAATCTGATCACCTATTTGAACATTTGCGATCAACTTAATCTAGCTATTGACATTGCTTTTGAGAGTACAATTCGAAAACTGAACGTGAAATAAAATGTTGTCCAAAAAATTTCTTTAGCTACGTGAAAACTAAATTGAAATCGGACAATTTTCCATCCAAAATGCATCTGAACGAAAATGTTGGTGATAACTCAGAAAAAATTTGCAACTTATTTGCAAGTTTTTCCAAGAAATCTATACCACATTTTCGGAAGAAGATCGTGATCGCGAGTATTTTGATTTCTTCCCAGAATTTGCTAATGATGTTAGTGTCAACAGCTTGAATGTACAAGACATTAGAGAAGCTTTGAATAAATTAGATGTATCGAAAGGATGTGGACCTGACGGTATTCCACCTGTATTTTTAAAAAACTTAGCGTTAGAATTCACAACTCCATTGTTTTGGCTTTTCAATAAGTCGCTTGAATCCGGCATTTTTCCAAAATCATGGAAGAGCTCTTATCTAGTCCCAATATTTAAAAACGGCAAAAAATCTGACATACGCAATTACCGTGGAGTTGCCATTATTTCATGCATTCCTAAGCTTTTTGAAGCAATAGTTAATGAAAAGCTGTTCTATCAAATCAAAAACAGGATTACTAACAATCAACATGGGTTCTACAAAGGACGTTCAACTAATACAAACTTACTAGAATTCGTTAACTACGCGTTAGTTGCAATGGATAACGGAAACCACGTAGAAGCTCTCTATACAGATTTCAGTAAGGCATTTGATCGGATTGACATTCCCATGCTACTATTCAAATTACAAAAACTGGGTATTGAGCCAAGTCTTCTCAAATGGCTCAAATGTTACCTTACTAATCGACAACAAATAGTAAGATTTAAAGGGAAAGAAATCAAATCCTATTCAAATTTCCTCAGGTGTCCCCCAAGGATCCCATCTAGGCCCTCTCTTTTGTTTATTCTTTTCGTAAACGATATTTCATTCATTCTTAAAACTGTAAAAGTCTTAATATATGCCGACGATATAAAGCTCTTCCTAGAAATAAGAAGCAAAGAAGATTACAAGATATTTCAAGAAGAAATACATATTTTCTATACTTGGTGTAACAAAAGCCTTTTAAAATTAAATGTTCAAAAATGTAATGCGATATCATTTAGCAGAAAACAAGACATACCTGACATTATGATTACTCTGAAATCAGTCTGTAGGAAAGTGCATAAGAATTCGTGATTTAGGAGTTATGCTGGATTCGAAACTAACATTCATTGACCACTACAATACAATAATTAACAGAGCTAATAACATGCTGGCATTTATAAAACGCTTTAGTCATAGTTTCAACGACCCTTACACAATTAAAACATTATACATTGCTTATGTGAGGTCAATACTGGAATATTGTAGTGTAGTCTGGTCACCATTTTCAGTCGTCCATGGAGAGCGAATAGAGTCTATACAAAAACAGTTTTTATTGTTTGCATTACGTAGATTAGGTTGGGAAAGATTTCCTCTCACCCTATGAAGCTCGCTGTAGGCTTATCAGTATGCAAACATTAAAACAACGTCAGAGTTTGCAAGGATTTCGTTTGTTAATGGCATTGTTTCGCATCGCATTGATTCAGCAGAGCTATTATCAAAATTAAATTTTACATACCCTCCCGGCAACTGCGCAATCGAAATATTTTTATCACAAATCACTATCGCACAAACTACGCTAAATTTGGACCTCTGAATCAGATGATGGCTACCTACAATTTACATAGCGATTCAATTGAATTTACAATTACAAAATCCAAATTGAAGCAATACTTCAATGCTATACGCTGAAGAAGAACACGCCATATGAATATTGTGAACCAGGCGCTGCTTAGTCTAATATTGTGTATTTTATATCTTCGATTATAACTAGAATTAGGAAAAAAAATGTAACAAACGGTCTACTTATGATTGACGACAATAAATAAATAAATAAATATTCATTCTAACGTTGCGATCAATCATTGGACATTTTTTTTATTAAAGGAATGTTTAGGACTATAAAAATAACGGATACAAATGGATGTCATATTCCTTTACCATAGTATAAGTATATAATGATTGATTTTGGTGTAATAAATTATTGACATACTGTTAAAAGTGCAACATTTTATCTTATTAGCAAACTTGCCCCAGTGATCTGATTTTGGCCAAAAAATCATTGAAGGTGGCCGTGTAAAAGCAAAGAAAAAACGGGACTCCATAACATGGTAGACATTCATCAATTTTACGCTTTGAGATATCATATTGTAGCTCTTGAACTAAGGTATAATATTAAATGTTAAGTTACTTAAATTGATAAAGTTGCGATTGAAGATGAGTCTAGCCTCTTTGGTACGATGGGTTTAACGATTTGCGATTAGTACCTAATCTCAAAAACGCAACACAGATAATTTATTCAATTCAATATTTATATATTTCTTCTTTTAGCATTTCTAGTATAGTTTATTCACAATTGGCTTATTAATTGTTCTCAACTAAGCGTAGAACGCACAAATCAATGTAAATTGTAATTGTAATGTAAATTACTAGACCCAATCGGGATTCGGTCCCGCAACCTCCAGGATTGTGTTGCTGCTTAGCTGCCCTCTACTGACTGAGCCAAAATAGTTATATGTGTTGAACAAATATTCCAAAAAATAAAAATAAAAAAAAGGCTCAATTGGAATATTGCATTATGCATTTGCTGAGAAATGTTATATGTTTTGGAAATGAACTAGCCTTTGGCTGAAATTCTCCTTAATAAAAATTAATTTCTCTAATATACATATGATTTTATATACTTAAAAAAAAGTTATCTTGTTAATCAATGTACAGGGTGGCAACGTAGAAATGATACACTCGGAAATTGTTATAAAACTTAAACAGAATTGTATTTCTCATTCATTTCACTTCTAATAACAAGACAAAATGTTAAACTTTTATTGTGCTTAGTGAAGTTCAAACCTTTCACCTTTGTATTTAATCACGGTACGGAGACGCTTCTCAAAGTTTTTGCAAGCCGCACGCACCACCTCCTCCGGCATTTGATCCCAAATCTCAACCAAGCGTTTTTTAAATGAGTCCAAACACATGTGCTTCATATTGCCCAGTTTTCCAAGCATGTAGCCCCAGATGCTGAAGTCCAGTGGGTTCAAATCAGGAGACGATGCAGGCCATTCTGAGCAGCTGATGAAACATGGTAAATTTTGCTTACACCAATGCTGAACAACTATGGCCTTATGCGCTGGAGCTGAATCTTGCTGGAAGCAAAAACTTTCCGCACCGAAAAGTTTCTTAGCATGGGAAGTAGGTGGTCCTTGATGACGTATTGTAAATAGTACTCTTTGTTTATTTTCACCCCCTGTCTATGAACAGCAGCGGTAATTTGCCTTTGACGATATTGCACCCCAAACCATCACCGCAGAGGCATTTTGATATCGTTCAACCCCTCGTTTGTCAGCCGGTATTTCACGAAGATTTGTTCCATATACACGATCATTTTGTTTGTTCAGGGACATTTCAGAGTAAACAATTTTTCATCTGAAAAATTATGTTATGACCAGCGTGCGTCTTAAGCAACGCACGTGATCTGGCAACTCTGTCTTCAATATTCTTGCGTGTCAATCCGTGAATCCTCTGTTTTTGAAAGCTCCATATCCAAGGTCACCTTTCAATATATTTTGCATTGATGTGTGACTCATTTTCATTTCACGCGCCATTTTTCTCGCCGACCGAGCCGGATTCCTTCGAATTCGCTCATTAACTGCCTTGATCGCTGAGGGCGTCCGTACACTGCGTTTTTTACCGGGTTTCTTCTTAGGGACAACAGTACCAGTATCTTTGAAACGTTTTATGGTCCTGTACACAAATAATCTGCTCAACTTCAAATGCGACAGCTTCCTTCTGATCTCCAAATTAGTCAATCCGTCAAAATGCTAGATCCGAATTTGTTCTCTACATGAATCCATTTCTATTTTCGTCAACTTAAGAGCACTAATTCAGTTTGTTGTTTACGAATGAACTGACAACAAGTCACTGTTTCAAATCGTACACAAGGGGTCTACCGATAATGGTATACATTGTAGCGAGGAGATCACAAATGAGTGTATCACTTTCATGTTGCCACCCTGTAAACACAAATTTGATCGGCAGTGTAAGATAGAAGTAATTTTATTATACTGTTGCAATGATGTTAAATTAAACGTTTCAATGGTGCAAAAACTTCGCGTTTTTTTAAGTTGAAAACATATACATGTTATGTTTCAAAAATTAATGTGCGACGCGATCGCAATCTGTCATCAACATATTAACAAGTATATGTTTAACCGATGCGTTTCGTGTTTCATTAATGTTAAAAATAAGTATCAAAATCTGACTTGCAAGTTGCTTTACGATGGTCTGCCGTTGTCAACGCTGATGTTGATTATTTTGTTTGTGTTGATCTGTGCAGCAAAAAGTACATATAAATGCTGCTGCTCTACAAATTGGATACTCCCTAATACAGAATAAACGTATTCATATTATATTCTAGTGGAACGTGAATGTACAACCATGATGTTGATTGTTTATAATTTCGAGAGCAGTTAACAGCCGATGCCATCGATCAGGATCAAATGATTCTGCATCGGCCAAAAATATAATGTCAATAAATTGGGGCAAGATCGCGTTTATGGCATTGAACTAGGCCGAAGGGGCGACATTAAGTGAAGAACTTTGATTAGCTTACATGAATCAAATTTATGCTAGTTTGAAGAAGTAATTTATATTGTTGTTTCGAAATGATCAACTGTGGTGTTAGTGTTGTATAATCACGTTCAATCAAAGTTTTGCTATACGTCGTTTGCTGGGGGGGAATATTTAATGTACGAAATGTTAAAATTACGCAATGTTTAATCCGTACTTCCAATAAAAATATATATTTAGCACCTTTTGTTGTTGCATCAGGAAGAGTTTACTCTAGGCATTATTCTTGTTCTTAAAATTTTATGATTCCAATAAATTAAGATGAATAATATTGTAGGCGAATGTTCAAACGCTGCTACATAATAAGCAGGCATATCCGAAGCATGAAACATATAAATGAAATTAAAACAAAATGATTTACCATAGACTATCTGTTACCAAACCATGGCTGCATAAACGAATTTTATGAATATTAATATCAATTAAGTGTAAAAAAACAAACAACACTGTTTACTCTAATGCTCCAAAATATCTTCTGCCTATAGTCATGACAAAACTGTTTTAATGGTGCCTTCATGTGTTGGGCCGGAATAGGCCGAAATATAAAATTATGTCGCGTTAAGTTTAAAATAGAATTTATATTCATATTAGCTAAAACACATTATTAAAACAAGATCGCGAATTTGCCAATGTTGCACTGAACATCCTGGATACTAGAAGAATATCTTCCCTACATTGAAACTCTCTTGAAGCATACGGATTTTGTTTTACTTTGACCCAAGGTTCAGTTCACGTACGAAAAATAAACTATTTAGAGATCAACATTGTCATGCATACTCAAGTTGCAAGATAGCTGCAAGAAAAAATAATACATCATTACAGCAACAGCGTGTGCTAGCAGGTTACAAAAGAGTATTTTCAATACGTATTGGCTTTTAAAACGTTATTGAAACAATGGTGCATCTTCATAACTTAGTTGCATTATAATTCCAGACAACAAAAAGATGCAATTGACATGGGTGTTCTATTTGAGAAACAAATTGTCTCCGCCTCAGTTTAACACATGTTCCAAAGTTTATATTCCTGTCAAATGCAACATGAAGGCAAGTTAATGTTATGTATGCGACATAAAGGAAACTCTGGTGGAACGATTTATGTGCTCGGAAATTGTAAAGAGCCTTGTTTGCAACTCATGAAAAAGCAGATTTGGTTGAAGATGTTTCATGTGTTGCTTGGGTAGGGGAACAATTTTCACAGCAACATTTTTTATGGAAGCTTAAAACTGTACATAATTTATTCATTTCCAAGGTTCTTTTTCGGTTTCTCACATCTATAACTTACACTTGTAGTTTCCTCCTAATCCTTCTTCTTTTTTATTTACTTTCAGGATTTTCTTCAGCCGTCGCTCGAGTATTTCTATAAATGGGATCGACTGTTCTAATAAATAATAAATCATTAAAAAATTCTACTTTACTAACTTTTATCCACCGTTCTATCCGAAAGAGCCAAAGTTTGATCCCCACAAATAATTTCTCGGCTTTATAATCCATAACTTCATAGCTTTATAATCCATAACAATAGCATAACTTCATATAATAATAATTCAAAATAATCACTCTTTCACTTCGCTTTCAAATAAGATGTCAATTATCTATTATCTCTTCCAATGGGTCTTGCTAACCCGTTTTCCCTTTTTCACTCACTCTTACTGACCTGCAATACCAAAGTCAGTCGGATCCTCAGGTAAGTCGATGCGCAAGGTTATTATATAGGAGGTGCGAACAGCAGGAGTAAAAATTCTGAAAATGTTTGGCCAAACTAGGTCAATGTGTGTTGTTAACGTCTGTCAAGTCTGATAACACTCTCTGAAATGCTAAAACCGCTTTGAAGCTAAAATCTATTGTTTTTATTACTGAAACATGGCTCGAAGGAATTCGCATTCGGGAGTTTGAAGGCATTGGGAACAAGAAGCTTTTTTTAGGAGGCCGAAAGTGACGTCGCCCAATCTACCCTTCTTCTTTTTTCTTAGCGTTTCATGCTTATTGCTTTCGCAATAAGCTTGTTGTTTGCTCACAACTTACTATCCTAAATGCACTTACACAGTTATGAATTAAGAGCTTTCGACACCAGGTACCATGTTTGCATTAGTATGATTGTGCCCAGGATGTCAATAATTTTTTCTATTAGAAAAATTCCTAGAGCAGACCAGGAATCGAACCCAGTCACTTCCAGCATGGTGTTGCTTTGTAGCCCCGCCTTTACTGACTGAGCTTAGGGCGGACCAATCTACTCCTTCTTCTCGAAACACCGGAAGCAGTACCCACCCTCCAGCCTTAGGGCATATTCAGCGGTGGTCCATTTTTGGAACCCCTTTATACTTTTTTTAATCAGTTCGTTTATTTGTTAGGCTCAGGCGAGTGTAACACTTTGTGGAGCCGATATTCGATATGGTTATTAACATTGTTTTATTTTTCGATTTTAGTAAAGTGGGGTGCCAATTGCTCGTGGCTAGCTCGAGGTTAATGGGTCACATCATCGATTGGAAGGAGCTATGCAGGTAACTTATTTAAGGTATTAGTTGCTGCTCATGGTTGTGACCAAATCCTCGGTCCCTGTAATCCTTTTCAGGAACTAAGCCGCAGATGGGTGACCACAACTTGCTGGGCAGGTACAAGAAGCACGGAAACAAAAGGAAAATATAACTGGGACACAATGGCAGTGAATTTCTTAAAGTGGATGAAAGGGGAGTGACATGAGAAAAATGGTGCTAGAGAGTCCGCCTTCTCATTGCCTGTAATTCATCAATATTAGGAGACCCATACAAAGGTAATCCTAGATGATGTTTCGACCAACGCAAACAGCTGCTCCATTATTTTTGAAAGAAAGTAAGATAAGTGGTTTATTGTTTTCATCAACCGGAGGGCCCCGATAGAACTGAGACTATCCAAGTTGAAATAATGGTGTATGGGCATGTCGGAAATTATCTCCAATGCGAAATTGATTGCTGCCAGCTCAGCAACATATTTGGAAAAACCCCAAGTAACAGTTTTAGTTTTATTCCAGCCATATAGCACTCCTCCCGGCTATGTTAATAAAACTACATTCAAAAGCCTTCACTGTGATATTGTGGTATGTTTTTATTGTACTGCTTTGTTCGATTCTCTGCTCATATGATTAACAGCTATTTATATCTAAGAAAAAGTTCTACTGTTTCGGTAAATTTGGTTCGATAGCAAAATATGCAAAACAAATTGAATTTTCAACAGCTTATCAAACTCCAAATTATATATTATTATATAGTTATAGTATATAGTATAGTATAGTATAGTATAGTATAGTATAGTATAGTATATATATTATTATATAGTTTCGTGAATAAGAGCTGAAAATAAACGCGCCTCGGAAATTATGCGAGTTTATAACAACTAAAACAAAATTGAAACAAATCTATACGGTAAATTGATTATGAATTTCCTGAAAATTGATAGAATTCAATAGGTTGTCTAAGAGAATGCCAAAATTGGTGTTTGACCGACAGTTCGTTTATATAACATTTACAATTTGGTGCATTTATTTTTTCACATTTAAATTATTTCTTTTATTTCAATATGGAATGGAAAAAATCACGCATGAAACATAGATCACAGTTTTGCCAAAAAGAAATTTTTTCTTCACAATCACTACTATAACACTATTTGTTCAATTCCCTCAACGCCAATTAGACGTTTAATGCATTTAATTGAGGCAAAATAATTTTAAAATGCTTTTTCAACCGACCATATTAAGATAATATGAATAAGTTCTAAAACGGCATTTCAAAACAGCATTACACGAGTTCATAAAGTCAAAATAAAAGCTTTGATAGGAGTATAAAGAATTTTAGAAACAAGGTTTCAAGATCGTTGTAAAAAAGCCGTATAGTTCATCGCATTTATATTTCATATTTTTGTATATGATCTGATATCACTTTTTATTGCATGTTTCCAGTCCAGTCATTTGAGGTTGATCTATGCTTATGATTGTATTGTCCATCATCTGGCACTATCATATGCATTGAAAAAAAAATGTTTCGAAGCTGTCCAAAAGTGCTCAACGATAAATAATGCTTCGCATTTGAGCAGTAACTATGGCATCACTGTTGCTTTTGAGAGAGCCCATGTCTCCTCTCTTCTTTGTTAACCTTGAATATAGCGCATCGGTATTGTAACGTGAAGCTTGCTGTCTCTTTCATTTGTTTGTTTTTGAACGAAGCATTCCGTGAGAGTAAATTATTATTATTACTATTTATTAACGACACTTTACCAAGTATGTGGCATTCGTGTCGGGTGAGAGTAAATGAAATAAGCAATACTCATTGCCAATCTAAAGATCAATGACAAACTAAAAATTAGGACGTGAACGTTTGTCTCATGTCCTGCTAGAAGACGAGTTTGTGATCATAGCAATCGACATGTTTTGGTTGATTGTTTTCGATAGCGGATTGGTAAAAGGAAGGAGCGGGTTGAGGAAAGCGAGGTTTGCAGCAAATTGTGAACTGTCCTATTTCATTTCACCTTCGCACACATGCACGGAATCGTACTCATACAATATTGTTAGTTTATGTACAGATTGCGGAGCTGAAGAAACCCCCTGCCCTTCGGTTCAGAAAGTGGCATGGGCGCGTTCTACCGAGTTGGTCGCGGCATATTTCATGTGCGAAAAGGCTGCCACATAAACGTTCAAAAGTGCCTGAACCAAATGAACAGCTTGTAAAGATCATTTAAAGATGCGGTGGGGGATCATCGCCTTGATATTCCCAAAGGTAACACGCAGTAAAATGTTTCTTGTTTTCTATTAATAATCGTAATGAAATGGAGTAAACCAGTGGAAACTCATCGGAAATGATCTTAAGTCAGCTCTTCAAAATCAGAAACACCGAGACGATACAGAGCAATAAGTAAAGAACGGTAACCCCAACCAAATTTAATTCCAGCCAAATTTTCTAATACAAGGTAAGTAATCATCCCAAGTAACACACAAAACATCTTTTTAGTTTGAAGCGGTTTGTATTTCTCGTGTTCTATATATCACTCTGACAAACGGTCGAGCTAAAGATAATTTTTCAAATGCTGCAAGTGATTAATACTTTATTATTGTTCTTGAAAACATGGTTCCATACATCTATAAAACATAAACAGGATAAGATTTTATGGGCAGTTCTATATATTGTTGAAATTACATTACACCAACCATGTTCTTTTTTCTCATTACGATGAATTTGTGAATTTGGGAAGCATATCATAGATACTCAGAATTTACTTCTCAACCATCTGAGTTGGCTTAGCAAAGAAGCTACTAACCTATCACGCCAATGGCTAGAGTTCAAATCCCACGCTTGGCGATGTCATGTTTTTGTATGCGGATATTTTTTTCCATTTTATGTTTTATAAGGCTTCACTTATTGCGCTTTTTGCGTCATATTAAAGTATGAAATTAAGTATTATACACCTAAATTTACAACCTGTTTTTATCATTTAACAGTACTTTCAACTTGTTTAATACAAGCTGTGTTGCTTGGGATATGACTATTACAAAATATACTAAATATCCATGACATAATATACAACGAGGAAAGAGAGGGACCATCAGGGCACCCAAGAGAAATTATTTGGATAGGGAGCATGGGACTGCCTCCTCCCAATAGTGAACATTTCGCGGAACGAGCGCGGCCCAACAAACATCAGGGTCGAATAACCGCTTGTTCAAACAAATTCGGAGAAGCTATTCAGCTTTCTAGAAGTAACAGCTGAACAGCTCCTCCAAATTTGTTTGAACAAACAGTAATTCAACATTGATGTTTTTTGGGGGGCTCTTCGATCCCATCTATTGGTATTCTGTCAATCGAGGGCTCGATTCTAATGCTGTGGGTGTGAACTTGCTTTTGGAAGAAGATTCCCTTCCCTATATTTGAGCGTGTTGCGTATGGCTTTGAGCACAAATTATGAAACGCATGAAGGGAGGGGGGGGTTACTTATTGTGTCATATGGGAGAGGGGGGGGGTTAAAATCGTTACGTAACAAAATAACCAATTTGAAAAAAAAAAAAAAAAAATAACAAATTTGCATAGTTAAAATTTCCTGTGTGCCAAGCAAAGTAGTAAGTAGCAAGTATAAAAGGGTTATTTATGCTAGTTAAGAAGTATGTTTAAAAATTCTGGGAAAACCCTACTTTCAAAACGTCTAATGAAAGCTTTTAATCCATATTTTGAAGGAAAAATATCGAAACTGAGCCAAAACTTTGTTTTTGTATTCTAAATCACGTTTGTCATGACTGGAACATTGCACCAATTATCGCCATAGTTTTAAATATTGGTTCTTTTGATGGCCAATTGCTTGTGTTTTTTATGGGAGTGGCCATAATAGAAACACATTTACATGGCCAAGTGGTGCAAGAAATCTGAAAATTTAAGAAAAATGGATTAAGTCTATCTTTTAATTTCCGACCAAATGCTAAAACTTCGATAAATGGAGACGTACTATTTAAATGTGATCTACTCAACTAAAGGTATCTCATGACGATTTGCATCACCAATTGGTGCAATTTTCCATAAATCGTACATCTACACGCTGAGAAATATATTGTTCTGTATAGATTCAAAAAAAATTATTGTTGACACAAGGCTTACCCATAATATTAATTTTTTTAGACTTTACCGATTTAATTTTTGATACAACAGTATTTTTTTTTTGTTTCTAAAGCTGGAAAGGAGGCTTCTATTGAAAACAAAAAGCATTTATTGTTGAATCAGAAAATAATATTTTTGGAAATAATGTACCATTGCATTGATTTGAACAAAGCGGGTAGTTGAAAATATTGTTATTTATTTTAGAACCACTGAAACAATAAGAAATCAAGTTAAATTTTTTGTTGATTGTTGATTCTACAAAATTATTTTGTTGAATCAATAATGATTTCTGTTAGAAACATTAAATAACTAACAATAATGGATTCAATACGAGATTTTGTTGTTTCAAAAATATAATTGCATCAAACTAAAATAATGTGTGCTTTGATTTAATACACAAGATATATAGACTCTAATCATTGCGTGCAATTACTCAATATTCCTCTGCGTGTATTCTACAGGGTGCGGCAGAAAATAATGCGAAAATGTTCAAACTTGAGTATTGGGTTAATTCGTGTAGCTAGTGACTAATTTCTGTCGAAAATGTATTGGTTTATGTTTACTTTCAATTGCTGCATCCAAACATTCTATTTGTTTTATTGTCAATTTCTTTAAAATGTTGGCGAAAGAAGTGATCACCAGTTTGTTGCTCGCCCAGAAGAAGCCGAAAGAGATTGCCAAGGTGGTAGGGTGCCACTTGGCAACAGTTTACCGCATAAAAAAGTCCCTGCAGGATGTTCTTAAGCAGCGGAAGCCAGGAAACGTACGTCCGCGGTTTGCACGCACGCCGAACGTGATCAAATCGGTCCGTGCAAAAATTGCTCGCAACCCGGTGCGTTCCATAAGAAAACTTGCAAAGGAAGCCAATATTTCGGAGAAATCCATGCGGAGAATCATCAAAGAAGACCTGCATGCATCTTCCAGAGCCAGATTGAAACGCCACTTGATTACGGACCGGGTCAAGGAACTGCTAGTGACTCGTTCTAAGAAATTGCTTTCCTTGTTGAAGAAGGAATGTTGATAATCCTGTTCTCCGACGAAAAGCTTTTCAGCATCGATGCTGTGGCCAACAGCCGCACGGACCGGTTCATTTCACCGCAGGAAATGGAGAACGTTCCGGAAAAAGTGAAATTCAAATTTCAAACCCAACATCCGGCAGGTGTCATGATTTTTGGCTTGGTGGCGTCCAACGGTTTGAAAATGCCACCTGTTTTGATTGATGCTGGAGTTAAAATCAATACCGAAGTGTATGTCGGTATTTTAAAGGACCAAGTGCTTCCCTGGGTGAAGGCCAACTTTCCGAGAACCAAAACGTTGTCCTACAGCAGGATGGAGCGCCGTGTCACACGTCCAATTGAACCCAACAATGGTTGAACGATAACATGAAGTTTTGGCCGAAGGATTTGTGGCCCCCTAGCAGTGCAGATCTTAATCCGTTGGATTATTCAATTTGGGCATATGTTGAAGCACGAGCCTGCAAAACATGACACCCTAGTGTGAAAACCCTGAAGTCAACCATAACACGCACATGGCAGTCAATGTCGGAGGACTACGGCCGAAAGGCATGCTCTGGCTTCCGGCGTCGGCTCGAGGATGTTATTAATAAAACTGGAGGACACATTGAATAAATTTGTTTAAATGGACTTTTTAAAGATAACTGCACTCGAAAATGTTGATATTATTGCTTGAATTAGTTGAAAATGGGATTTGAAAGAAATAGAAAAAAAAATCGCATTATTTTCTGCTGCACCCTGTAAGTCGACCAAATTTTGGTCAAAACACCCTTTAATAGGTGACCTTCGGACTCTCCGCAGACAGCGAGGCGGGCGAGGTACAGCCATGGACCGATTACAATGGAGACAACTTCTGCGTACTGCAGAGTCCACACTGGCCTTGGGCTGATTGGTAAGGTAAAGAAAGAATAAACCGATTTAGATCAATTTTCCGTAGATAATTTAGGGTGTCCGTACAAAAAAAACGGGTATGGCTCTAACTTTTTAATTTCGGATTTTCCGACAAAATTGCATCGAGATAATTTTTATAACTTGATAAGATAAAACTTTTGACGTATAAATCTTACCAATGTCATTTTCCTTTTGTGAGTAATTAACGATTTTTTTTCTAATATAACGCTTCTAAAATTGTAATTTTTTTTTTGCTCTAGTATCAATAGCAAGATAACTTTGGTTAAAAAATTTGAAATTAAAAAGTTACTGCCAAATCACTGGTTTTTGTAGGAACACCCTATTTAAGCAATGTAGGAAAAAATTCTCTTATTCGGTCATTTAAAAAGGTACCGAAAACATTATTGAATCAAAGTTGCTTAGAATTATTAATTCTACAAATTTTCCGAATAATTTGTACCTCTATTTCTGCAAATAAAAAAGTTAGATTTAAATTTCCCTGAAAATAAAGATCAACCGAGTTTTAATTCGAACCGAAAGAATAGCCTTGTTATTAGAAACAACCTTGTAGAAGACAATTTTGCTCTAAAACTTCAAACTTATGCTGAAAATGTATCTTTCCAGCTAAATTAGCATTTTGGACCACTGTGCATTGGGCTGTCACTTCTAGTTTTTAATTACTGTTGCGCCTCCAGTTGTCACGGAAATTGTCTTGATTTGGAAGAATTGTTCACTCAGTGGTAAAAATTTCATCAAGATTCATACACATTTTCAGATGATAAAGGCCTATTCATAAACCACGTAGACTTATTTTTGAAAATCTCAGACCTCCCCTACCCCAAACTTCCACCTCGTAGACTTTTCTCCATACATTTTTTTGAAATTTTGTATGGAGCGTAGACTTTGGTCAAAGCTCCCCACCCTCTACACAGAAAAGTCTACGTGGTTTATGAATAGCTCCTATCGAAGATGGAACGAAAAGACGTGAGAAAATGTTGCAAATTCACATTGAAAACCCAACGTGGTTAGGAGACGACCATGTTTATCAAGGCTGGTCACAACTTTTTTAAATCTTAAGGATTGGTAACAAAACTTTTACCATTTAACCGTTTTACCGTTACAGCCCGTTGTCAAGTAACTATAAATTGTCTGTCAAGTATCAATCTTCCTGCCCCGTGTTCACTGACCATGGCACTCGCTGGATGATCCATCACTACCACTAAACTGACAACATACCAATCCTACCCAACACCACCCTGATGAGAACCATGTGTCTCGTTTGGACAAATGCAAAAATTAATCTGCTCCGCCACGAGTTAATAATTTACCGGACAAACAAACACCGAATAGTTTGCAGAAGACGTCAGCGGCACCAACGAAATCCGCCGTCACCGTCAAAACACCAGTTGAGAATAAATATTTGAGCTTTTAATTCAATTTCGCCGCCGTCTCTGGCTGGGGCCATAGATCATCATTCTTTTCAATCACACAAATTGTTGAATGATTGGACGTTAAATGCTTTTGAATTCTTTGCTGCTTGCCAGAACCAGTATACCAATGATCATGAAAGCGTAATTCTCTGATATTGCTCCACATAACGATACGCACGTGTTCTTTGCCTTCGCTCAGAAGATACGAATCACTGCTCTCACCCCATTATTGGACGCAGTTTTTTTGTATGAACGCTTGTATGAAAATGTTGTTTTGCTACACACGAAAAGATTTTTTTGTTTCCAGGTATAGAATGGAATATTCTTAAAACGGTAGCCAAGCAGACAATTAAAATGCAATTTATCAGGGCCTTTTGGAAGCACACATCCATTAACTACGTCACGTTCCATGTGAGTTGGGAGATAATTTTAACTGTCATAGTTTGACGTTCGTGTGGCTTTTAGAGTTGCATAATTTTCAGCTACAATTTTCGGTGTAGATGAAATCCTAATGAACGGGCACAATTTACACCAACCATCAGAGTTGTCCGTCGTGGTTCCGCTGCTACTTCGACTCAAACAACTTGTACCGAGCAATTAGCAATCGACGGCAAATCGGTAATTATATTTATACCGACGACGAGCCGGTGTGTGTGTGCGGATCAGTTGGACAGACGAGCTCCGGCTGGATCGAAACACCGAAACCAAATGCATTACCGGACTGTTGATCAACGACCACACGCAAGGAGAGCGCGATCTCAAAGTCATTCTAATTTCAGTTCGTTTCGAGCGGAATGGAAATGTGTGCCTTTTTTTTGGGTTTTGGGAACTGAGGCGATGTGACGCGGTTAAGGTGCGTTTGTGGGGCAGATTTCGACTTTTACGAAGCGTTGGATTTTAATTGTAATTGGCTGATGGTGTAATTGTAATTGACTGGGTTGGTGAGCTACCGAAAGGGTTTTACAATTAATGCACCATGTGGTGAATGGAGGCTAATAATCATGGAAGAGCTCTTCGCCCTGATTAGTTTACAGATGTCATTGTCAAGATAAGTTTTTGTGATCTACTAAGAGCTAAATCTGTGAGTTACTTATCAACTAGTAGACGTTTGAATCGTACTTGAATTTCGTAGCTTCCAGTCAAAGTCATTTCAAAACCTTCAGAGAGCATTTGGTTTCAATTGGGTGAGACTTTTCGAGTTCGTGACATTGATGAGAGAGATGAATTCGTGGGAAAACGATCACTTTTGCCGATTTTTTTGGAATACCTTTCAGTAGAAGAATATATCAGTAGGCTATCTAATTTTTAAATAAGTACTATACCATATACTAGACGCCGATAACACTGATCGACAGAGATATTCAGACCCAGTGAAAAAGTTGACATCTTGGACAAACATGGTGTTAACATTAGTTCGGAACTTGCTCGCCACGTGGCTTGTATTTTGAGATCCAGATGTATAAATTCACTGTTTTCAGGAAAATTGGTTTTTAAATTATGAGCTTCTAGACGTTCAACTCAACAGTTCAAAATAATCCCACCTTATGGTGCTAGTGTGCTTATAAACTTACTGTGTATTCGGAATCTAGAGATTATTGGAATATAGAAAAAAAAATATTCGAGAGTTCAGAGATTTTTGAAAGGTATACATATTAGATCACATTTTGTTTCTGCTAGTGTTCAATTTTTTGTAGTATCTGTATTTTGATTTCTAGATCATGCATGAATTTATTGTTTTCAAGAAATTTTTCCGGCAAACCATCATGGTCTTACAGACGGTCGACTTCAAAATTCAGAATTATTTCACTCCGTGGCACTGGTCGCTAGTACACATGTGAAGCTAGTTACCCCAAAATTGGTATTTTCGTAACATTCTTCTGACAACTTTCGGTTACTCCATCAGAAAAGTTCTTCACAAAACAAAGTCCTTTAGAGGTAACGGGTAAGTGCTTTAGAGAACTGTATGGAAGTTCTTCAGAGAACTTCATGGAAGTGAACTTCATGATAGTTCTGCAGAGAACTTCAGAGAAGTTCTGCAGAAAAATTCGAGCAAGTTCTTCAGAGAACTTCATGAAAATTCTTCAGAGAACTTCAGGGAAGTTCTTCAGAGAACTTCAGGGAAGTTCTATAGAGAACTTCCGGGAAAATCTTCAGAGAACTTCTGGGATTTTTATCAGAGAAATTCAGGGAAATTCTCCAGAGAACTTCAGGGAAGTTTATAAAAGAACTTCATGGAAGTTCTTCAGAGAACTTCATGGAAGTTCTTCAGAGAACTTCAGAAAAGTTCTTCAGAGAACTTCAGGGCAGTTCTGTAGAGAATTTTAAGTAAGTTTTGCAGAGAATTGCATGGGAGTTCTGCAGATAACTTCAGAGAAAATTTTCAGATTTCAGAAAACTCCAAAGATATTCTTCAGAATACTTCAGAGAAATTCTTCAGAATTTCTGCAGAGACTTCAGGGAAATTCTTCAGATTTCAAAGAATTTCAAGAAAATTGTTCAAAATGCTTAAGGAAAGTTCAGCAGAGAACTTCAGGGAAGTTCTGCAGAGAACTTCACGGAAGTACTGCGGAGAACTTCACGGAAGTTTTTCAGATAACTTCAGGAAAGTTCTTCAGCGAACTTAATGGAAGTTCTGAAGCAAACTTCTTGAAAGTTCTTCGGATAACTCCAGAAAAGTTCTTTGAAGAACTTAATGGAAATTCTGCAGAGAACTTCAGGGACGTTCTTCAGTGAACTCCATGAAAGTTCTATAAACAACTAAATGCAAGTTCTTCAAAGAACTTCAGGGAAGTTCGTCAAAGAACTTCAGGGAAGTTCGTCAAAGAACTTCAGGGAAGTTCGTCAAAGAACTTCAGGGAAGTTCGTCAAAGAACTTCAGGGAAGTTCGTCAAAGAACTTCAGGAAAGTTCGTCAAAGAACTTCAATGAAGTTCGTCAATCAACTTCAGAGAAGTTATTCAAAGAAGCTCAGGGAAATTCTTCAGAGAACATCAGGCAAGTTTTGAAAAGAACTTCATGGAAGTTCTGCAGAGAACTTCTGGGAATTTGTTAGCAGAACTTAAGGGAAATTCTTCATAGAACCTTAGAGACGTTCTTCAGTGAACTTCATGGAAGTTCTGTAAACAACTAAATGCAAGTTCTGCAAAGAATTTCAGAAAAGTTCTACAAAGAACTTCACGGAAGATCCTTCGGATAAGTCCAAGGAAATTCTTCAGACAACTTCAGGGAAGTTCTGCAGAAAACTTCAGGGAAGCTCTTAACTAAATTTCACGGAAGCTCTTCAGATAACTCCAAGGAAATTCTGCAGAGAACTCCAGGGAAATTCTTCAGATTTCAGAAAAATTTAGAAAAATTCTTCAGAATACTTCAGAGAAATTCTGCAGAGAACTTAAGGTAAGTTCTGGAGAGAACTTCAGTGAAATTCTTCAAATTTCATAGAACTTCAGGAAAATTCTTCAGAATGCATCAGGAAAGTTCGTCAGAGAACTTCAGTGAATTTCTACAGAGAATTTCGACGAAGTTCATCAGAGAAGTTCAGGGAAGTTTTTCAGATAACTTCAGGAAAGTTCTTCAGAGATCTTAATGGAAGTTCTGCAGAAAACTTCTCGTTATTTCTCCAGATAACTCCAGGGAAGTTCTTCAGAGAAATTTAGGAAAACTCTGCAGGGAGCTTCAGAGAAGTTCTGCAAAGAACATCAGGGAAGTTCTGCAGAGCACTTCAGGGAAATTCTGCAGAAAAATTCAGGGAAATTCTGTAGAGAACATCAGAGAAGTTTTAAGGAGAACTTCAGCGAAACACTTCAAAGAAGTTCAGGGAAGCTAGTCAAAGAACTTCAGGGAAGTTCTTCAGAGAATCTCAGGGAAGTTCTGCAGAGAACTTCATAGAAGTTCTGCAGAGAACTTCTGGGAGTTTCTGCGGAGAACTTAAAGGAAATTCTTCAGAGAACCTTAGGGACATTCTTCAGTGAACTTCATGGAAGTTCTATAAACAATTAAATGAAAGTTCTGCAGAGAGAACCAGAGAAGTTCTGCAAAGAACTACATGGAAGTTCCTTCAGATAACTCAAGGGAAATTCTTCAGAGAACTTCCGGAAAGTTCTGCTGAGACCTCCTGCTGGGAAGCTTTTCACAAAATGTCAAGGAAGTTCTGCAGTGGATTTCAAGGAAAATTTGCAGAGAACCTCATGGAAGTTCTTCAGATAACTCCAGCGAAGTTCTTTAGATAGTTTCGAGGAATGTCTGCAGAGAACTTCGGGGAAATTTTACAGAGTACTTCGTGGAAGTTCTGCAGAGAACTTCAGGAAGGTTCTGCAGAGAACTTCAGGAAGGTTCTGCAGAGAACTTCAGTGAAATTCTACAGCGAAATTCAGGGAAGTTTTGCAGAGATCCTAACGGAAGTTCTTCAGATAACTCAAGAGAATTTTTTCAGATAACATCAGGGAAGTTCTTTAGAGCACGTCAGGGAAATTTTTCAGATATCGGAGAATTTCAGGGAAGTTCTTCAGAATACTTCAGGGAAATTCTTCAGAGAACTTTAGGAAAATTCTTCTGAAAACCTTAGGGACCTTCAGTAAACTTCATGGAAGTTCTATAAACAACTAAATGTAGGTTCTGCAGAGACCTTCAGAGAAGCTCTGCAAAGAACTCCACGGAAGTTCCTTCAGATAACTCAAGGGAAATTCTTCAGAGAACTTCAGGAAAGTTCTGCTGAGAACTTAATAGAAGTTCTTCAGAATCCAAATTCTGCAGAGAACTTCAGGGAAGTTCTGCTGAGAACTTCCCTGAAGTTCTTCAGAGACTTTTATCCAAATTTTGCAGAGAACTTTACGGAAGTTCTGCAGAGAACTTCAGCAAACCTCTTAAAAAAATCAGAAAAGTTATGCAGGGAACTTCAAGGATTTTTCAAAGAACATTAGCAAAATTCTGGGAAGTTTAGAAGAGAACTTCAGGGAAATTCATAAAAGAACTTCAGGGAAGTTCGTCAGAAAAAATCGGGGATTTTTCAGAGAACATTAACAAAATTCTGCAGAGAACTTCAGAGAAGTTTTGGAGAGTATAACAGGGAAGTTCTGCAGAAAACTTCAGTGAAATTCTGTAGAGAATTTCAGGAAAGTTCTTTAGGTTACTTCAGGGAAGTTCTGCAGAGAACTTCAGGAAAATTCCGAAGAAAATTTCAGGGGAATTTTTCAGAGAATATCAGGGTAATTTTGCAGAAAATTTCATGGAAGTTCTTCAAAAAACTTCAGGGAAGTTCTGCAGAAAACGTCACGGAAGTTCTTCAGATAGCTTCGAGGAAGTTCTTCTGAGAACTTTATGGAAGTTCTGCAGATAACTTCAGGGAAGTTCTGCAGAGAACTTTACGGTAGCCGCTTCATATAGTAGAGAGCTTCAGAGATCTTCTGCAGATAACTCCACGGAAGTTCTTCATATTATAACCAATAGCGGCGTTGGCCGCCACGTCCTTGCAATCAGGTGGGAATAGGGAAAGAAGGTTAAAAATCCCCACAAAGGTCACAAGAAGGAAGGATTTCTAGGTGTACGGTAGGACTCGGTTTGTAAAGTGGAGCTCAAAATAAAGTGATGAAGGGACTGAATGTGTTACAACTCCTAATCCCTTCTCATTTAATTACAGAAGCCAAGCACCATTTGACAACGTGCAACATTTGGAAATCAGGGCCGGCCCCTTCCAATTTGGGTTCAATTTAACTCTTATTCTCAATTCATCAGTATTGCATATTTCACCTAACTAACCTGAAACAAAGCTGAGAACTAAGACAAAAAAACGGAATAATAACAAGGAAAAACCCATTTCCACTGAAGGATGGACGGCACAATGAAATAACAACTGCGATCGTGACACTGGAAACTTTTTCGGCCAGAAATCCGGTCAAATTTTCACATACACATTTTCATCAAAAATTTAAGTTTTCCTTACTTTCCTTAATTTGCTCACCTACATTGGACAAACTATTTAACTACTGGAACAAACAAATGCTTGAAGCAAGTGGAACCCTCTAAAGCAATCTATGCTTATACACTTAAAGTTACAATTGAAGGATTTGCTGAAATAAGAGTCCTTTGAAGCAATACCTTCGACAGAAGTTCCTTCGCCTCTACAAAATCCATAATTACTCGCATGAGCATGAGCATAGCATGGTTAAGTTCTTCACTCAGTCGAGTTATTAGTACGAGACACTGAAGCAGTCTGCACATTGAAGACGAAATATGCGTATCTGTCAAGATAAGCAAAGTTAGTTGGAATTAAATGGAAAATACTATTTTTCCTTCTCATTTCTAGTCACAAAGTGATATTTAATAATACTGAAAAGCCAATTTTGACCGGTTTAAACCAACAGTAAGAATGCCATTGGGGCCACTCACAAAATGTGATAGTGGATTTCCATTTGGAAACTAGGGGATGTTACAAAGCTGGAAAATCGATTTGGACCGATTTAAACCAACAGTAAGGATGCTATTGGGGCCACTCACAGAGTGTTATAGTGGTATTTCATTAGAAAAGCAAGACAATTCATCTCAACGCCTGAGAACCAACGTGGGCCGTTCCACACCAACAGTACGGATGCCTCTGGATCAACTCAAAAAATGAGACATTGGTTTATTTGTTCCAAGATAGCGTGGCCCGACGATCACAATTATGTACCTCACCACCGACCCATCTTACTTGTCGAACCACGACTGTTCATGCTCACTCGATCACTCGCGCAACGAACAATAGGCAACCGAAACAATAGACAAAACGTTGCGCCTGATAGCAAATTAATGCGGAACAAATTATCGATAGAACTGATTCAACTGATGGTTGATACAAACCTATTAAAACAAATTTTAGTAGTATAGATACAATTAGTAACAATTGCCTGTCTTGATCCACGTCCTTGAGAGCATTTACTACCTCACGAGTGCCAGTACCCAACTCCACAGGCGCCCGTCATGCCTAACTGAAGAATTATAACTTAAAAAGCTGAGAAATAGAGAGATATTAGATATTGTCTTCAAAATTCGGTACAAATGAATTATTTTTTGACTGAAAAGAAACAAAACTAAGAACAAAGATTAAGTAGAATCCTTGCAGTCCCCCGGATGTTTGAAGAGCATAGCCATTTATATGAAAAGATACTAAGAGTTATTGTTGCGAGCTGTCGATGGTTGATCACAACTATGTGTTGGGCACTATTGGCTGAAATGAGATAGTGAGAACATTTCATTTAATAAATGACTACAATACTCAGTTGTTTACTAAGCTGAAGACCATTCGAGCTTTATATCCGATGAACTAAACCGGCTGTTCCACTTAATAGCCCCTTAATCCTGAAATGTTGCTGGTCTATACTGTTACTGTCACCCTCTATTGTTAGTGAGTACATACAATGTTTGAAAGTTAACTATTGTTTTTTCCATAAACAAATCATCTGAGAGCTCATTTCTATTCATCTTCTCCACTCAGCCACCCTCAATGTATGCCTCCCTAAGCATCCTGTAATGACCTAACTATAAATTCACAATCCACCAATTCCGCGGAATATCCAACTTGGAAAATTGAATTCACAACTTGTGAAAAGAATTGTAGCACAAGAATTGAAATCGTTGCTGAATCAACTCTCTCAGATTCATCACTGATACGCTATTATGATAAATTTACAAGCTCACAACTGCATGCCAGTTTGTGATTTGAAAAGTGTCCAGATTCATGAACAAAAAGTCCGGGCACCGATGCAGCACGGTATTTGGACTTTGGATTTGGAAATTTGTGTCGCTCAACAAATCCTTAAACAAATGTGCAAAACCACGTTGGCCAATATTTAGTGTCAACCTGTGGGTACGCGTGCTCTACTCCAAGTTCCCCTTCTTTCAAACTCACCTTGAGTTCAATTTACCCATTAAGTTGGACATATTACAATAGAAAATATTGTGATGGAGCACGGACGCTAGGTAATATATAAAAAATACTATATAACCCATTCAGGATTATATCTGAAAAATCCAAATTTGGCCAACACCCACCCACGCACAGTGGGACCAATCTGAAAAAAGACGGTCAAAAGTGTTTTCACACTGTTCCTCACATTTTAGCGCTTTGGTGTCTACGGAAAAGTTGTTAGAAATGTTATTTCACATTTTTTCAAAAACTTATCAAAAGTTTTACTTAAGTGATACTTTACTTAAAAAAACTAACTTTGTGTGGGTACAAGATAGAAGGTTGAAGTCTTCAACAAAGTTTTAAAACTATATATTTAACGAAACTTTGCTCAAGATTGTTAGTACCTATATCGAAAGCATTCTGATATATAATTGATTTAGTATATAGACTTACTTAAAACTTGTTTTTTTACTTTATTGTGGCTAAAACGTTACCAGATTGGTTGAAAATGTTCAACAAAGTTATCAATATTATTAAAATGCACAACTTTGCTCAAGACGTCATAAGTCTAAACGGCTTTATTTGAGTTTTAAAGCGGATTTAAGTTAAAAAATATACATATTTTCAACAACAATAACTCAGACACCGGCAAATTTTTGCAACCAAATTTTGAATAGTTTGGTCAACCATCACTTAAAGTATACGTGTACAAAAAATCTGCGCCGGGTATCATCGGGTACATGAAGTTTTCAGTCCGTCTTATCGGGTGTACCTATCTTTTAAATTTCGATAAATTTTTACAAATGTACAAATATTTCGTGAAATCTGTTAAATTCTACCGGCATCCGTAAAAATTTATTACAAAACGATCTGTTGTCAAGATTCCGGTAAAATATTTCTGAAATCTGTGAATTCATATGAGTGTGCAGTACTTAGTGTGATAAATTTCGTAGGCAATGGATATTCAAGTTTTAATGAAAGTAATCAGATTTATGTAGCTGCTTTGAACGTATTTAAATTACTGAATATGTAATTAGTGGTATTGTAAGTGTTACTAATGAACTCTGACTATACAATTTCGCCAGTAATTAAGTTACCTAAAAATAGGTTCGGTATTATTCAATTTCTCAAAGCTGTTATTAATTTCTTTTATATATCTCTGCATAGGAATCAAAACTTATTGCGAGCTCGTCGGTTCTTAGTTCTTTGCTTCAGACAAATTTGTTAAAATTAATGTATTTAATTTTTTAATAGGTTTTCGCTACTTTAAATTGATTTATTGCTATAATAAAAGCATTAAATCATGTTATTTTATAATAAAGCCTTACTGATTACCTTCTTCCTCAGCTTCTGTGTCTGAATCAGGCTTGGGCTTGGGAATTTTGCAAAAGTTTCTTTTCAGCTGGTAATAGTTGCATAGATGTTTTGACAGTTGGTCGTCTTAGACTCCCTATCAACGGGTGGGATGTCATTTGCAATTGTGTGAAAAGATCATAATTGGTAGCAGTCCTGTAGAGAAATGAAAATATTTCAGTAATTATGAATATTTGTGATAATGTTCAATTACTGTTAACTTATCTTGAACACTTTCGCGCTTCATTTTCTCTATAGCATTTTAAATCTTTGTTGCCGCATTCTTGTGGCTCCTCTGAAAGACTTCCGATTGGTAGTAATGCTGCTTATAATGTCTGCACCGTGTATCAGTATTCCGTGAACAGACTGCGGCATGTATGTAAGACCATCCGTATAACTCAACATAGTATTTGGCCGTCTCGTAGTAAAATGCTTTAGAAGAGTCAGTGTTTTTTGCCTGCCACATGCCAGTATGCTCACTATGACAGAAAAGTTCTCAATGATTGTCTCTGCCAACCCGGTAATTTTTCGAATGATTTTTTTCGAATGTGGCTTTATTGACTGATCTAGACCATCGCTCTAATGTTGTTAAATTGCTTTGGGGATGCTTGGCAAACACAACATTTTTTGCGGTCAAAGCAGAACAAACTTTTCCAACGATCATACTACAAATCATTGTATGGTGGATTCGAAAGTTTGAGATCAAGCTTGGCATTAATCTTTCGATTTGTGCGTCAAGGAATTCCTTTTCATGCAAGGACAATGCAACAGTTTCCTTCTTGAATTGGATTCTTATCGGTCGGCATAACCTTGTAGATGGAGGCATACGACTCATCCACAAAATACGATCTGGATTGTTACGGAAGCGTAGTATCAATGGTACCATAGATGTAATAAAAATTGCATTGTCATCTTCATCTACCCCTTCAAACCTTTGCTTGTAGTTTGAATGATCCGATGAGTCGTCAAAACCCCATTTCGATTAAAGCTCAAGATCTTCAAGAGCTACATCATTCAAACCTTCTAACTCCAAAGCCAAAGATAGTATTCGCTGAACTGTGTGATCCAGCAAACTCTTTACGTCAACCTCATCAGATACCTATGTAAAGAACGAATTACCAGTGGGTTAAAAACCCTCCTTCAAATACAACCATAACAAGATACCTCTGAGATGACGATACTGTTACGGTCTGGCAGACATTTTTCACGGGCCAGAGGTAGCTAGGGTATATTTTTGGTGCGTTGCATTGCTTAGACGTCTTTCGAAGCAGTATCCACTGATCTTTACTGTAATCGCAATCAATAAAAAACGCAAGTCCTTCATCAGCTGTCAACAAACAATGCTTTTGTAAATCAGTTTTGGATTTCATTGCTCGTCTCATTCGTTTGGTACTGGTAGGACATGCCTGTAATTCTTCTTGCAAAAGTTTAGCCAAATCTTCGCATCCCTCACTTCGAGAATTCATTCCTGCTGCATACGCCAATTCATTCGCGGTTCCCTGCTGCCTCAATCCTTCAACTCTCCGCCTTTTGTTCTTTTTATTCAGGTCAGAAAACGGTATTCTGGGCATTCCAACTTTCACATTACCACAAGTAAATGCACTACAATTCAACCAATTCTTGTTGATTACTTCAAAACTTTTCTGTGTTCTTCCTGCCTTATTCCAGCGAGTGTTAAATTCAGAGCACAACCTGGACACGTATTTATTTATACGCTTGCTTTCGTCCTGCGACAAACAGTTTGATTTTTTTTTTCAGAACGGAATCACGGATATGTTGCATTTTGATGGTACTTGAAGTACCATATTTTTGCAGCCACACTTTGAACACTTTTACACAATCTGAATCAACTGGAAACTCAAACTCAACTGCAGTTTGTAAACAAACGAAACTATCCTGGGCTACTTAACCTTTAAATGTGCTAGCCCTTGCGCAAAAGGATTCAAGGGTGCGGTTAATTATGTCAGGGATTTAAAAAATATTGATAGAAAATGAAATTGGTACACCCGAAAAGACGGACTGAAAACTTTATGTACCCGATGATACCCGGCGCAGATTTTTGTACACGTATACTTTAAAGTGATGGTTGACCAAACTATTCAAAATTTGGTTGTAAAAATTTGCCGGTGTCTGAGTTATTGTTGTTGAAAATATGTATATTTTTTAACTTAAATCCGCTTTAAAACTCAAATAAAGCCGTTTAGACTTATGACGTCTTCAGCAAAGTTGTGCATTTTAATAATATTGATAACTTTGTTGAACATTTTCAACCAATCTGGTAATGTTTTAGCCACAATAAAAGTAAAAAAACAAGTTTTAAGTAAGTCTATATACTAAATCAATTATATATCAGAATGCTTTCGATATAGGTACTAACAATCTTCAGCAAAGTTTCGTTAAATATATAGTTCTAAAACTTTGTTGAAGACTTCAACCTTCTATCTTGTACCCACACAAAGTTAGTTTTTTTAAGTAAAGTATCACTTAAGTAAAACTTTTGATACGTTTTTGAAAAAATGTGAAATAACATTTCTAACAACTTTTCCGTAGACACCAAAGCGCTAAAATGTGAGGAACAGTGTGAAAACACTTTTGACCGTCTTTTTTCAGATTGGTCCCAGTGTGCCACGTGAAGTTATGAACCCCCAGGTAATTAAAACCATTGAAAATCTTCTGGGTTGAATCCTCAACTTCACTTTATGACTTTGTACCATTTATACAAAACACAGAACATCCAATCGTGTTTGTCTCGACAGCTCAGTTCATTTTAATTTATCCATGAAGCAGGAGCTTCATGGAATCCCAGAGCATCATCGTCATATGATTGCTCCTGTGATATTTGCTGCAAAGTTTGGCTAAGTTGTTTCCGATCAGACGTTTTTCACTGACGGGTTTTTGGTAGCGGAGCCCGCTGGGCTTGGTATATACAATGAATTTTATATCGCCACTCGGAATCTTCAAGCTTCTTGTACTGTTTCCCTTCGGGCTCTAGATAGACAACCCAGTGTACCGATTCGAGACATTTTAGCTGTACGCGACAGGAATTCATGAAACTTATGTATTTTTTTATTGACTAACATTAACCCTAGAGTGTAGATTGATTAACTGACATGTTTAGGTTAAATATTTGAGGACTGCCCAAGTAGCACACTGCGATCCATAATTAGTTCAGGTTACAGAATTATAAGTTAGCAACACATATTTATGCAACCTCAACTGAATAGCAACAAGTGTGCTACAAAAGTGCGTGATTATGTGTGGGTGTGAGAGAGTTTGATTTTTTTTAAAACGTTCAACTTGTTACCTTGTAGTTCTCGATGTCAGACAACTATTGTTTAATGAAGTTCGTCTGATATTCCCACCTTAATTTTTCAATCCATAAAATTGTAAATCCAATTAATCTCGAGACGACCGTGAGTAATCGGTTTTATTCCTTGAACTAATTTTTTTTTCTAATTTATTTAATGTTAATAAAATGAAAACTTGGCACTGTAAAATTGATTCGATCGAGCTTGAACGAATAAATTAACTTGTTAAAAATACATGTTCATTTTTCCCAAGCACTATAATTACTATGTCACGGGAAAACCAACTACTTCGAATCCTTGCGTTTCGAGACGTGATAGTAGTTCGTCGACTACCAGTGACCACAAAAAAGGTGAACCCCTCCTTGTGGGCAACTCTCCACAGTCCCTACAGTGACCGTTGACCTTCCTTAACTGCATAATATTTCTATTTTTTGGAGCATTTAAACAATCAAATCTACAATAATTTTATCGAAACTACGCTTTATCATCAAATTGTTCATGGAGTTGTTATGCAAACTGGTATTAACTTAATGGAATCGAATCTAAGTATGTTGATTTCAATAGTCATCAATCAGTATCTCCATCAATTTCAACATAAATGACAAAAGGCTAATAGGGCTAAAAGATTTTGGACTCTTTTTATCTTTTTTGCTAGCTTTAGGAATAAATACAATAGATTTTGGAACATGATTTAACAGTAAACTGGCAGTAAACATTTCAGTTTTGGGACTTTTTATTCCTTTACTTTGTTCAATAATCACAGAACGAATTTCATCATTACCTTGTGATTTAAATGGTTCAAAAGAATGTAATGCCCATTCAACTCCAGGTTGAGTAAAAATACGACTTGCTAGATCTTGCGTCTCTGCCCTGGTCAGTTGCCCTGTTATTCTTGCACTATTATTGAATTCTTTGGAAACTCCTGAGCTAGTACTGTCTACCCCAGTATGTGAATCCAAGGAAGTCATTCTTCACTCAAAACCGGTAGAGATCCTGAAAAGTTTACTTACATCATCAATTTTTCTGATGCACTAGTCGTAGAACTCCCGTTATTCTTTTTAAGGGTACCTAGACTATTAGAATGTTCATTCGATAAAACCTTTTGTAATCTAGCAACTAATGGAGTACGTTAAATGTTTTCACAGGTGTGCCTCAAGTTTTTACGTTTATTTCTTCATTATACAAAATAAGTCCTTCCTTATATTCGTTCCACTAAAAATTACGCTTCTCTTGATTCAATTTTTTTCGAGCCAGTTTTTCTAGTCTGGTTTTCCACCAAGGTACATTTCTCTTCCTAAAGTAGCTGTTACAACAGAAGATCTTAGATTCTAAGCTCCAGGACAGTTTAGACGACCTTGCACATCTCAATAAAATATTTCCTACTTTTTTCAATAATTTCTATGATATTGAGAACCAAATCAATCAGAATACAGCGAATTGCTTGTACAAGAGAAGGTTCATTAATTATGTAACGCAGTAAGGGAAAGAGGGTGGTACGAAAATTTGATGGTCCATACAAGAACGTGACACGAGGGGAGGAGGGGCTAATTTATTGCGTGACATGGTTGAGTTCTTTGTTTTGGAAGGATCATCGGCTATTGAGATCCATGCAAAGACTGTGAAAATATTGAAGGAGTCTTCTCCTTCATTTAAGCGTGGCCGTACAAGCGTTGAAGACGTTGATCCACGCTCAAGACGTCCAAAGAGTACGTCAACATCAAAAATCATAGCGAAAATACAGGATATGGTTTTCGAAGATCAGCGATCGACTGAGGATGTGATAGCTGACACCATAGGTATCTCACATGGAACAACATGGCATATTTTGGCTGATGTTTTGGGTTTTAAAAAACGGTGTGGACAATGGGTGCCGCATTTGCTAACAATGCAACAAAAACACGTTCGAATGCGACTTTCTGATCAAAATTTGAAGCAATTTCGAAAGGATAAAAAGGTTTTTCTGCATTGATTCATCATTATGGATGAGACTTGGGACTACCACCATGTTCCTGAATCAAAACAAGAGGCTAAGGAGTACTGTAAACTTAGGCACTTTGGCATCAAAGCGAGTTCATGCCCAGAAAATGGCCAAGAAATTGTTAGCGTCAGTTAGTCGGGATACAAAAGGAATTTTATTGATCGATTGGATGAAAAAATGTGTGAAGAAAGACCCGGTTCACAGATCAAAAAAAATGTCCTGTTCACACAGCTCCATCCAATCGCGAAAATCAGTGAATTAGGATACGAATTGTTGCAGCATCCACCCTATTTGCCAGATTCACCTGTTCTGACTGTTGTCACACCTCAAAAAATTCCTTCGTGGAAAGTATTGTTCATCAAACGAAGAGGTTATAACCGTTAAACAGAAAATTTTGCAGGCCTTCCAGAAAATCACTTCCGTAATGGGACAACAAAGTTCGAAGATCGTTGAACCAAGTGTATTGATCTTATGGGAGACTATACTGAGCAGCATAATTGACTCATGGGGTTGCTTGGATTGTGTGCTTGTTTCGAAATAATACCTCAAAATCTTCCGCTCAATTTAACATGCTGCCGTGCGCTAACGGAACTATCAGTACTTCCTCTTCACATCTTTGTTCTAGCAAAAAAAATTGCTGTCCACTCTTAGAGCGTCATGGCGATAAGAAATTATTTCCTTCTCAAACAACATCATCAACAAAATTGTTTTCCCCAAAAACAATGTATTTTTATTTCCGCCTTCAAAACTTTTTGACTAGTAGGGTAAGGGGATGGAATGTTAGCCTAGCTCCTTCATTCGGCCTATGTACCAAATATGTCTTTAATTCAGCGATGATCAACAAAATGATATTGCTATCAAGATGACCGACTTAATTCGAAGCCATTCAGACATTATTAATCAATTTACTGTTGTTCATTTTCGTGCCATTAAGGATTTTCGCAGGTTATCTTGCTGATCTTCGAATGATCTAAATTTGCCAAAATTGAACTGATAAATCGAATAATACAGCTTAAAAGTACAGAAAATATTCACACGTTATAAACTAACAGTTCACACAGATAAAATAACGATGATCCAACAAGAAAATGGTGGACCCAATGTTAGGGACATATTTTTTTCGCTGTTCCCAACTATGGCCTGTTGTCTGCATAACTTAGTAAATATGTTGTTATTGGTAAAATTTCAATGGAAATGCATGAGTTTCGGTTGTATATTCTCCAAATGGCTCATCTAAATGCAAACTAAAGGAAAAAATCTTGTGCAAAGTGAATTTTTATGTTTTCATTATCGAAGGGCCGATAAATCATATGTGGGAATCTCTTAAGTAATCCAAAGTAGTTCTGCTTTAGTTTGTTTTGTGAAATTTTATGTTAGGTAAAGCGAACTAAACTGGCATCAGGGAAGAAATCGTAAGAGGGCTGCATTTCATAGAAAATCGATCGAATGGGATGAAATTGCATCCATGAATAGACCCAATTTGATGCGCATAGACCGACATTAAATCCATATTCTTCGAAAGTTTCTGACATTATAAAAGGAGCTGTGTAGCTTTTCTTGATACATACTAGCACATCTCTTCTTCAACATATCTTAGCAAGTGTTTAACTAGCTAAATATCGCTTACAGCTAAAATGCTTCGTGAGTTATAATAAAAAAAATGTAATCGTTCGTTGCATATTAGGCTGAGGGGCACATACCCTACATCGGTTGAAAAAATGTTCGCATAACAGCAACCGTTCGAAATAAAGAAACGATTTATTCCTAGTTGATTCCATACCACAACCACATAAACACACTGATAATACGTGCCATCGTCTAGCAGATCAAACATTTGCCTAAAATCACTGCTTAATTTTCAATACCCTGAAAAAAAAGTTCCTTAGCCTCTGCAAAATCCATAATAAATCGATGACCAAACTCTAAGTCCCCTTCATGATAGAAAATCATTTTATTCAGTATTTGGAAAATCATTTCTTCAAGTTCCTGAAAAGTGCGAACTCATTGGGTGAGGCAAGCTGGACATTATCATCCAATTTACATGGTTACAAAATTATAGTGGTAAATGGCATTGTCTTTTTCGATAATCAAACATAAACGAAAATCGTCCATATGTTTTCTCAGACTGAATACAACTCAGCCCATTCAACGTCGGTCGCCTTCCACATGTGATCGCCCAACAAAATCGACTGCCATCGGTTAATTTATGCAACAGGTCAAGATGAAAACAAATCAAAGCAACCTGCCTCCAGTCTCGTATTCTTTATTTACTTTAATCTCTCTGTCTGTAGCATCTTGATTTTGCAGAGGAGTTATCCACGGTCACTAAACTTTCTGGGAATATTCACAGCCAATCCATTTCAAGAACACTTTGATAAACTTGAAATTGATAAAAGGTGTTCACATTTTATCCTCTCCTACTGGTGCTATTGATCCAATCTCCATTCAAACATTGTAATCCCACCGAACTTCAACAAAGCCCCCGGAGAGTGCCATTTCTCGAAAACTACTTCATCACCCGTGTCGTTCAGTTGAGAGGGGGAAAAAAATCGAGTAACAACAATCCTATCCAGTCCAAGGCAAATCGCACACGACTTTGGTGCAGCACATTTCGTGCGACAGAAAACCCATCTTCTCCGCACCACTTGAAATGTAAGCCAACGAGCGGTAGGAAGTATCATCATAGATCAGAAATTGCGACTGACAGCCACTCGAGAACAAATCTCAACCAGCTTCGGCGCGTATATCACAATACCTCCGATGAATGGCAGCTCGTCAATTTTAATAGATGACAGATTTCAGCGAGGGAGGTGATGTAAATCCGTCAACCGATAACGATGCCTCCCTTCTTTCCGAACGAATCGCTTTTGATCGTCTGAAGTCGGAATCGCGAAATTAGCTATCGGATAATTACGCGCAGCCGGAGCACGATTTGCCCCATCCGATGCACTTCGATGCATTTGGTAACATTTGGATTGTGCCGCTACTTAACTCACTTACGTCAAGACATGTTCTCGGGAGACAGGTTTCTCGGATTATCATAGACTTCTCGACCGGCCATGGGTAATTGATCTGGTAGATTAATATTTATACTGCCGCGACCTTCGAGTGATCTCATCCATAACCGACTCATAATATAAGGGGCGAATCTTAGTGCAAACATGTGCTACTTTTTTTCCCCGGGAAACACGTGTTTCCACTCGATGGTTGACATTCCGCTCAATTTTGGGGTTAGTTTTTTATTGTATTTATTTTTTTTATTTTTGGAAGAAACTTAACCAAACACTCCTTTTGGCGCTCAAGAGTATTATTTTGGAATGAGCAAAAGGATGCGGAACACAGTTGACAGCACTTCAAAATGGTTTGATGAGTTCTTTTTTTGGTTCATTATTTGCACTTTTCAATGATGACTTTGGAAAGGCATGGATTCCTTCCAACAAGAAAAAAACATTGAGATAACTTGATAATAGATTTGGTATAAAATGTCAAACTTAACCCACAGTGATCTTCGCAAACAAAAAATCATAAGAAAATACGATTTCACTTGTGATAAAAAAAAACAGTTTTCTATTTGATGAGGAAGGTACTCGTTATGGATGACATCCAAAACTCTGCCCAGAAGTGGCGTGTACACAAGCGTTCATGTTTCGTTAAACACGGTAGGATTTTTTCTGCTTATCAAACTAGTTTTTGCGAAAATTGTTTTTTTTTTCTTTGGATGATTCACGTCTCTCCCGAAATGGTAAGATTGCAATCGGAAGATAGTCAAACGCCCACCGCGCGCGCGGCTTCGCTCCAAAGCAAATTGGAATGAATTAAACCAGTTCCTGTCCTTGTTTCGGTGCTTTTGGCTTTTGAAATGATTCGTTAAAAATAGGAACGATACTGAGTGGGTCATTGATACTATCGTCAAAATATTTTAGTTGTGTCATTTGTACTTACGTTCTTAGATGTAGCATGTGTTTTCGTAAAATGAGATGATTTGGGAGAAACAAGAGTTTATATCGTTATTAAGTACGCAATAAAGACTGTATTCGATGAAATTTGGACACACAAAATAGGTCACCAAAAATTTTCCTTGATCCCGATTCTTTTCAAACTTTCTGGAAATATAGTACTAATAAATAGTTAAGTTTTGACATCATTGGTTTATTGAACCTTTTCTTCCAACCCAAATTCCCGCACCTTTGCCTTGACCCCTTTCATCAAATTTTGGGCAATGATGAATGACCGACTTGCTTACTTACTTTTAACCACACTTTCTTTAGTTCAAGTTCATTTTCTATCAGTTTTGGAGTTTTAACGAGCTTTGCCTTCATGATTGCCCAAAATTTTTCAATTGGGCGAAGTTCCGGAGTGTTTGGAGGGTTGACGTCTTTTGGTACAAAACTACATTATTATCTTTGTACCAGTCTAAGACGGGCCGGGCATAGTGGCAAGATGCCAAATCCGGCCAAAACAGTGTCGGGCCATCGTGAGATCTCAAGAAGGGCAGAAGTCGTTTTTGGAGGCATTCGTCCTTGTAGATTTGTCCGTTGACGGTCCCAGAGGTGATGAAGGGCTGACTCATTTTGCCACATCCGCAGATCGCTTGCCAGACAAGGAATTTTTTTGCGAATTTCGACAGTTTCTTCTTCCGTACACTCTCCGGAACGGCCAACTTAGAGGTGGCGACGTAGTGTTCCTGTCCTGGCATTTGTTTGGTGTCGGCTTTAATGTAGGTCTCATCGTCCATCACAATGCAGAACGGTTTTGTGAGCCACTCCCTGTACAGTTTTCTTGCACGAGTTTTGGCCACCGAGTTCTGTTTATCGCTCCGGTTCGGTGCCTTCTGGACCTTGTACACATGTAATCCAGAACGTTTCATTTTTTTCTGCACAAAACAAACTGAAACTTTCGCCTTTTTCGCAACATCCCCTGATCGAAATGTTGGGATAACGCTTAAATTGGTTCAATACCATCCTGGCCTTCTCCGGATTTGATGTGCCACGTTTTTTGCCACTACCATTTTTCCGCTTGGTTGTCTTACGGTCCTTGAACGTTTTGATCACACGAGATTCGGTTGAATGTGCGATTCCGAGCTGCTTTCAGATGCATCGATGAGAAACTTTTGGGTTTTCGAAGTGAGTGCCCAAAATTTGTTGGCGCACTATTTCTTCATTCGAAGCCATCACTGAAATCACTCGACCGATTTTTACGAAACTCATAACACAATTGACACAACACAATGAAATACATTCAGTTAAAATTTCAATAATTTTTACCCACACGCTAAAAAGTTACGAACAATTGCTTGTGTCCAAATTTCATCGAATACAGTCTTTACGTAGCTCGATTTGGCATTGTAAGTTTTTTTTTTTTTTTAATTTGTTCATTTATTTGGGAGGCTTTATTGCTTTAACCTTACGGAGCCGATAATTCATTGGTTTTTTTTAATATACTGAATGACATAATACCATAGATGCTAGATTTGGCAGAATGCTAGATTTGCGAGAAAATAATGGGATATTTCTTGTAAATTCAATCCAGATCCCAAGTTACACCGCTCAAACCATCCAGCATTATTAAGTATTATTAGTAGTATTAGAAGCACACTAGTGTTGCCAGATCAGTGATAATGCAGCCCAAAAATGCTTCTGAAAATCCGCCAGTATTTCCTAACAAACATTATTATCTCAGCATGTGATCGATGGTCGAGTACAGGATTTGCGTATAGTTGGAATGTTGCACATGATCATATAAACGCAATTGAAAACCCTGCATAGTTTATTATCACACCCTAGCGCACTTTTGGAAAGCATTATCACATAGGGGAACCTGTTCCATTATTCATCTCATGATCCATTATTCATAATATTCGGAACTACAGGAGTTTGGTGTATGAATCAATTTATTTCTTTTGTTATTAAGTTACATTAAACTTCCAAAAATTATTAACATTAAATTTAAATAAAAAGTTAGAAATCCGATGGTTACGCGTCGATCTTTTGTTTTCAAGTTGCGCGAATTGCTAAAAGATGAGATGAAAATGAAAATGGTAACCCAAGATTCTATGCTTGTATCAAAGCTTTCTACCAAGAGGCGATTTTGCTTACTTCATTCATAGTGTTGAAGAAAAACGGAGCCAACTTCACCGAGAGCATAAGTATTATCACACACACACACACACACACACACACACACACACACACACACACACACACACACACACACACACACACACACACACCAGAACTTTTTTCTTAGATATAGTTTACTGCCAAATGAATCAGAAGAGCAGAGAATCGAACAAAGCAGAACAACAAAAACCAACCACGATATCACTGTGAAGTTTGACAGCTGTGGCCATTTGGCCCTATGTTAGTTTTGATGGCAGCCAATAGGTTTTATTGAGGGTCTCAAGTGGTCATAACATCTTTCACTAAAACTTTTTTATAATCTGTATGGTCTTATAAAGGTTTTATCAATTTGTTTTCACAACCGTCTATAGAATTGGTCACTTTATACACATTTCGGCTTTAAATATGCAAAATTTAAGTATGCATAGAGAAGGTGTTGGTGGACAAAACAGTTTTGAATGTAGTTTCATCAACAAAGCCGGAAGGAGGGCTATACGGCTGGTATAAAACTTAAATTGTTACTTGGGCTAACGCCTGAATCTAGCCTGTTGTAAGAAAGATTGAAAACATGGTTGTATGGCGCATGAAAGATTGCAAGCAATTTCGTTGTTTTCCAACCCCATTGGCTTGGAATTAAATGAGGAAAATTTCACGCGCCTGTGAAAAATTCATTATATTTTTCTGTGAGGGTTTGCAGGACTTGGGGCCGTTTATTCGCGGTTTACCCAAAGAAAGGCTGTTACACATCAGATAATTGTGAATCAACTGAGTCAAAGAACTGTTTTTTGTCATCGGTAAACCTTCCACAGAACGTAATCACAACACAATATTTTCATGTCTCATACAAACCCACACTGTGTGAGTACCGGTGCATCCAGTAAGTATGCATTCTAGTGGTCGAAGCTTGGCAAACGTTGAAAATCAGATTTTTGAATCCATATACAGATCTTTGAAGTTAGCAAACAGTTTGTTTAATGATCCTGAAAGCAAACGTTTCTGTCTAGTTTCTCGTCCATCATAAATTCTCACACTGATTTTGTCGCGAAAACAGGGCATCGAAAAAATATTGTTTTGCTTCTACGAGCGCTAGTTTTTCGGACTCCTATACCACACTTCTTGCCTCTGGCAGTTTTAATGTTCCCTTGGTGTTACGCACCTTCAAAGTGTCTTTTCAGCAAACCGTTTACCTCACATTTTATATAAATGGCACTGCAAATTCATTTTCATAAATTAGCATTTCACTCGTTTCGTAAACATAGATTTTGTACATAAACAAAATGTCTACGATAAATCCATATGGAAACGACTCAGTATTGCTTGTCATCTGACAAAATGCTAACATAGTCAGGCATCGAAAGGAACATCTCTTTGGAATGATAGTGGGAAACCGGCTCTGTCCATGTTCAATATTGGACAAGAAAGGACTTAGATTGCTCCATGGTACTTTTAACAACAAGGATTCGATTAGTCGATCTTAATGCACGGGTAGAAAAATTCAAGACCATGCAACCTTACGAGACGTTGAAGAAGAAATCAAAGAGCACCAGAACACACAGAGCAACAGATATCAACCGTAAAATGTGAATACCACTGGAAATTACGGCCCGAAATTACGCCGGAAAACGTTTCGTTTTGGATGATAAAAGCTACTTTCTTCTTGCAAAAACCCACAACTATCGATATTATTCTGATAACATTTCTACTGCATCTCCGAACGTGAAATATAAGTTTAAGCATAAGTTTTAGCAGAGGGTGAGCTTTATGTTGTCATATCAGAGAGAGGAATTTCCAAAAGTGTACTAAAATCAATGATCAACATATTGAATTCCATTTCTCTTCATACATAAGCAAGATGTAAATTACGTGACTGTTTGGTCGAACAAAGCGTCGTCGCGCTGGAAACTAACACATGCCACTTCTGGAAGAAGACCAAAACTTTCCGTATGTACCAAGAAACCGCAATCCAACAGATTTGCCCCAGTGTAGCCCGATTGAAGAGTTCTTTGAGTTCGCTGGTGTACATAAACAACTGGAGAGCCAAAGACTGAAATCAACTGATAAATAGAATGACGCCGTTGTTTCAATTTTAGGACCAGGGGCGGACAATCTGCAGGGACCGTTGCAGGATAACCTTGCAAATTTGTTTACGTGGGCTGTAAAGCTGGGTATCGGATACTCCCCCAAACTGAGATAGTTGTTTTTTTTTTCTAGGAAGCGTGATCCAGTAGAGATACCAAGCGAAAACTCATATTCTGAAGCTGTTGCATATCTGGAGGTGCACACTACCAAAATGTCATGTAAATTTCTGTCTCCTGGGACCGACACATACAGTTAGCGTCCTTTATCATATATGAATACGTTCATATATGATAAAGAACGCCAGCAGTGCTTCTGATCCCCGGAGACAGAAACACACATGTTGCTCTGTGTACTGCTGTCTTCGTATCGCGTTAGGCTGCAAGAACTTCAACTCACACTATGAGTTTGGAGGTATTAAGCAGGAGTTCTGGCTCCGTTTTTCAGATGCATTTTGGCGGAGCTATCGTTCCGGTTCCTCATCCGCTGTGAGGTGCTTAATCCATTAGTAATTACAAATTTTTAAAGCTAATCGAACTAAATCGTCAAACTGACACTGTACTATTGGTACCTGACTCTGGAAGTGAGCCCTTCATCAAGTGGTCTTAATTGTGAAATCTTCCAAGAATTCTCTAGTTCTACTGTAGCTTTAAATCTTATCATGAAACTCCAGGGAATACCAGACCCTCTCCGTTCGGAGTACATTCCATCAATGTTTACAAGTAAGTTTGGCCATATCAGATATGACAGGAAGTTTTACACCGACGGGTCAAAAACAAATTATTTCACTGGATTTGGTGTTTTCAACGAAATTCATAGCACCTCCTTCAAGCTTGAAAATCTCTGCTCCGTACATACGTCAGAAATCATGCGCGTAATACCTATGCATTAGGCAAGCAACATGCCTCTTTTCCCTGGCGATCAATTTTTCATTTTTTACGGGTAGTCTCAGCTCACTTCAGGCTATTCGTTCAATGAGGCCAGCAAAGCACTTCACCGTATTTCGTTAGCGAAATACGATCTCTTTTGAGTGCCTTATCAGACAGATGCTCAGCATCACCTCGTTGGTTCGGGTAACATGTATTTGACCAACTTAAGTGAGTCTTCTGGAAGGTTAACAGATAAAATGGAATATCTTGAGATGTTCTAGGTCACCACCAAAACGGCCATTCAGTTCAGAAGTTAGAATTCACAGTCGTAACATTAGCTTTCTAATATAAGAAAGGTGACGATATGTATTGAAACCCATTCAGAGAATTTTCTGTAAGGTCACCAATCAGCAGCAGATTATCATTGGATGTTGAAGTTCATAAAAACTAACTTGAGTTCAGAACTTAAGATATATAGTAGTAACCGTAGCCTCTTGGGCTATACAAAAATAAGATAACTATTCCAAAAATTTCCGATGAATATTCTGAAATGTCTACATACATCATAGGATTTATTGTTAGTTTTACTTCACTCAAAACTTATGGTTAACAATTGTAACAGTAGCATTATGGGCTATACAAAGTTAAATTAGTTTGTTTTGCATTAATATCCCAAGACTATCTCACGTAATGTTTGTTGGTTTTCCAGGACATTCATTGAATATGTTTGAATATATATCATAACATTGTAAACCGGATAATGCTGTTGTAACAACTGTTGATCATGTTCTGAATTCCATGGCAGTTTGGATGACCTGGCACATCTCAACAACAAAATCCTACTTTTTTAATGATTTCTATGGTTTTGAGCACCAATTTAATCAGAACACACCAAATTGCTCGTATAATACCGCTTGGAAAATATCAGGCCTTAAAGGGTTAGTCCAAATAATATTGCATTGTTCAATCTGAATGGCTTACATTTAGCTATGTAGTTCTACGTCATCATTCCGAAAAACCCAATAGGGCTGCACCTTGTAGTTTTATGATCGACAAATCGCCATCATTGATTGCTTCCTATTTTCCATCAACAGGCCTTAATCAGCTGGCAACCAAAATGGGATGCAGGGTATTTGGGCAGATGCTTACATTCCATTTAAAAAAATCGTGGTTCAGGGGTTGGATATAAGCCGGGATTTTATCAAGGTAATGTGTCGTCTAATGTCCAATCACTACTCTTTAGGCTCTCATTTCTATCGAATAGGGTTCTCAGACGCCAATCAACGGGGCTATGGTGCAGGTTATCAGGTCATCAACCACGTTCACTGGTATTGCCTCGATTTCAAAATTAACAAATCTAATCTTTGCGCATCCCGGCCCGAAAGAAACCAGAGAAGGAAGATATCAGAGATGTGCTAGGTAAGCTGGACTTGGACTATATGGGGCGAATTTACATGGTTTTGAAACAAATTGGTGTATTCATTTGATCCCCTCTTAGCTGCCGTTTTAACATGTCCATCTCGTCCCCTCCCCCTTAGTTCCACTTTGATTGTATCATTACAGGTGAGCAAAATGCCCATTCTTCGCCTGGCCAGCAGCAACAATACCGCATCGCCAATATGCCGATGAAAGATAACGCTAAGACTCCTACTTCTCCATTCCTACCCTTATTTTTGTAACCTCTAACCTCATCCTAGCCACGAGTTTTTCAACTGCCCTAAGCTAACATAAAGCTCGATTCAAAGTAAGTCTGGACGCACGGTTTAATACACCACCGCGTCCCTGGTGATTTGAACAAACACCGTTTGACAGGCATTTGTTGTCGTTTTATTGACGAAGAAATTGGTTTTCCTCGATTGATCGACTTATCTTGAAATTATGCATCATGGAACTTGAGAAAAGAAAATTAATTATGCACAAACATCTAGAGAATCCATCGTGGTCTGCCTCAAAAATAGCACAAGTGTTAAAATTCCCAAAGTCAACGGTGTGTCAAACGTTACAATCCACACTCTGAGTATGGATATAGCACAGCGTATCTATCATAAAAGTGGCACTAAGGACAAAAAGCGGAGGAGAAAGGTGTTGAGGTACGTGAAAGGCAACCCAGGTGTCTCCATACGTGATTTGGCAAAAAAATACGATCCAATTTTTCCATCGTGCGTAACATCCTTTCAAGAGAAGGATATATGTCTTTTTGTGCCAGTAAACATCCGAATAACTCCCTGAAACAAAATGTTGTGGCCAAAAAGCGAGCACGATTACTATACGAACGAGTTTTGACGAAATTTGATGGCTGTATTTTAATGGATGGCAAAACATCTGTCAAAATGGATCATAACAAATCCCCGGACGAAAATTGTATCTTGAAACTGGTCTTGGGGATGTCTGTTCCAGGTATAAGGGGCTTATTACGGTTTTCACTTCACGGTGAAAACTAAGTGAAAACAAAAAACCTTATTACGAATGTCACCCAAGTGAAAAAATATGGAACAGTTCATCCGAGGTGACGATTCGAATGAACTCGGTGTTTTTATGGTTGCCACGATACCATCACGCTACCGAAAAAAGTGACGCCAACCGTAGATTTTTTCAGGGCTACTATGATTTCCACTTCACTGTCACATCCACCTCACGGAGTTCATTTTTGATCACGGTGATACCAGTAATAGCATAAAACAAGTGAGGTGATGTGTAAGTGAAGTGAAAGTGATAGTGAAGGTGAAAACCGTAATAAGCCCGCAAATTAGTTTTTGCTGATAAATTTGCTCGGAAACTAATGATTTGGCAAAGAATCTGCAGTTGTGGCCTTAAAACCAAGGTTTTCATCACATCTCACACAATGACGTCGAAGGTTAACATTAAAAGGTGTCTGAAAATGCGGATTTTACCCTTCATTCGGCAACACAAGACCAACGTTATTTTTTGGCCCTATCTAGCCAGCTGCCACTACTTTAAGGAGGTACTAGAATAGTATGCTGCAAACAATATTGATTTCGTCACCAACGAGATTAATCCTCCGGATTATCTTGAGTTCAGACCGATTGAAAAATATTGGGCAATTATCTAGCGAAAACTTTGAGGACCCGGTAAAGAAGTGACAAATCCACAACAAATGCGTTTAAATTGGAATAAGTTCGCCGGTACAGTGTTACCAGCGACTGTGCTGATCATGATGGCATCGATCACAAGTAAACTGCGACGGTTCGTTCGAAACGGTGAAATGTAATAACTTGTTATAGGGTAAGGGGATGTAATGTTAGCCTATCTCCTTCATTCGGCCTATGTACCAAAGATGTCGATAATTTAGCGATAATCAACAAAATCATGTTGCTATTAGGATGACCGATGTAATCCGAAGTATTTGAGACAATATTTATCAACTTAAAGTTGTTCACTTCCACGTAATTTTCGATTTCTTGAACTTTTTCGGCATCATGATTTCACTGGTTAAGCTGAACAGATGGTCTACACGATCTTCAGGTGATCTAAATGTGGCTTATTTGAATTGATAAAGCGAGTAATGCAGTCTGGATGTAGAGAAAATTGTTACACGTTACAAACTAACTGTTCACATAGCTAAAATAAAAATGATTTTACAAGAAAATCGTAGACCCAATGTTGAGGACATATTTTTGTGTATGTTCCCAACTATGGTCTATTGTATCAATAACGTAGTAGAAAGGTTGTTGTTGGTAATATTGTAAGTGGAAATGCATGAATTTGTGGTTGTTTATATTCAAATGACTCATCCAAACACAAACCGAAGGAACTAAATCATTATATAGTGAATAATAATGTTTTCATGAGTGAATGGCTAATAAATCATACATGAACATCAATTAAGTGTTTCAAAACAGTTAAATTTTAATTTGTTTTGTGAAATTTTGTGTTAGGTGACGCCAATATAGCTGGCAATGCCTTAGTTCATGAAATTAGAAAAACAAAACGTACAAAGACTGCATTTAGTAATAAATCCATAGAATGGGACGAAGTTGCATCCATGAGTAGACCCAATTTGGTGCTTATAGACCAATATTAAATCCACATCCCTTGAATGTTTCTGGCATTATAAAAGTAGTTGTGTAACTTTTCGTGATACATACTACCAAATGTCTTATCAAACATATCTTTAAAAGTGTATAACTAGTTGAAACTCGCTTATAGTTTAAAAACTTTATGAGTTATAATCAAAAATGTAATCGATGGTTGCATAATAGGCTGAGTCAAGGTACACATACCCTATATGGTATTAAGGCTGAATAAATACAATTTTGTTTGACGTTTTTATCAACCGTTTATGTTGATTAATTCTTGAGTTATGATCACTTGAATGTGTACAAGTTTAGTTTGAATCGGGCTTTAGTTACCGTTGTAGTTGTTGTAATCATAGTGAAAATGAAAAAGAACTCGGCTCCGTTATGCCTATGGTACTTGAGCCTAATTAATAAACAATTAAGAAAAAATGAGTTTATCTGTTTTTAAAAAAAGTCCTGAAAGGCTTCTTACCTGAATGTGGCTTAACTGCTGCATTACACATCCCATGCAAATACATTTACAAATCGTTTCCTATCCCTACTCATTGCTCTCATTCACTCTTGGTCAATCTAGATCCACTGCCGAACTTTCATTTACCACATTTGCCGCTCGTCCGATCCCATTGAAAATCCCAGCCAGAACCATTAGAACCGGATCGCATCTCCTGCTAGCAGCACTTAACAAATCAATTCATTGCAACACATTCCCTCAAACTGCTCGCAATCGAAAATTCATCCCGACACTGCCTGCATTCCACAGCCCTTCGATTTCGATCGGAAAACCGAACCGGATGAATGTAAAGCATTCCACCCAAAGTTGCTTATTGCACTGCATGGTTTCGGCAATGGATGTTAGACCAAGTTTTAATCATCAAAAGTGCCTCCCCATTCCAACGGATTCCGAAAAAAAAAAAACCGTCCCATTCTGGTATTTACTGCGGTTTGTTTTCTCTTTTTTTACATTGTAAAAATCACCGGCAAAGAATCTGTGGATGCTGGCGTGGTGCCATATTTCACAACTTTGGCATCGGTTCGATAAAGCATACAACGGAAACATTCCATCCATAATAAAGTGATGCTATAAAACATCTGCGAAGAGATAAACGGTTTCTCGTCCCGCACAAAAGCGGACGTATTAATTCAAAACATTGATTTTATTTCGTACGCAGTGAAAAGTAAGCTCAAAAGCCGGCATACATCGTTTTTTTTTTCGTTTTCATTTTCACGCTGCAATCACTTTAAAACAATAGTTTTTTGTTTCCCCAGAGCATTTTTTGTTCGGCTCAATATGTATTTAAAAATAATTTCGAAATTCTGGGAAATTGAACCGCTGCCATTGTGTAAACGAAAACCGAAGGCCATGCATCATTTGCATTCCCTCTTGATAGAATATGAAAACGCAAACAGCAGTAAAAAAACTGGTACCGGCTGAAACCATAATGGAGAACATCCATTTCCGCAAGCAGAGTTTGGAGAAAAAGTCCACGTGCGGATTTTCCGAACATATCATTTAACATCAGCACGTTCGACAGCAGCACCGTCGCATCGCATTTGATTACAGTCACTCGTGATGATCCATGTGCGATCGAGCGTAGATACATTTTCCTCAACAACAATAAAAAAAAATGAGAACCATCATCAACCATCGCCGATGATGTGAAGGCACAATAAAGCGGAATTGGTTCGGGAAAAAAATTTAAAGGCTGAGTAAAAGCAAATTGGTACGCACAGAAAGACCTGTAACTCGTGATTCAATAAGTTTAAAAAGTCCGTAAATGGTTGCTCGCAGTACATTTATAAAAACTTAGAAGTTACAGCATTGAGTGGTTACATTTCTCCAGTTCGAATGAAATTTCGAACCTGCCTCTTCATGGCGCTCATCAGCGCCCGCGCCCAGTGGAAACGGAAAGGAAGCTAACTTCTTCCATTTTGTCCGCATTTGCTGAATGTACACACAGTTAAAATTATTTTGTAATTTTCAATCTATTTTCATGCACATAAAAAGAGCATGCAAATAACTTCAAAATTACATGAGCATTCAAATTTACACGACTTGAAAATTAAATCTTGTAATATCTGCTAAATTGAATTTTAAATGAACTGCTTCAGATGACCGCATCGTTGAATTTTACATGCAAGTTTATTTTTTACGTCAGACAAGGAGAGGCAAAAGATTAGTGAGAATTTATTTGATTATTGATAACCCAATTTATCCAAACATGCTACATCAAGTGAGAGGTGGAATAGTTATGAACAAAACATATCTTTAATCATTATGGTTCATCACTTCAAACGCTTAAAATTTTCATTATTTTGTCAACATTGAAGGCAAATTGAATGTTTACATATAAATTGAGAAGATTCAGGTTGCTGCGATGAGGAAGCTATGGATTCTAAAACGGCAATAACATCTTCTTCACACGATTCGACATTTGTTACTTAAATTTACAATTAACTATTTAATAAGTAACCGAGTGTAAACTGCTTGAAAATTTTTCTCTGTTGCTCTCCGCTGATGGACGCTGCTGAATGACAACTAGACGTGAAAAGCAGGATGGAAGCTTGTTCGAAAAAAAATCAATGTTTGATGGTGTATATTTACACGATCATCTAAATTTATAAGGATATGCATTGGAAAACGATTTCAGTAAGATTTAATATTGTTGTGAGTTGTGACGTGTACTGATATATGTTTAAATGAAAGTACACGTATTTTTCAATGTTTATCGATGCTCCAGGTATGTGCATTATTTTTTATTTAAAATTCAATAAAGCAATTGATTACATCGATATATTTTTAACCATTCGAACGTTTTACATCACATGTAGTTTTCAATATTTTTTGCTGTGGCACTTCGTCGTAGTCGCTGCATTGAAATTGGTCGCAGAACCACCGTGGAGTAGTGGCAGCTGGCCAAATTGGGCCAAAATACGACTTAGCCCCTATGCTTGCGGATGAACGGCAATACACGCTTTTTCAGACATTATTCGACGTAAACTTGGGTTATCATCGTCGAGGATGTGAATGGTTCCGTTTTCAGGCAACAACTGCAAATCAAGTCCAGTGTGGGTAAGACTTGTATCCTTCTCTGGCAAGGATGTTCCGCACCGTTTCATAGATCCACTGTCCACACTTAGAGTTTCCTTTTAAGGTTTGAGTATTCGACAAACTGTCGTTTTCGGCATCTTCAGCACTTTAACCAGATTGGAACTGGACCACTCCGGATTTTCCATGTGTTTGTACACAATATTTTTCCTTTTTTCGAGTTTATTTCTGAACGCGATCGACTACTTTGATCGAACTTTCAGCAGTTGTTCTCTATAGAAGTGTAAACAAACCACTGTCAAAAAGTTCCGATTCCCAACATCAAAAGCGTGCTAGCGGCGCGCAAAGGTTCGTACCAATTTACGTTTTGTCAGCCTTCGACCGGAATAAACTAAAGCAATCACAAGAACTATTTATGGTGCCATATTTCCCGTCGCTAGCGGGACTTTTTTTTTTTTTTTTTCAAAAAACGAATTCTAGCAATTTGAGGCAGTGAAGCTAGATTTTTATGTGATGTAAGTTCGTTGCAAATTGAATTATTTATTTATATCTTAATTTATTACCTACCTATTCAAGAGCATAACAAATTCGCTTCGGATGTTGCCGCGCTTAAGGCAACGTATGCAGCTTCTCTTGAAGATGTTGTCACCATCGTTTGCTTCTAGCCCGACCATGACAGGGTTGCTCCGAAGATTTTGAACAAGGAGCCTCTAACGGATTTTCGGTCCTCGGTATCCGCTGCCCAGTCTGCGTCTGCATATCCCACCAGCGGTTCTGCAGGTAGGAGCAGAGCCTCTGCGCCCCTTGCAGGTATCGTACGATCCGCTTCAACGTCTGCCAGTGATGATCGGCTGGATTCTGCTGTAAACGTCCCATGTAGCTTACCGGGTAACAAATGTCCGGACGCACACACACAACATGGTGTACATCATACTACCCAACAGCTCTCTATACGATTCCTTCGTCAATGGTCCGTCACACTTCAGTTGGAGTCCTTTCTCCATCGGGGTTTTGCAAAAATTGCAGTTTACCATTTCAAATTGCTGCAGGATCTTCGTTACTTGGGCCTCTTGCGAAAGTCGAAGTGTTCCTTCCTCACGGTTGTACACCAGCTTCATGCCCAGGAAGTAGTTCGCCTCGCTACAGTCGGTCATCTTGAATAGGGCAGAAAGTTCCTTTTCGAGCCTCACGATTGAAGTCAGCTTCCTTCCAGCGATCTACAGGTCGTCGACGTATATAATGATGATCAGCTAGTCCCCTGGCGAACATTTTGTGTACAGGCGGTAGTCGTTGGATGACCGAGTGAAACTCATCTACAGCAACTGTCCATTCAGCCGCTCTTTCCAGCAGCGGGGAGACTGCTTTAGTCTATACAGGGACATCTGTAGTTTGCACACCATGCCTTGATTAGCTTCTACGCTATCCGGCACCGCCATATAAATTTCCTCGTTTAGGTCACCATGAAGGAACGCCGTTTCAACGTTCCTCGGGACGGTTGGGGTTGCCATCCTCAGCATCGAGATCACCTTCTCCCTCTTGCTCGGGAGAGTCGGGAGAATCCTTTTTCTCAGAATATTTCTGGTACGGAAAGCAATTTGCACTTGCACTTCACATCACGAGCAATGATGATCTACCTCGCGGCACGATCCCACAGTCGATCACGGTCTCCCGGTTCCTCGCATCGAGCTTTTTGCCCTGCTGATCTGGTATCCAGGTGTAGGCTTTACACCCGAACACACGAAGTTTCTTCAAACACGGTTTGCTCCCATACCAGGACTCAGCAAGGGTTACCGTCTTGGGCAGGGTTGCCGTCGGGCTCCGATTGATGAGGTAGACGGTGGTGAGGACTGCTTCGGACCACATAATCTTGGGAATGCTCGACTCGACCAGCATGGAGCGGACCTTTTCGACCACAGTTTGGTTGAGTCTTTCCGCAACGCCATTCTGCTGTGGCGTGTATGCCACCGTCGGTTCGACTTGGATGCCCTTTCTAAAATAGAGATCTTTTTGCGCATTTGAGCCATGCACACGTCCTTGGTCCACTGTCATGCATGAAATTTTCAAGCCGAACTTCGCCGTCACCATGGTTTCGTATTCCAGGAACATGCTGAAGACCTCGGACTTCCTGCGCATCATGTAGAGCACCGAAGAGTGGTTATGGTCATCGATAAAGCTCACGAAGTCCCGGGATCCGTCCCAAGCAGGAAAGTCGATGGGACCACACATGTCCGAGTGAATCCTTTCCAGGGGGTTGGTCGCACGATCACGAGATCCGCTGAAAGGGTCGCGGTATCGTTTCCCTTGCACACAAGCGTCGCAGAAACTCAGCTTGCCTCCACGAAATTCAACATCAGTCACCAGGTTATTCGATGCCATCGCCTTCATTCCAAGCCGCCTGTGCCAGAGCTCATCTATCTCCGACATGGACAAGTTCACGGTTGGGCGTTCCAAGTCAAACTCCAGCTCGTACAGTCCGCCCCTCAGTTGGGCGGTGGCGATAACTTCCCCGTCCTTCTTCAGTATTGCGACCTTGTCGGCGAAGTTTACCTGCACGCCGGCCGTGACGAGCTTCTTCACGAACATCAAATTGTCGCGCAACTCCGGGATGTACAGTACTTCCTTCATGTGCAACGGGAATTGTTTGTTGCTGTTGCCATGGAGCTCGTCAACCGTTTTCGCAAGACGAGATTGGCCTTGGCCACGTTAATAACAATCGGCTGCTTCAGCTTCCGGACCACCGAAAACGCTTCGCTGTCGTTGGTGAGGTGGTCACTGGATCCCGAATCGAGCTTGAAGACGATCTTTCCACTCTTCGACTTGATGTTGCTCCGGCTCACCACAGAACTTACCGCTTTCCGCTGATTGGCCGCCGCGTTAGCTTCACCACCGGCCGTCTGTCGAAAGTCCTTCTTGAGGTGGCCATGCTTGCCACACTTATGGCTCTTACCCAGGAACTTGAAGGGTTTCTTCGCTTTGTCGCCAGAAAACGCAGCCCCTTTGGCCTCGCCAACTCCTCCATTTCGCTCTTGACGTTTAAAATCTTCAGCAAATAGCCGCTGCTTCACGACTTCCACCTTCAGGTCTTGCTCCGGAACGTTTTCCAGAGCCGTTACCAGAGGGTCATACAAATCTGGCGGCATCTGGTGCAATAGTACCACCAGGTCAGCATCGTCAACCTTGGCACCAGCCGTCTTCATCTGCCGGACCAAATAGTCGAACGCCAGTAGATGAGGTCTTATCGGATCGCCTTCGTTCCATGCTATGCACTATGGTACGAATGAACAAATTTCACTACAAAAATCTATAACTCGAAAACCATTAACTTTAGCACATGTTAGGATATGTTCGGCAGATTTAATTTTAAAAATTAAAGCAATTTTTTGGTTTGGGTGGTTACTAGGGAAGGGATATTTTGCTTCTACAGAATTGTAGGTATTTAAGTTTAAGAAACCTTGCTGAAGAAATTTTACTTCTATCTCCTCCTATCGTTTTATAACAGTTCTTTGAAATTTACACGAGACGTAATTTATGTTTCTAAAAAGTCGGATTTGTGTAAAGTTATGTCTCCTGAAACTGTAATATACGCAGTTCGACGAAATATATGTTCGAATGAATTTATTTTCTCGTCCCTTTGAACTCATTCTTATGTGCTAAAGGACGCTTGCATGTGTTGGTCTCAGGGGATAGATATTTACATGACATTGTGGTAGTGTGTAACTATCCTCAGGGTGGGACTTAAAAAACCAGTTTTTTTTTCTCTAATTTTTAATTTCAATTTGAATTTGAAAACTTAATAACGATGACTAGGCCATGAACTGATGCCCACTTTAAAGATACAAGATAGTTGCTAGTTATTGTATAAAGAAAATTGTAGAGGTTGAAGTGATATTTGTGTTATTTTCAAAGATTTGCAAACACAGAATACGTGAACTAAAATTACAAACTTCTATCTACAAGATAAATGCAAAATTGTTTGTCCCCTTTTGTCTCCTTCAGGAGAAAAACTCCGTTAAAAATTGGAACTTTTGCATAAGTTTCGATCAGCAGCATCAACAATTTTTTGAGGAATCAAACATATCGCAGCAACAAGCTGAAACATTGAAATAAAAATCCTAATCTCAGCAACCTGTACACAGCAACCTACACACAATGAAGATTTATTCATTCCACTGTTACCTACCATCCAGATTGGTCAATTTTTCATCAAGAAGGAAGTTTTTGGAAGTTCTGTAAACGGAGCCAAACCTACGATAGAATGGATCTTAAGATTTCTACCAAGCTCAACAATTCGAGCTACGAAGATCCGAGAAGGTTTGTGGACTTATGTGAAGAACAACCCTCCGGCGGCACTGGCAGTTGAAGTTGATGGGGCAGCGGGTACGGGCGTGAAACGAAAACGACGAAATAGCTCGAGAGACGATTTTGCTGCTGAAAACCAATTTGGGGTAATCCTTGCCACGAAAACGGCGAAGGAATCGTGGGCAGCATTGGCCAAACACCACACGAAGGCCACCCTGTCCACTAGGGTTTCCCACCTGCAACGGATGTGCGAGACCCGGTACACAGAAGGGGACGATATGGACGAGTGCCTTACAACGATGGAGGATTTCTATACGAAGCTCTGCAACCCAGGAAAGGACCTGGGAGAAGACACCATGGTGGCTTGTCCTGCGAGGGTTGCTGAAGTCATTCAACGCGCTGACTACTGCCCTCGAAACGCGAACGGACGATGCCTTGACGCTGAACCTGATCCGGGAGAAACTGCTGGACGAGGCAAGCAAGCAAACCCGTAGCGTAACGGGAGGAGCAGCTTTGAAAACGGAAGCAGATTGTGTTCCATCACTGCAAGAAATCTGACCACAAGCAACGGGACTGCAACCAGCTACAAAGAGAGCAAATCGGACCCAAGAAACAAAACGCGAAAACCACCCGGGCTTGAGGCTGCAGCAACATGTATGCGCTGACCGTCGGAGATGGCGAAACGAAGAACGACTGGATTATCGATTCCGGAGCAAGTTCGCACATGACGTCCGAACAGGGATTTCTTTGAGGACTTCGAACCGGTTGTGTCAGCGAGCCTTTTGTCAGTGCTTGCTATGACCAATCGGAAGGCAAAAATCGAGTTTGTTGACGGAAAGTGCAAAATCATCGCCGTAGCAACGAAGTCCGAAATCTTACATCGCCTAAACAAGCCCAAATATGGAATCGTCTCGAGGGTAACTGCATCTCACAAACGAGATTGCCAACACACGTGGCATCGATGATTTGGACATCGCGAACCGGAGCAAGTGCTCCTGAGAAAGAAGTTGGTCACTGGAATGATAGTGGTTGATTGCGGAATACTTGAAGGCTGTGAATGTTGTGTGAAAGGCAAGCAGGCTCAAACTCCCGTCCCCAAGACCACCAAAAAGTAGATCTAATCCACTCGGACGTGTGTGGATCACTGGAGACGCCTTTGGTGAGTGGATTTCGTTATTTTGTTACTTTTGGGGATGATCACAGTCGCTACTGTACTGTTTTCTTCTTAAAGAATAAATCCGAGGTCGCAGAACGGATCGTGGAATTGTGGAATTACGTCCACACACAGTTTGGAAAGTATCCCAAGCTCATCAGGTCCGATCGGGGAGGGGAGTACTCTAGTGAAGCACTGATGGAGTTCTACTGCAAGCATGGAATCCACCCCCGGATATTCGCCGCACCAAAATGGAGTGGTGGAGTGGCGCAACCGGTACGTCATTTTAACGTGTGGTGGTGTAAGCTGATGGACGCTGGAATGCCTACAAAATTCTGGACTACAGCTACCACTACGGCCGTGTATCTTCAGAACCACATACCTTCACGTGCTGTGGAGATTACACCATACGAGCTTTGGTGGGGACGCAAACCGGACGTTTCTAATCTGAAGGTATTTAGGTGCAAAGCATTTTTTCATGTACCAAAGTAAAAGCGAAGCAAACTCCAGGACAAGTCAAAGAAAATGATTTTCGTCGGATATTCCAGGAACCACAAGGCCTACAGGTTCATCAATATGGTCACTGACAAGCTGGTCATCAGCCGAGACGTTTGTTTCTTTGAAGAGGAGTAGGTCCAACCCGGTACCCACGTTCTAAAACTGGAGGAGGAGTCATACGAAGACCTTCTGCAACCTTTACCTCCTATGCAAGCGTTGAACTACGAGGTCGAAGCCTCGCATTAAACATACGTTAACGACAACGACGACGAGAATTTAGATTCCTGTGATGAGTCTCCTGAGGAAGAAACCGTCGTACGGAGATCGAAATGGTCCAACAAAGGGGTGATGCCACAACGATACGATGAAATCGGAAATGTGGCCGTAGCAGCTGAACCAAGAACCTACCACGAAGCGCAGAAGGAACCTGAAAGCGCATTTCTGGTAAGCAGCTATGAAGGAGGAGATCCAATCGCTTCAAGAAAACTCAACATGGATCACTGAAGCACTTTCGGAGGGACGGAAGGCCGTCGGAAGCAAATGGCTTTACAAGCGTAAACTGGACGAAACAGGATAAGTCACACGTTATAAAGCAAGGCTGGTCGCACAAGGGTTCAGTCAGAAGTTTGGCACTGACTACGGCCATTACCGCTCGTCGTCAACTTCTTGTCAAACACGTGGACATCAACATGGCGTACCTGTACGGGACCCTAACCGAAGTCGTTTACAAATAACGATATTCACAAACAGTATTTTGCCACTAAATATCTATATATAAACCTAAGAGCAAGTCACAAAATACCAACTCAGAACGTAAACAATGAAGCTTATCAACTTCTAACGCAATCTTATGTAACCATGTATTGGAACAAGCTCAACAAGGAAGGGGCTCCGAGATGACAATGTTAGTCCAGATTGACGGTGATGAAATCGAGGTGGTAGACGAATTCATGTATCTGGGCACATTGGTGACCGCCGATAACGACACCAGCAGAGAAGTTTTAACATTGCAAAAAGACACCATCCATAGTGAAGTCATTATTTACGTGATTAGTAAGTTCTTGGAAACTAAGCGTTTCCCGCGAAACGGATAATATGAGCATATTCGTAAGAATATCCGGTTTTCACTAATCAAATTTATAGCAATGAACGTACTAGGCAATGTCGTTTAGACAAAAATTCTTACTATTTTTAAGGTAATCAAATTGAAACTATTGCCTGAATATATTCATTGAAGTGCCTTAATGAATCTATATATAGAATAAGAGGTTTGCAAAACCGGTTGCTGGGAATAGTTTACGTTTCCGAATCCGAAACCCATTTCTCCGAGCAATCTTCATAATTTCGCAGATTAAAAAGGACTAAATTCACACTTTTTGAAGAAAGTCTTACTGGTAGAAATGACATGATGATATGAAACAAAACACATCATCAACTAGAATGTATGGAAAGAATCAGTTACCTCCCTGTGTTTAGAGAAATTGAACATTGCAAATTTCTCCCGCCAATTGACCACCAAGTCGACTTTGAATGACGTTTTCAATTCAATTGAAGCAGGCATGTGAAAGGTAAACAATGAAGGTGAAATTGTCTGGGGATCCAACGATGACTGCAACATTTCTATAATGTAAAATATTCCGATGGCATTGGAAGGAGACTCACCACGGTGGAGGTTCCTCGTTTATTTGGCAGTAATTGCAGAAAAACAAAACGTGTCGCTTTCAAATTTACCAGTAGGGTGACTCCTTGAAGATTTGCACTCACTGTATGGCCGTCATAATGGATGCTATGTTCTAGCACTTCGAGATTTCTAGCACCAATCATACCGCTTTGAAGTTGGTGATGAAAGGCATTATCTGATTTTGCAGCATGTAATGCGTAGAAGGTAGAATTTCTTTGAGTGACGTAATTAGACTCTTTAGGAAATTATCATTCAGCTTACTGATTACTGTTTAATATTTATGGATTATCTGAAAAGCAAATGTTCCAATATTAATCCGACCCCAACTGAAAATCAACTACTGTCAAACTAAGTAAAATCCGTCCTTCAGCCGCATCAAATATTTAAAACACAATTTCGCAAACCAAACATTTTCCCATTGAGCATCCTTGATTACACCATTCTAAATTCACATCCAAATCGCCTGCAGAAACCAACGTGCAAATCCATCTCAATATGCCGCCCCATTCCACTCAAATGCAAATAGTTCGATGGAACCATTGAAAATGCAACACATGTATCTCCATCAACCGTCTGCTGCTGCTATCCCGCCAGTTGTTTCGCCAGAAATCCCAATTCCCATAATAGGAACCACATGCCGTATCCCCGATCGCCATCCGCCCTCTAACCCGTGCTCGACCACATCGCCCGAATCTATTGAACACCCGGCTCGATTGCTGCTGTCACTGAAAAACCTGTGAATTGATGCCCATGGGATGAACTTGCTGCATCATCCTATTCTAAACACTATAGAATGGTTGGAGAGCTTGTGCTCATGGCACAGGTTCTAGCTTCGAAAACAGTCTACATTTCGCTCGATTGTCAATGAATTAGCACAATCATAGAAAAAAAGAGAGATGATTTCATCCGAAGTCTGGCTGCAGAGACTGATATGCCGAAAACACGACGGATGTGCCTCACAGGCATGGTTCGACGATTCCCTGTTCTGCATTCAACATTGCGTGCATTCAGTGCATGGACGGAAAGCTTTAACCATGATGCCCATGGGATGGAAAACAAAAAACGTAAAATTGTGTCATGCGTAGAAGCTTTTCGAAATGTAAACTACCGGTATTGTTTGTTTCGGCATATGAAATGTACCTATCAATGGATCAATAACACCAAGGGAGATTATTTTTTATTCCAGCAGATTTCCTGGAGCTTTTAATCGATTATGCCATCGTGCGAGGATGGTTCATGTGGTGAATAGTTGAAATGGCTCACCACACCTCAGCCGATGAATCACTTTCTGTAAACGCTTGCGCTTGCCTAAATGTAGGCTATGTTGCGTGATTTAGTACACACGGTCCATGAAATAGACTTAAGAGTGAATTGAGTGAGACTCGTTGTGTTGATAAGAAAAGAATAAATTGACTACGGCCATGGTTACAGGATTAAGTTTACAGCAATCAGCATATACAGAACTAGACCAGTCCTAGAGGAAGTTGACTAGAGCACTATCAATATTGTTCTGATTTAATAACGCTTGGAATCAACCGGATTACCCCGTAAATGTTGCATTCAGTTGTTCTTGGATCAAATAAGTAGTACTTATTGAATTGAAAATAATCACATTCAAACATATTTTTGGCTGCCTTAATTGAAGGTTACGACGGGTTAAGTTTGAAGTTTGATGGAACTAGAACACGGAATACAACTGAATATTGAAGGAGAAACTGTGAATGATAGAATCTATTTGATACCCTAAAGAGTCACCCACAATTGATACGTTGCGGATGCGTTGACGTTAATTTGACAGAAAACCTATGAGAAAACTGTCAAATTCACGCAAACGCGTCCGCAACGTATCAATTGTGGGCCAGCCATAAGTATAAATACTCTGACAAGATTATGACCATGTTTTAGTGAGTTATATTCTCGCGGGTTCTGCGAACTAATCACGTAAGAAACTCAGAAGTATACATAAGCAAAGGGTGAACCGTTAAAAATCCACACACACAAAATTCTAAAAATTCGAGTTTTATCAGACAACCACCAAATTTTCAGGAGTAAAAAGAAACAATAAAACTTAGTTTTGTCTTCATTCGTTGAATTTATTTCGTCTTTATATCCAAATGCGCGAACCTTAGCATTAACCCTAGCCATATGTACACTCAGTAGCAAAAAACTGCCGAGCAAAATTTTTCTTCCAAAAAACGCGTTGTTCAACCTTTTGTCACTTTGTCAATTATCAACATTTTTGGCTAAAAATTTCACAACACTATAACCAATGTATAGACCTTATGTGACCAAATTTCATGTTGATAAAATTTATAAATGTGATGTTATCATAACATATGTGAAAAAAGTCATTTTTTGACATAGCAATTTAAAAAATCCGTATTTCTGTGAAAATTTTAGATACCATATTATTAATTTTTTCATAGCTTAAAACAATACATAAAATTATGTGGACAAAAGTTGAACTGTTTCCATCAAGTGGTTTGGACTACAGCTGGCGTCAAAGTTGACGCACCAACATGAGTAAATATTTCCCCATTTCACCCGATATTGACCTGTGCTGAAATATCGATGCAAAAATAAGCCGGTTATAGGGTGGTTATAGTGTTGTGAAATTTTCAGCAAAAATATTGATAATTGAGAAAGTGACAGAAGGTTGAACAACGCGTTTTTGGAAGGAAAATTTTTGCTCGGCTTTTTTTCTACTGAGTGCACGACTTCAGAATCGACAGTTTTTGCATATGAACCCATGATTTCTTCAATTCTTCTTCATTATGCACCACTTTAGATCGTTCTAGAAGGTGTTTTTTCATAA